>CM038214.1:32834818-33226799 GCA_021442155.1 Cymbidium sinense
GATTTTTTAGTTTTAGGTTTAGTTTGATTTTTTTTAGTTTAGGTTTAGTTTGATTTTTAGTTTATTTAGTTTAATTTAGTTTATTGAGTTTTTAGTTTATTTAGTTTAGTTTAGGTTTTTTAGTTTTAGTTTAGTTTAGTTTAGGTTTTAGTTTAGTTTAGGTTTAGGGTTAGTTTAGTTTATTTATTTAGTTTAGGTTTAGGTTTAGGTTTAAATTTAGGTTTAGGTTTAGTTTTATTTTTTAGTTTTAACTTTTAGTTTAGTTTAGTTTATTTTTAGTTTAATTTAATTTAGTTTTTTGTTTATTTTATTTAGTTTATTTTTAGTTTAGTTTAGTTTTTAGTTTAGTTTAGTTTAGGTTTATTTTTAGTTTAGTTTAGTTTATTTTAGTTTATTCTTAGGTTTATTTTAGTTTATTTTTTAGTTTAGTTTAGTTTAGTTTAGTTTAGTTTAGGTTTGGGTTTAGCTTTTTAGGTTTATTTTTTAGTTTATTTAGTTTAATTTAGTTTATTTTAGTTTAGTTTTTAGTTTTTTTTTAGTTTAGTTAAGTTTTGTTTTGTTTAGGTTTATTTAGTTTAGTTTAGTTTAGTTTTTAGTTTATTTAGTCTTTAGTTTAGTTTAGGTTTTTTAGTTTAGTTTATGTTTTTTAGTTTAATTTAGGTTTTAGTTAGTTTATTTTTAGTTTAGTTTAGTTTAGGTTTAGTTTAGTTTAGTTTTTAGTTTAGTTTAGGTTTAGGTTTATATAGTTTAGTTTATCTAGGTTTAGTTTTGTTTAGTTTAGTTTATTTAGTTTAGTTTAGTTTAGGGTTTAGATTTAGGTTTAGTTTATTTAGTTTAGTTTAGGTTTTAGTTTAGTTTAGGTTTTAGTTTGTTTAGTTTATTTAGTTTAGTTTATTTAATTTAGTTTAGTTTAGTTTATTTATTTAGTTTAGTTTAGGTTTAGTTTTTTAGTTTAGCTTATTTAGTTTAGCTTTAGTTTAGGTTTAGGTTTAGTTTAGTTTAGTGTAGTTTAGTTTAATTTATTTAGGTTTTATTTTTAGTTTAGTTTATGTTTAGGTTTAGTTTAGCTTAGTTTATTTAGTTTAGGTTTTATTTATTTATTTAGTTTAGTTTATTTAGTTTATTTTTATTTTAGGTTTAGTTTAGGTTTAGGTTTAGGTTTAGTTTAGATTTAGGTTTAGGTTTAGTTTTAGGTTTAGTTTAGTTTAGGTTTTAGTTTTTGTAGTCTAACTTAGGTTTAGGTTTAGGTTTAGGTTTATGTTTAGTTTAGATTAGTTTAGTTTAGGTTTTAGTTTAGTTTATTTAGTTTAGGTTTAGTTTAGTTTAGGTTTAGGTTTAGGTTTATTTTTAGTTTAGTTTAGGTTTTTTAGTTTATTTAGTTTAGTTTTAGTTTTTTTTTAGTTTAGGTTTAGGTTTAGGTTTTTTAGTTTAGGTTTAGGTTTAGGTTTAGTTAAGTTTATTTATTTAGTTTAGTTTAGTTTATTTTTAATTTAGGATTAGGTTTAGTTTAGGTTTAAGTTTAGTTTAGGTATTTTAGTTTAGTTTAGGGTTTTAAGTTTAGTTTAGGTTTAGGTTTAGGTTTTAGTTTAGTTTAGGTTTAGGGTTTAGGTTTAGGTTTTTAGGTATTTTAGTTTATTTTATTTAATTTATTTTAGTTTTTGAGGTTTAGGGTTTAGGTTTTGGTTTAGGTTTACTTTAGTTTAGTTTATTTTTTAGGGTTTAGGTATAGGTTTAGGTTTAGGATTTAGGCTTAGGTTTAGGTTTAGGGTTTAGGTTTAGTTTAGTTTAGGTTAGTTTTAGTTTATTTATTTAGTTTAGGTTTAGGTTTAGGGT
Source organism: Cymbidium sinense (assembly GCA_021442155.1). Classification (NCBI taxonomy): domain Eukaryota; kingdom Viridiplantae; phylum Streptophyta; class Magnoliopsida; order Asparagales; family Orchidaceae; genus Cymbidium; species Cymbidium sinense. The sequence goes on from CM038214.1 coordinate 32,836,652, forward strand.
TTAGTTTAGGTTTTTATTCATGGGTTTCGGGTTTAGGGTTTAGGGTTTTAGGGTTTTGGGTTTTGGGTTTAAGTTTTATTTATTTTAGTTTAGTTTATTTTAGTTTAGGTTTATGTTTATTTTATTTTGTTTATTTTAGGTTTTCATTTTTTTTTTGGTTAGGGTTTAAGTTTTATTTTATTTATTTTTAGATTTATTTTTTAAGTTTAGGTTTCTAGTGGGATTAAGGCTTGTTGTTGTTGTTATTGTTGTTGTTGTATTTAGGTTTTATTATATTTAGGTTTTTAATTTTTTTAGTTTATTTTATTTTTTAATTTAGTTTACATTTTTATTTATTTAATTTAGTTTAGTTTTTATTTTTTTTATTTTTTAATATTTAAGTTTAGCTTTAGGTTTATGTTTAAGTTTTAGTTTAGGTTTTTATTTTTATTTTATTTATTTATTTTATTTAGGTTTAGGGTTTTATTTATTTCTTTTATTTTGAGGTTTTTTTTAGGTTTTTTTTAGGTTTAGGGTTTAGGGTTTATGGTTTAGGGTTTGGGGTTGAATGTTTTAGGGTTTAGGGTCTAGGGTTGTAGGTTTACTGTTTAGGGTTTATTTATTTATTTATTTTCTTTTATTTAAATTAAAATTGGTAGGTTTAGGTTTTTTAGTTTATTTATATTATTTTGTATTTATTTTAGTTTAATTTATTTTTTTTTTATTTAGGTTTATTTATTTAGTTTAATTTATTAATTTTAGATTTACTTATTTTAGTTTAGGTTTTTTATTTTAGTTTAATTTTAGGTTTAGGTTTAGGTTTATTTTGTAGTTTAGTTTTTTTTTATGTTTTAGTTTTATTTTTTATTTTTAGGTTTAGGTTTATGTTTTTATTTAATTTTTTTAATTTTAGGTTTTTATTTTAGATTTATTTTTAGGTTTTATTTTTTAGTTTAGGTTTAAGTTTATTTTAGTTTATTTTATTTTATTTAGTTTAGGTTTAGGTTTATGTTTAGTTTATTTTAGGTTTAGGTTTATTTTTTTAGTTTAGTTTATTTTAATTTTATTTTAAGTTTTGGTTTTTTTTTAGTTTAGTGTTTAGGTTATATTTTTTATTTATTTTTAGGTTTATTTTTTATTTTATTTTATTTTATTTTTGTTTTTGGTCTAGTTTTTATTTTTTTAGTCTACATAAGGTTTTTATTTATTTTATTTTATTTTAGTTTTTTTTTATTTTCTTTCTACGTGTAGGTTTATTTTTTAATTTTAGTTTTATTATTTTAGGTTTAAGTATTTTTATTTATTTTATTTTTAGGTTTTATTTAGTTTAGGTTTAGGTTTTTAGGTTTTAAGGGTTTAGGGTTTGGAGTTTAGCATTTAGGGTTTTAGGGTTTAGGGTTTAGGGTTAGGGTTTAGGGTTTAGGGTTTAGGGTTTAGTGTTTAAGCTTTAGTGTTTAGGCTTTAGGGTTTAGGATTTTAGAATTTAGGGTTCTTAGGATTTAGGTTTAGGTTAACAGGTGTAGGTTAGTTTAGTTTAGGTTTAAGGTTTAGGTTTTAGGATTTAGGTTTAGGAGGTTTAGTTTAGAGTTTAAAGTTTAGATTTTAGGTTTAGGTTTAGAGTTTAGTGTTTAGGTTTAGAGTTAGTTTAGAGTTTAGGTTTAGGAGGTTTATAGTTTAGGTTTAAGTTTAGGGTTTAGAGTTTAAAGTTAGTTTAGTTTAGGTTTAGTTTAAATTTAGGTTTAGGAGTTTAGGTTTAGTTAGCTTTAAACTTAGTTTAGGGTTTTAGTTTAGGGTATTTAGGATTTAGGTTTAGTGTTTAGGTTTAGTGTTTAGTTTAGGTTTTAGGGTTTAGGGTTTAGTTTGGTTAATTTTAAGGTTTAGGGTTTAGGGTTTAGGTTTGGGTTACAGTTTAGGGTTTAGGGTTGGGTTTTTTTTGAAAATAGTTAGAACTTTATTACCATAAGGAAAAAAAATAATGTCCTTAAAAGTGATAAAACTCAAAATTCTACTTGATAGAGCTACAAGAAACTTAAAAGTTAAACCCCATCTAAGTACACTAGAAGAAAACAAAACATATAAGCAAAACAAAAAAAAAGAATGAGAGCAAAATGACACAGAGTAAAACAAAATAGAGCATGAAAAAAAAAAGGTTGAGTCAGTAGCAGTTCGTGATTGGTTTTAGAAAGCAAGATAAGCAAGCTCCACAATACGGATGGGGATGAGAATCGACCAGACTTACGATAAAGTTCCAACCTATGAAAGAATTACAAAAAAAATACCAAGGAAAAACTCATATCTAAAAGGATAAGGATAAAGAGAGTAAATGGAGAGGCGAGCAAGAAAAGGCTCATGCGTTAAGATCATCTCAATGGGCAACAATACATATGAGCATCAAACTTTATAAGAAGGGTTATAGTCATATGTAAAGCTACCAACCAAAATGGGAGGTGAGTAGCATCAAAGCCATCATAGCATACACGTAGCCATCCAGGCAAGCAATCCATAGTGATTTAGTCACGCGAAAAATAGTGAAAACAAGAGCAGTTAGCCATAACCACTAAAACCACAATAGGCCAATCACATAAAAGCCGACTACCTAGAAGTTCTGAAGATCATTGGCCAAGCTAATGGAACCAAGCAGTAACACCAAAACCACCACCAGCCTACCTAAACAAGGCAACAATCGAGGCCAGCACCCACAAAAGGAAGCCAAAGGTAACCACCAACCACCAGAAACCAAAAATCCCAATTTAGAAGGATCAACAAAGGTTTGGCCAACACAACCAAAGGTTGTAACAAATTGGCTAAGAAGAAGAAGAAAAAAACCAACAAAGAGAAAGGAGGCCAACCAAGATTCCAAGGACAACTAAAAGTCCTCCCACCAAAGCAGCTAAGTAAAACATCCATAAGGCGATCACCAGAGAATAGCCCATCATTAGCGACCAATAAAGGAAAGATCCCCATTAGCCAAGGAAAAGTAGAAAAACTAGCAAAACACCACACAATAGAGAAACAACCAACCAATCCAGCCAGCTAACATAGTCACCTAGCAAACCACCACAGTAGCAGAAAACCCAAGTCAATGTAAGACCAATAGCGATCAAAAATCACCCAAGACAATGAAAATATGACCAACAAAACCCACAACTAGCCAACCTAGAATAATAACCAAACCCAAAGCCGCTACAGCCAAGAGAGGAATGCTAAAATAAGAAGAGGACAAAACCAAAACCAAAAGAAATAAAATAGAATCAACAAAACTGACAACTAATCCCCAGTCAACAAGATGGAGTATGTAATAGCCAAACCAAAACCTCCACAATTCGAAAATGAAGCCAAAGCTAAATGACCAACAGTCCCCCAGGTATGTCACCAATAGAAAAGGAAAAAATAGTTAAGAAAACCAACTAGCTAGCTAAAAACAATGCCTAACCAGATAACAAAACCATCCATTCAACCACCATAGTAGCGGATCCAAAACAAGTAAGTGAGGAACAATCCCAAAATAAGGTAAAACCCATACAAGAGGAAAAATAATAGCAGACAAAGCCACATCCCAATAGAGCTTATCAAAAAAAAAAAAATGTGGTAAAACCAAATAGATAAATAGTAGCTACATGGTGAAAAAACCAAATCAACCTATATGATAATAACCACCAAGCAAAACAGGCCAACCAAAAGTAAAAGGTCAAAAGTAATAACCAAGAGTGAAAATAAGCAAATAACCATAACCCAAAGAGGGTTTAACAAAGGGCAAATAAAAGCAAAGGCTCATGAGAAACCAACATAAAAGAAACTAAGAGAAATGTAAGATAAGGCAATCCGATTATTATCTAGATTAATCAAGCCTCTTATTAGTTTAGGCAACATTTGGTTGTCAAATAAAGTGAACTCACTTAAGTTGGCACCTAAATTAAGAAATTAGCACAAGTATTACCTTTACAAAGGATGTGCGAAATTTTAAAACTTGAGAAAGAAGATTTTTTGTATGATTAAGGAGATAAAATAATTCAGCATTCCCATTTCTATTGGAATTAAGCATGTCAAGAAGCAAGAGAGCATCAACTTTAAACCAAATGTTGAGAAAACCTTTATTCAAACAAGTTTCAATAGCTTTATTAATAGCCATAAGTTCAGCAAAAATAACAAGCTTTGAGATGATACATGCGAAAATGACAATACCTTTAGAATCCATAAGGTTACCACCATAGCTATATTTATTGTAAGCTACCATCAATATTCACTTTAATCAAGTTATCTTTATAGTTCATCCAATGGATAATCCTAGCACCTTTATAAGGTTCCAAGTCAGGTAGAATGATAATAAAATTTTTAGCCACAAATTTATAGCCTCTAAATTGAATGTTACAAATAAGATTGGCATTAACTAGAGCATGAATTTGTTTTCTTTAATTCTAGTCAGGATCCTTTTATGGCTCATAGGAGTGCCTCAATATTTAGCATCATTTCTAACCATCCAGATGAACTAGAGAAGGCAAATATCAATTAATACTTTGATATGACCTTTCATAGTTTTTTGCAACAAACTTCAAGAAGTTGATATAAAGAAAGAGAACCATCAAAATAGTTGGTATTAAATAAATCATCATACCAAAGCCATAATTTAGAAGCAATAACACCATTGACAAAAACATGATTTACATTTTCAATATGAAAGCAACAATAACATTTTGATGGTAAATGAAACCCTTTAGTCCAAAGCAAAGAGTCCTCAGGAATAATGTTATTCAAAATCCTCCAAGCTAAAATCAAATAGAAAATGGGAATGATATTGTTCCAAAGTTTAATAAAGACATTCAAAGGGTTATGCTTAACTCTAATAAAATTCCAAACCTCTTTAATAACAAAATCAACATTATAAGAAAGCTTATAAAGAATTAGATGAGGTTTGTTAGAAGAAATGGAGATATTTATAAAATTGTTAAAAAGAGAAATAGGGATATAATTTTCAAGTTTACTTTTATTCCAATTATTATTAAGCCAAAGAGTTAACTCGAGCAGAAGTAGAGTGGGTAGATAAAGGGTGTCAATGGAGCCATTACCAATCCAATTGTCTTGCTAAAAGAAAGAAGTACCTGACTGAATTCCCTAAGATATTAAGGATTCTGCAACCTATTTAATGGAGCAAAGCCTTTTCCAAATTGGAGAGTCACCAGCTTTATAAGCACAAATAAGAGGGTATTTACCTTGGCAATATTTTTCCATCATAAAATTAGCCCAAAGGCTATAATTCTTTATAAAATTCCATTAAAGCATATGAGAGAAAGCGATGATAGCTTCATGAATAGGTTTGCAACCTAGAGCACCTTCACCCAAAGGACCACAACATTTATGCCAAGATGTCCAATGCATTCTTTTGGTAGAGTTATTGGAGGCCCAAAAATTTTTTTAAGCAAGCGATCAATTCTAATAAGAGTAGCATCAATGGGGATAATAGTTAGAGGCATTGAATTGAGAATGATTTTAAGAATAGTGAGCCTTCCACCAAAGGAAAGAAAATGGAATTTCCAAACATAAATTTAATTTAAAATTTTTTAAATTAACTCATCAAAGAGATGGGATCACTTCGAGCCTTTAAAGAGAGCATCACCTAAGTACATTAAAGGTAAGTGTTGATGCTTAAAATTAATGATATGTAGGATTTGACTGATTTTATTATTGGAGAAATGAGAGGAAGTGATAAAATAGCTTTTGTTATCATTGATAGAAAGGTCACTTTCTCTACCAAATCTACTTAAAAATACTTAAGATGCTTGATATGATGAATTATAGCTTTGCAAAAAAAAAGCATTTACATAGCTTAAATGGGAAATTGGAAGACCACCAAGAGTTACATACTAGGATTGTTAAAGAATAAATAATTGATGCGCCTAGATAAGTACTCAATAGTGAGAATAAATAAAGCTAGAGATAAAGGATCCCCTTGTTTTAAGGCCTGGGAAGATGGAAAGAAACCCAAGTCTTCCCCCATTAAGCATTATTGAAAATTGGGCATTATTAATATAATTTTTAATAAGAAAAATAAATTTATCGAACCCAAATAAATTTAGTATATAGAAAAGAAAGTCCCAAGAAATGTTATCAAAGGCTTTGGTAGTATCTAATTTGAAAAGAATGTTGTCACCTCTATTTTTGGCATCAAGATCTTCAATTAATTCTTGGGCCAGTAAAATATTATTAGAAATAGATCTACCTCCAATAAAACCAATTTGGTTGAGAGAGATAATTTTATTAATTAAAGGACTAAACATGTTGGTTAGAATTTTGGAAATCAACTTATTAAAGTAGGTGCAAAGATGAATAAGTCTAAAATCACTCCAATAGTTCAGATTATCTTTCTTAGGTATGAGATTGACAGAAGTACAAGAGAAATATCTAGGAAAGGGATTACCATTAAAAAAATAAACCACAGCCTCAATCAAATCATTTTAATGATAAACCAACATTTTTGAAACAATTGAGTAGTGAAACCCTCCGGACGAGTAATATAATCTATATTCATGCTATTAAGGACTTGCAACATTTTCATCTTCATTAGGAATGATGGTAAGCAAATCATTATCATCATTAGTAATAATAGAAGGAATCAATTGCAATTTAGAATAGCTTCATAAGAGCAACTCTTACTAAGCCTATTTCTAAAGTAATTAATAATCGATTCCATAATATCATTATTCTCCATAATCCAAACACCATTATCATCTTTAATGTTTTGAATATTATTTAAAGCTCTCATTTTATTAATTAAAGCAAGGTAATAACTACTATTCCTATCACCATCTGCAATATGCTTACTAGCAGCTTTTTGGCACAAGTAAGTCTCTTCCATATTTTGGAAGTTAACAAGTTTGTCTTTCACCTCAGTCAAGTCCTTAATCTTAGAAGGATCAGACATAATAGAGACTTCAAGATCACACACCAAATTTTCCATATCTTTAATATTATCAAAAAGGTTTTTAAAATAATGCTTATTCCGGCAACCCAAATTTTTTTTAAGTCTTTTAAGTTTAAACCAAAGTCTACTCATCCCCATAATTGAATTATGAAGATGTCAAGGGGCTTTCCAATTATTAGCCACAACATCAAAAAATCTAATATGTTGAATCTACATGTTGTGAAATCTAAAAGGAGAGGATTTATGTAATCTATTAGAATTATCTTTAATAGAAACCAAAAGAGGAGCATGATCAGACAAGGGTATGCTTAAATGATCAATAGAAGTAGTAGTCCATTGAGTAATCCAATGATTCTTAGAAAGAATCAGGTCCAATCTTTGCCAAAGTCTAGAGTTTTGCTAAGTATAATTAGAACTCTTAAAGCCAATATCAATCAAATTACAATCAAAGATCAGATTGGAAAAATCTTCCATGGAATAAATATTAGGAGAGAAGCCACAACATCGTTCAGAAGAAAATAAAATAGTGTCAAAATCACCACCCACAAACCAAGGTTTGTTGACCGAGGTATTAAAATTCCTCAAATTATTCCAAAGAATATTTCTACCAGATCTATAACAAGATGCATAAACAAAATTATCAATAATAGAAACCTCAACAAAATTATTCTAATAACATCAAATCTTATTACTAATATTAGAGAAAAATTTATTGAAGTTGATCATTCTAGCAACATGGTTAATTTTATTAGCACGGATAAAAGGCCAATAATAAGTAATTAAATATATTGAATCACAAAGATTTCTAATGATTATGAATAGAGAGGGTCTAACATTCCAAAAAGAAAATTAAACATAAGTAAAATAAAAGGGGTTAAGCAAAGGTTAATTAAGAGAGAGTTATAGGCCAGATCTAGTATTTTGGGTTGGGTTTAAGGTTTTAGGGTTTAAGCTTTTAGGGTTTAGTGTTTAGGGTTTTTTAGGGCTTAGGGTTTAGGGTTAAGGGCTTAGGGTTATAGGTTTAGGATTTAGGGTTTAGAGTTTAGGATTTAGGGTTTAGTGTTAAAGGTTTTTTTTTGTAAATTAAGAAAACCAATAGCATTAGGTTTATTTAGTTCAATTTTTATTTATTTTAGTTTATTTATTTTTATTTTTATTTAGGTTTATTTCATTATTTTTATTTAAGTTTATTTATTTTAAGTTTTTTATTTTGTTTATTTTGGTAAGGTTTAGGTTTATGTTTATTTTTTATTTTAGTTTTATTTTATTTTTTAGGTTTTAGGTTTAGGTTTAGGTTTTTATTTTATTTTCTTAGGTTTAGGATTTATGTTTTTTATGTTTTATTTTTTTAGTTTACATTTAGGTTTATTTTTGTTTCATTTTAATTTATTTAGTTTAGGGTTTAGGTTTAGTTTATTTTAGGTAGGTTTAGGTTTATTTATTTTAGTTTAGTTTATTTCAGTTTAAGGTTTAGGTTTAGGTTTATTTATTTTTTTTATTTTAGATTTATTTTATTATATGGTTAAGGTTTTATTTTTTATTTTTATTTTGGTTTAATTTTAGTTAGGTTTTTATTTTATTTTATTTTTTATTTAATTTAGGCTTAAGTTTTTTTTATTCTTATGGTTTAGGTTTTGGTTTATTTTTACTTAGTTTAGTTTATTTATTTTAGTTTAGGTTTTTTTATTTTAATTTATTTTTTTGGTTTAGGTTTAGGTTTATGTTTATCTTATAGTTTAGTTTTAGTTTTATTTTGTTTTTTAGGTTTAAGTTTTATTTTTTATTTATTTTTATTTTTGGGTTTAGATTTTGGTTTTTATTTTATTTTTTTAAGTTTAAGTTTTATGTTTTTATTTTTGATTTATTTTTATGTTTTATTTTTTAGTTTAGGTTTAGGTTTATTTTAGTTTATTTTTTTATTTAGTTTAGGTTTAGGTTTACTTTATTTTAGGTTTAGGTTTAGGTTTTATTTATTTTAGTTTAGTTTATTTTAATGTAGGTATAGGTTTATTGTGTTTTTATTTTAGGTTTAGGTTTTTTTTAGTTTGGGGTCTAGGTTTTAGTTTTGGGTTTTGGGTTTTTGGTTTTTCCTTTTTCAAATAGAGAAAAAATTTAGATTCAACATTTCTTCTTTTGATTTCATCAACAAGTAACACAAGTTTTTTAAGACATAAGTGATGACATAGATAAAAAATGAGCACACATAAAGCAAATCAAAAACCCTATATAATTAGTATACTATCTACTATAAAGACACAACTACATAAACATTAGATCGGATCAACCATTCTTCTATTTCTCTATTTCCCATCAGGACCACCTCGACCTCTCGAGTAGTAGGATCCACCTTCATATCCTCGATGTCTCCCTCACCACCACTACAGTTGTATCCTCCATCGCTCCTCTCGCCTCGATGACCACCACTACTCTGACCACCACCTCCATATCCACCTGACACCATCCCCACCACTATGATAAGTCACCTCACGCCATCTCCACACCATATCTAGATTATTTCTAGCATGAAGGTTCTACCCATTCTTAGGGTTTAGGTTTAGGTTCAGGTTTATTAGGTTTTAGGGTTTAGGTTTATTTTTTAATTTATTTAGATACATTAGATTTAGGTTAAGGGTTTGGGGTATAGGGTTTAGGATTTAGGGTTAGGGTTTAAGGTTTAGGGTTTAGGGTTTGGGGTTTAAGGTTTTAGGGTTTATGGTGTATGGTTTATGGTTTAGTGTTTAGGGTTTAGGGTTTGGGGTTTTAGGTTTAAGTTTTTAGGGTTTAGGGTTTAAGGTTAGCTTAGGGTTTAGGGTTAGTTTAGGGTTTAGGGTTTATGGTTTAGGGTTTAAGGTTTATGCTTTAAGGTTTAGGGCTTAGGGTTAGTTTATAATTTAGGGTTTAGGGTTTAGGGTTTTAGGTTTAGGGTTTAGAGTTTAGGGTTTTAGGGTTTATGGTTTAGGGTTTAAGGTTTAGGTTTAGGGTTAGGGTTTACGTTTAGGGTTTAGGGTTTACGGTTTAGGGTTTAGGATTTAGGGTTGTAGGTTTTGGGTTGTAGGTTTAGGGTTTAGGGTTTAGGGTTAGTTTAGGGTTTAAGGTTTAGGTTAGTTTTAGGGTTTAGGTTTAGGGTTTAGGATTTATGGTTTAGGGTTTAGAGTTTTTTTAAAATTAAGTAAATCGATAAGTTTAGGATTCTTTAGTTTATTTTTTATTTAATTTATTTTTTATTTTTTTGTTTAGTTTAGTTTATTTATTTTAGATTTATTTATTTTAGTTTAAGTTTTTTATTTTAGTTTTTTTGGTTTAGGTTTAGTTTATGTTTATTTTTTAGGTTTATTTTATTTTTATTTCATTTTTTAGGTTTTGGCATAATTTTTTATTTTTAGGTTTAGGTTTAGGTTTTTATTTTATTTTTTTAGGTTTAGGTTTTAGGTTTTTATTTTAGATTTATTTTTAGGTTTTATTTTTTAGTTTACATTTAGGTTTAATTTTAGTTTATTTAATTTTATTTAGTTTAGGTTTAGGTTTACATTTTGTTTATTTTAGGTTTTGGTTTTGGTTTTATTTATTTTAGTTTAGTTTATTTTAGTGTAGCTTTAGTTTTATTTTATTTTTATTTTAGGTTTAAGTTTCTTTTTAGTTTAGGGTTTAGGTTTTAGTTTAGGGATTAAGGTTTTGGTTTTTTTTAAGAGAGAACAAATTTAGAATCAACATTTCTTCTTTTTGATTTCATCAACCAAGTAACACACCAAATTTTCTAAGACATAAGTGACATCATAGATAAAAAATGAGCATGCATAGAGCAAATCAAAAACCCTAGATAACTAGAATCTCTAATGTAAATACAGTTCCATCTGATCGGATCCTTGGTTTCTCAGTTCCCATTAGGAACACCACCTCTCAGTAGCGGGATCCACCATTATATCCTCGATTTCACCCTCCTCCACCACCATGGTTGTATCCTCCATCTTCTCTCACCACCATAACCACCTCTACTCACCACCTCCATATATCCTAGAACCTCTAGATCCCCCCACCACCGATAACCACCACCTTTGCCTTGCTCCACCTCTACGAGCCTTGTTGGCGGTGATGTTCCTACCATCAAGCTTCTATCCATTCTTAGGGTTTAGGTTTAGATCTATTAGGTTTTAGGGTTCAGGTTTATTTTTTAATTTATTTAGTGACTTTAGGTTTAGGTTTAGGGCTTGGGGTTTAGGTTTTAGGGTTTAGTGTTAGGGTTTAGGGTTTAGGGTTTAGGGTTTAGCGTTTAGGGTTTTAGGGTTTATGCTTTTAAGGTATAGGGTTTAGGTTTTTTATTTTTTTATTTTTAGGTTTTAGTTTAGGTTTTTATTTTACTTTATTTTATTTAACTTAAAGTTTATTTTTTTTTATTTAGGTTTAAGTTTTAGGTTTTTTAGGGTTTAGGGTTTAGTTTAGGGTTTATGGTTTTGGTTTAAGGTTTAGTGTTTTATGGTTTAAGGTTTAGGGTTTAGTGTTTAGCTTTAGCTAGTTTAGTTTAGGTTTAGTTTGGTTTAGTTTGGTTTAGGTTTAGGGTTTAAACTTTATAGTTTAGGTTTAGTTTAGTTTTAGTTTATAGTTTAGTTGTTTAGTGTTTAGGGTTTAGTTTAGGGTTAGTTAGGTTAGGTTTAGGTTTAGGGTTTAGGATTTAAGCATATAGGTTTAGGTTAGTATAGAGTTGAAGGTTTAGCATTGGTTTTAGTCAAGGATTTAGATTAAGATTTATGGTTTAGTTTAGGGTTTAGGGTTTTTTTATAAATTAGATAAGTTTAATTTTATTTAGTTTATTTTTAATAATGTTAGTTTATTTTATTTTTTATTTTTATTTTGGTCTTTTCTATTTTTTATTATTTATTTTGGTTTATTTCTTTTAATTTAAGTTTTTTTTATTTTAGTTTATTTTGTAGGTTTAGGTTTAGGTTTATGTTTATTTTTTATTTTTGTTTTATTTTTATTTTATTATTTAGGTTTGGTACATTTTATTTTTATTTTTAGATTTTGGTTTAGGTTTTTATTTTATTTTTTGGTTTTGGTTTTAGGTTTTTATTTTAGATTTATTTTTAGGTTTTATTTTTTAGTTTAGGTTTAGGTTAATTTTTAGTTTATTTTATTTTATTTAGTTTAGTGTTTAGGTTTAGTTTATTTTAGGTTTGGTTTAAGTTTTATTTATTTTAGTTTAGTTTATTTTAGTTTAGGTTTTAGTTTATTTAATTTTGTTTATTTTAGATTTAGTTTTTTTTAGTTTAGTGTTTAGGTTTTATATTTTATTTTTTTAGGTTTTATTTTTAAGTTTATTTTTTAGGTTTAGTTTTTTATTTAGTTTTTTTTCTTTTTATTTTATTTTTATTATACATTTGGGTTTTATTTTATTTAGGTTTTTTATTTTTTGGTTTATTTTATTTTTAATTTAGTTTAGGTTTTAGTTTAGGTTTTTATTTTATTTTATTTTATTTTATTTATGTTTATGTTATTTTATTTTTAGGTTATAATTAGTTTAGGTTTAGTTCTTTATGTTTTTAGGGTTTAGGGTTTGGGGTTTAGGGTTTAGGGTTTGGGGGATAGGGTTTATGGTTTAGGTTTATAGGTTTTAGGTTTAGGGTTAGGGTTTATGGTTTAGGGTTTATGGGTTTAGGGTTTAGGATTTAGAGTTTAAGGTTTAGGGTTTATGGTTTAAAGGTTTAGGGTTTAGGGTTTAGCATTGTAGGTTTAGGGTTTAGGGTTACTTTTACGGTTTACAATTTAGGGTTAGGGTGTTTTAATTTTTTATTTTATTTTTTTATTTATAGTTTAGGGTTTAGGGTTCAGTATTTTTTTGGGTTTAATGTTTAGGGTTGTAGGTTTAAGATTTAGGGTTTAAGGTTTACGGTTTAGGGCTTAGGATTTAGTGTTTGGTTTTTTTTAATTAAGTAAACTACTAGGTTTAAGTTTATTTAGTTTATTTAGTTTATTTTTATTTATTTTAGTTTATTTTATTATTTTATTTAGTTTAGTTTATTTATTTTAGGTTAATTCATTTAAGTTTAGAATTTTTATTTTAGTTTTTTTTTTTGTTTAGGTTTAGGTTTATATTTATTTTTTAGTTTTATTTTATTTTTATTTTATTTATTATGTTTTGGTTTTATTTTTTTTTTAGGTTTAAGTTTAGGTTTTTATTTTATTTTTTTAGGTTTAGGTTTTAGGTTTTTATTTTAGGTTTATTTTTAGGTTTTATTTTTTTAGTTTATGTTTAGGTTTAGTTTTAGTTTATTTAATTTTATTTAGTTTAGGTTTAGATTTAGGTTTAGTTTATTTTTGGTTTAGGTTTTATTTATTTTAGTTTAGTTTATTTTAGTGTAGGTTTAGTTTCATTTTATTTTTATTTTAGGTTTAGTTTTTTTTTTAGTTTAGGGTTTAAGTTTTATTTTAGGGTTTAGGGTTTTGGTTTTTTTTCTAACTGAGAACAAATTCAAATTTAACATTTCTTCATTTTGATTTCATCAACTAAGTAGCACACCAAGTTTTCTAAGACACAAGTGATGACATAGATCAAAAATGAGCATGCATAGAGTAAATCAAAAACCCGAGATAACTAAAATTTTCTCTACTGTAAAGACACAGTTCCATAAGCAGCAGATCGGATCGGCTATTCTACAGTTTCTTCAGTTCCCATCAGGACCACCCTGGCCTCTCGAGTAGCGGGATCCACCATCATATCCCCGATCTCTCCCTCTGCGACCACCACGATTGTATCATCCATCGCTCCTCCTACCACCATAACCACCTCTGCTCTGACCACCACCTCCATATCAACTAGCACCTCCAGATCCCTCACCACCACTGCGATAACCACCGCCTCTGCCTTCACCTCCATCGCCAGATCTAGACTGAGCCTTGTTGACGGTGAAGTTCCTGCCGTCAAGGTTCTGCCCATTCTTAGGGTTTAGGTTTAGGTTTAGGTCTATTAGGTTTTAGGGTTTAGGTTTATTTTTTAATTTATTTAGCAACTTTATGTTTAGGTTTAGAGATTGGGTTTTAGGGTTTAGGGTTTAGCATTAGGGTTTAGGGTTTATGCTTTTAAGGTTTAGGGTTTAGGGTTTAGGGTTTTTTAGGTTTTAATGTTTAGGTTCTTGGTTTAGGGTTTAAGGTTTTTTTTAATTAAGTAAACATGTTCATTTCAGCCTATTTAGGATATTTAGTTTATATTTTATTTATTTTAGTTTAATTTATTTTTTATTTTTATTTAGGTTTATTTTTTAATTTAATTTAGTTTAGTTTATTAATTTTAGGTTTATTTACTTTAGTTTAGGTTATTTATTTTAGTTTATTTTTTAGGTCTAGGTTTAGGTTTAGGTTTAGGTTTAGGTTTAGGTTTATTTATTAGTTGAGTTTTATATATAGGTTTAGGTTTTTTTTTAGTTTAGGTTTAGGTTTTATTTTTCTTTTAGGTTTAGGTTTTATTTTTTATTTATTTTTAGGTTTAGGATTTTATTTAGTTTTTATTTTATTTTATTTTAGGTTTATTTTATTTTAATTTTATGTTAAGTTTTTATTTTATTTAGGTTTTTTATTTTTAGGTTTATTTTATTTTTTAGTTTAGTTTAAGTTTTTCTCTATTTTATTTTAGTTTATTTTTTTATTTTTCATTTATTTTTAAGTTAGGTTTTGGTTTTAGTTTAGGTATTCATTATTTTTTATTTAGGTTTAGGTTTTTCTATTTTTTTTAGGTTTTATTTAGTTAGGTTTAGGTTTTTAGGTTTTTAGGGTTTAGGGTTTTATGGTTTAGGGTTTATGGTTAGGGTTTAGGGTTTAGGATTTAGGGTTTATAATTTAAGCTTTAGGGTTTACGGTTTTTTAGGTTTAGGGTTTCAGGTTAGCTTAGGGTTTAGGGTTAATTTAAGGTTTAGTTTAAGCTTTAAGGTTTAGGGTTTTTTTTTAGGTTTAAGGTTTAAGGTTTAGGTTAGGTTAGTGGGGTTTAGCTTTAGCTTTAGGGTTTAGGGTTAGTTTAAAGCTTAGGGTTTAGGGTTTTAGGGTTTAGGGTTTAGGGTTTAGGGTTTAGGTTAGGGTTTAGGGTTCAGGGTTTAGGGTTTAGGGTTTAGGATTTAGGGATATAAGTTTAGGGTTGTAGGTTTAGGGTTTAATGTTTAGGGTTGGTTTAGGGTTAGGTTTAGGGTTTAGGGTTTAGTTTAGGGTTTTATAAATTAAAATAAGCAAAGTTTAGGTTTATTTTGTTTTAATTATTTTAGTTTTTTATTTTTATTTTTATTTTAGTTTAGTTTATTTATTTTATTTATTTTATTTACTTTTGTTTAGGTTTTAATTTTAGTTTATTTTTTAGGTTTGTTTAGGTTTATGTTTATTTTTAAGTTTAGTTTTTTAATTTTATTTTTTAGGTTTAGGTTATATTTTTTTATTTTGATGTTTAGGTTTAGGTTTTTTTTATTTTTTTTGGTTTATGTTTTCAATTTTTTTAACAATGAACAAATTGATTCATCATTTCTTTTTTCATTTCAAAGTAACAAAGCGAGGAAGTGAGGTAATCAAATGACCTCCTCGCTAGCTAAATCCTTGTGTTCCTGGATGTCCAAACAATAAAACCATTACCATACAATCTTATATTAATCAACACATGAATAGAGGAAAGAGAACTCACATTCATACACTTAAGCTATAAGCACATCGTTTCTTATTTATTTATAACTAGCATCATAACACATTATTATTCATTTATAAGCTTTTGAAAAATACATTTGAACTTAATAGAGATAATATCCATGCATATATTAAATTAAATCAACACATGTAAGCTTAGATAAAGGAAATCAATCTTATTTTACATGATTTTGAAAAGATGGATGCACAATTCAAATGACATACCAAATTTAACATGATTGGAAAGAGGACAATCAAATATAAGCATGTGATTCATTCAATCAAACTAGTTCTTAAGGATAATCAAATCAAATAAGATTATTTGAAGCAAATCAATGCTTCTTTTCTAATTAAGTTTTGGATTTGATTTGATTTAAAGAGGAAAAGAGAAATCATCACTTGTTGTTTTAAACCCTTCCCCACATTAGTGATTTGATCTAATTTAAGGAAATGTAATTAAGTTGATTTTATGGGTTAATTAAGTTGAACCCTTAGTTAGATGAATTAAATATCCTTACCTATGTCAACTTAAAGTAATTAACTAAATAATTATGAGCCAACATGATAAGCATGGAAAATAATCTTGCAATGATCCTAAGAAATAAAAGGGGCCTAATGTAATTGGCTCATGATTAATAGTTAATTAGATTAAGGGACTTATTTAATTACTCTTATGGTTTTCCCACACATGTAGACTAACCGTAATTTCATTAAACTCCTTTTTATTAAATCACCTAAAGATCTACCCCATGATTTAAATAATTAAGATCTGATGTGATTATAATTTCAATTTGATTAAGTGATTTAATTAATTTGTTAAATCTTAATAAATTTCATTTTAAAAAAGGGTTAAATGAACTTAGGGAAAGGGGTCCCAATCCTATTCCTTAGTTCACTTCATTGAACATTGATTAATAAATTTAATTAACCAAATTATTACTATTCATGGGTTAATAAATCATTAATTAACTTAAAATTGTAGTTAAGGTTTAATTAGTCAATTTTCTTAATTAACAGAGCAATAAATCCCAAGAAAATCATGGGAGGCTGAGGTCATCCCAATAAATTAACCCACAAAATTTGTGATTAATTGCTAAAGTAATTAAAAAGTAATTAAGCTAATTAATTTAATAATTAAACCTTAACTACTATTTAAAATTACTTAAGATCATTTTTAATTATTTCCCTTCTTAAATACCTTTAAAATGAGTATTTATTTGTATTTTTTTATTTCTCTATGAATTTTTATGATCAACTCCAAAAGGATCTCACTCCTTCATAGCATCGATCGGAGGGGATCAAACAGTCAAGATCACACGAGATGCAAGTTTTCTTCAAAAATCTCCAACCTAGTTTTGGCTAAGGATCAATTTTGGAAGCCTAACTTACTGGAGCTCAAGATCGGCTCAAATGATTGAAGAAGCTTCATCTAGTAAAGACGAAGCCCTATTGAGCAACAATTAGATCAATTCCTTGACGTTCACTTAGAAGGCCATGAATTAATGATTTGGAGCTCAGCTTTGATCGAAGTCCAACCTTTGGTGCTCGAGAAGCTTGGGAGATGATTTTTTCTTGCTCAATGAGGCCTAGAGAAGGTGCGTGTGAAGTTAATTTGAGTTTGATGGAGAAATGAGGATGTTAGGTCAGAAATGGGAGTGTCATGTTTTGGGATGGATGGGAATGGCATTTTTCAATCGAGGAATGACATGAGAGCTTAAAGATTGGATTTAACAGCTTGTCTTGGGTAGCTAGGGCACTAAGGAATGATTTTTGTACATGTGTTTGAGTGGAAACAAGGGGGTGTATAACCCCCTTCATCTTGATCGGACGGTGGGATCGGGTTTTGCTTCTAATGGTTGTCCGACCATCTTAGGGAGTCATGGGTGGAAGCGAGGAGGTGAGTTGGCTCGACTTGGTTGGTTGAAGGTGTAGAGGTGGCCTCCAAGGAGGAATTATGGGTGTCCTATGGATTTTAAATGATGCAATGGGGAGGGTGAGGTGATTTTTCCTCCCATGGGTCATGGTTGACCCAACCACCCCTTAGGTAAGGTTGGGTAGTGTCCTAGGTGCCTAGGTGGACCATTGGGAGATTACCAAGTGGCTAAGGAATGGGTGATTTGTCCCATGTGATGCCCTTGACCCAAGGGTAGAATGATCATTTGGCATTAGATTTTATTTGGGCAGATTTAAAATGATCCAAAAGTGGGTTAGCCCAAATTTCAAGTTAATTGGAGTTGATTTGGTTAAATTTGGCTCAATTTGACTCATTTAGGTCAAATTGGGTTAGGTTGGGTCAAGTTGACCAATTGGTCAAATTGGGTCAAACCAAGGGTTGGGTCAAGTTCATATGATCATTTGGGATGTTTTGGTACAATTGGTTTGGTTTAGTTTGGCTTAGATTAGATTTTGGCACATTTGAATTCATTTGGGTCAAATGGGTTAAGTTGACCAATTTGACCTAATTAGCCAAATTAGCTTGGGTTGGGTGTTTGTTTGGGTTTAGTTGACCAATTGAAGATGATTGTAGGCTTGTTTCAATTAATTTGGATTTGGTTTTGATTTAGGCCAACTTGAACCTTTAGGTCAAATTGGGCTAAGTAGGTCAATTGGGTTCAATTGGGTCCAATCATGGCTTTGGTCAAGTTCAACAATCAATTTGGAATGAACTTGAGCCATTGTTGCAATCAATTTGGTTTATATTTTGATTTTTGGTCTTTTATGTCAATTTGGGTCAACTTCAAGAGGGCCAATTGGATTTGGTTTGACTCAATTGAAGGTCAAGTCATATTCAAATATTGATTTTAATTTGGTATGAATCATTGGTTTCAAGGGATTTGGCTTAGGCTACAATTTGGCTAGTTTGGGTTCATATGGGTTAAGGGGTTGAGTTGGTCAAATGATGAAGTTGACTTGGTTTGACCAATTTATGACAATTGATCAACCTAGGGTGATCAACAATCATGATGGGAGGTTTTGATGGGCTTGGTTCAATCCAATTTGGGGAGGCTTAGAACTTGGCTAAAATAGGTCAAATTGGCCAATTTGGGTCAAGTGAACCAATAGGGTTTAGTTGGCTTGATTTTGGGTTAAGTTTGATTTAGTTGAGTTTATATATAGATTTTGGATTGATATATGAATTCAATTGCAATTGGCTTGGGTTCAAATGGGTTTTGGTTCATTTATACATTTCAAGTCAACAGGGTTAAGTTGGGTTTGACTTGGGTTGAATTTGGTTTCACTTGATGATTGTAGAATTCATATATATTTGTGAATATGATCGAAGGTATGATTGATTCATGAGAAAATCAATTGAATTTGGGTTTTGGAATGAAAGAATTTGGCTAAGTCCATCGAGTTGGGTCATGTGGCTTAGGTTTGGATTTTGATTTGGTTTGATTTAGTTTTGATGATTTAAATGTATATTTCATTTAAATTGTGAAGATGATAGAAAATATGGTTGATTTATGAGAAAATCATTGAGCTTGACATGATTTGGATTAGATTTGGCTAAGTCCATGGGATAGGTCATTTGGCTTAGGAAGGGTTTCGATTTAATTTGATATAGTTTGATTTAGTTTTGTTTATTTGAATGTAGATTTAATTTATATTTAGTAAGATGATTGAAGATATAAATTGATTATGAGAAAATCAATTTACTTTGGATTGATTTGGATTATGATTTAGCTAAGTCCATAGGATAGGTCATATGGCTTAGGAAGGGTTTCAAGTTTGGATTTGATCATGGACATCAATCATTTGAATTTGGAATTTGGGTTTGGATTTGAATTTGAATTTGATGTTTGGGAATAATTAATAACATATTCATCCAAATCTTTCACCTGTTGCTTCATGTTCTTGATATTATCAAAAAGAATTTTGAAACAATTTATATTCCACCAATTAATATGATGCTTAAACCTTTTTAGTTTAAGCCAAAATCTCTTCATACCAAAATCATTAGGAGCAAGAGGAGCATACCAATTAGAAGTAATAGCATGTAACCACATAATTTTGAAATTTAATGACATTATTTTAATGAAATCATGTTGGTTCTTTCTAATCGGTCAAGTCAATGGGCCAATGTTTTTAATAACTGATCTAAACATCTAAACATTGCCAAAGTCTATGATTATTCCAAGTAAATGGAGAGCCAACAAAACCAACGTCATGCAGCTTACAATCCAAGATCATATTCAAAAAATCTTCCATAGAATGTAAATTCAGCAAAGAACCCCCTTTCCTTTCATTTATAGAAAGGACCGTATTTAAATCCCCACCAACAATCAAAGAATCATTAACAGTAGAAGTAAAAGTAGATAATTGATTCCAAAGAATCCTTCTCTCAATCTTATTACAAGCAGCATAAACAAAAGAGCTAAAAGCATGATAATCACCAAAAGAAATATCCACATTTACAACTTGATGAAAATCTTTAATGACATTAATAAAAAGAGAATTATTCCAAAATAACTAAATCTTATTGCTATTATTAAAAAATAATTGGACCAATCATTATTCTGCATGCATAATTTTAGAAGAAAAAAAATAAGAGGTTCAAGAATAACCAAGAAAGCGACATTATAAACCCTACAAAGTTTCTAATCCTATTCCTAACAGCAAGAGTACCATTGCCCCTAACATTACAAATAAGAAAATTAAACATTAATTCTTATTGGGTAAAGAAGATGAAGAAGATCGAGTTGATCTAGAAACTTTAGGAGGAAAATTTTTGAACAATTTTTTTCTTTTTCATAAAAATAGTTTGAAAACCAATTTCATTTCCCAAAGATTCATCATCATCAGTAGAAATATCCACATTTTCTACTTCTCATGTGCTTCTGACCCGAGCCTTGCTCACCTCTTATGGGGATTTTTTGATAATGTTTTGTCTCATTTTGAAGGGTATGATGTTTCTTGTTTCATTAAGCTACTAGCTAGAAATGCTTATCTCTCTATGTATTAACAAATTTTCACTTATGTCTTTTACTCGGTTGGGCCTATTTTTGTTGGCCTTTTTTGGTTTGTGGGTTCATTTTTTATATATATTTTGATGGAGCTTAAGGGTGATAGGTTAAATGATTGCTGTTTCATTCCAAATCTTATTTCTTGCTGTGTTTTTTTCACAATATATGTCAACACTATGCTTCTTGGCAAGTGTTGCTTCATGGCTTTGAACTGTAGGAATACATATGTGTTCATTGAAATTAAACATTTTTTTGTTATATTTAGTTTGTTGTTCCCTCATTTTTAGAGTGTTTTGTTTCTCAAATGTGATTCATTTTTTTCTACTAGAGCAAGTGGTTTTGGTTTCTCGAATACTAGAATATGTTTTCGGTTTCTTTGGTTTTGCTCCCATCAATATTTGACATGGGCCCTTTTTTGACTCTTGTTGGGGTGATGTTTGGCTTCTTTGCATTGTGTTTTATTTCCATCCTTTCTCCTCTCTCTTGGTTTTCTCAATAGGTTGGGAATGTTTTTCTATTCCTCCTCTTCCTCATGGTATAGACATTGTTTTCACTTTTACTAGTATAATTTCAGTTGATCATGGATGATCAAGTGCTTGTGTTTGATTGATTCAAGCATGGATTCAATCCTGCAGCTTGTTGGTTTTTCTATCATGTGTTGGTTAGGGATTCTGATGCTATGGTGCATATAATGGCTGATGGTTATCCTATTTGGGATAATGGATTGCATTTTTCATATACATTGTATTTGGATTTATTTAGATTTGTAGGTACTAAGGACCACAAATCCTTCATCCTTTGGCTATTATCCTGAGACAGGTTTGTGGGCTATGATGGCTTCACCCCTTATTGGTTTGGTAGTAACTCTTGTGTTGTATCCATTCAATGGTTGCTTGGATGAACACATTTGCATTTGCCCCAATTTGGTGTGAAAATCTTGGGCCCTCTCCCTCAAAATTTCACTTCAATCATTATTCTGCTGTGCTCTTATTGCATCTGTACTAATTCTTCCATCTTCATATTTGTAGATGCAACTTTCCTTTATTTTTGTAGGTGCATTGCAGGTTCATTTCCTGTTGATTCTACATACAGTTTTGCTTTGGCCTAGATCTTCCATTCTGATCTCTATGTATCTTTTACTATTCTTTTGCTTTTACTTGCTTTTTAGATGTAATTAGATAGGGGATTTACTCTCGGTTGTACAGTAGTTTTAGAGTTTATCCCCTTTTAAGGACCTTGTAACCTTCTTTTTGTGGCAATAAAATTCCCTCTATATGGGGTTTCCCTAAAAAAACAATGATATGAGCAACTGAAGGCCGAGAATTAGCCGCAATTGCTTCATCAATTTGTAAAGCTATACCAAAAATAGACCCAACTACATGATGAAATTGATTATTAACAAAATGAAACCTAAGATTAGGCAAGCAATCCAAACTAGCACTATAGGAGATTCTTCTTGATTGTGAAAAAAAGAGTCCATTTAAGAATGCACATTTGATAATTTTTAACATAATAAGAATGATGAGAGAAAATATGGCTATAGCCAAGATCATTAGATAACTTAATGAGGACATGACGACCATCCAACAAACTGACTAAAAATGCAAAAGCTTTAAATCATGAAAGAAAAATTTAATATCTTCCATATTATGCTGACAAAAAGAAAATTTACCAATCAGAGTAAAGGCATAAGGTTCAACAAGTTTCTCAATATCCAAATCAAAACATATTATAACCAGAACGCCTTTAAAAGTCATATGAACAAGATTAACCAAAAATTTAGGTGAGGTTGAAGCATCCTTACTAGATAAGGCATCTTTGAAGGATTTAGAAGAAGCAACCTTAGATTTACCCAATAGAAAATCTGCCCTAGGAAGACCAGCAGAAATCATCAGTTTTGCTTTGCCAAATGCAAGATCAGACTCCATGGCAGCCATCGAAATCAAGGGAGGGGAGGATATGACAAACTTGAAGAAAGAAGAGCTAGAAATCCACTGGGCAGGAAATGATGAAGGAAAATGGGGTTCTTAAATCCTGGGGGGAACAAGCGGTTTTGGTTTGTTTGTTACTAGGTTAGAGTTAGGTTTAGTTTTAGTTTAGGGTTTAGGTTTAGGATTTAGGGTTTTAGGGTTTAGTTTTGGGGTTTAGTTTGGGTAGGGTTTTAGGTTTAGGTTTAGGTTTAGTGTTTATAGGGTTTAGGGTTTATGGTTTAGGTTTAGAGTTTAGGGTTTTAGGGTTTAGGTTTGGGTTTTAGGTTTATTTTAGGTTTAAGTTTTAAGTTTTAGCTTAGGGTTTAGGGTTGAAGGTTTTTTTAGAAAATAAATTTCTTCTTTTTTCAATTTCATCAACCAAGTAGCACCCCAAGATTTCTAAGACACAAGTGATGACATAGGTACAAAATGAGCACCCCAAAAGGAAAATACAAGATAAGTAAAACCATCTCTATAAGAGTCTATAAGTGATTGATTATTCTTATTTCTAGTTTATTTTTGCCTCTAGTGGATCTCATCATATATCTCTCCTTCCACCATGAATTTAACCTCCATCACTCCTCCCGCCTCCATCACCACTACTTCCACCACCTCCTTATCCACCATATTTATTTTTTTTTTTATTAGATCTAGCGTTGGTGATGTTCTACCATTAGGTTCCATTTAGGTTTAGGTTGAGTTTTGGGTTTTTGGGTTTGGGTTTTTGGTTTAGTTTAGGTTTTAGGGTTTATGGTTTAGGGTTTAGTCTTTTAGGGTTTAGGGTTTAGGGTTTAGAGTTTAGGGTTGTCGGTTTAGGGTTGTAGGTTTAGGGCTTAGGGTTTAGGGTTTAGGATTTAGGGTTTATGGTTTAGGGTTTTTTCTTTTAAAATTAAGTAAGCCAGTAGGTTTAGGTTTATTTAGTTAATTTCTTTTATTTTTTATTTATTTAAGTTTATTTTATTTTTTATTATTATTTAGGTTTATTTTTTATTTTTATTAAATTTAGTTTATTTATTTTAGGTTTTTTATTTTAGTTTTGGTTTTTAATTATTTAAAATTTTAGGTTTAGGTGTATTTTTTAGTTGATTTTTATTTTAATTTTATCTTTTGTGTTTAGGTGTTATTTTTTATTTTTAGTTTTAGGTTTAGGTTTTATTATATTTTTTATTTATATTTTAGGTTTAATTTTTGATTTTTTTTTAGGTTTATTTTTTTTATGTTTAAGTTTATTTTTAGTTTTTTTAATTTTATTTTTTCTAAGTTTAGGTTTAGGTTTCCTTTATTTTAGTTTAGGTTTTGGTTTATTTTATTTTGTTTATTTTAGTCTTATTTTAGGTGTAGGTTTTCTTTAGTTTAGGGTTTAGGTTTTATTTTTTATTTATTTTTAGGTTTAATTTTTAGGTTTATTTTTTTAGGTTTAGGTTTTTTTTAGTTTTTATTTTATTTTATGTTTATTTTATTTTTAGTTTTCATTTTATTTAGGTTTTTTATTTTTTTTAGTTTAGTTTAGGTGTTTATTTATTTTATTTTAGTTTATTTTTATGTTTTATTTGATTTGATTTTTATGTTTATGTTTAGGTTTTAGTTTAGGTTTTTATTTCATTTTATTTTTTTCTATTTTATTTAGGTTTAGCTTCTTTTATTTATTTTAATTTTTGGTTTTATTTAGTTTTAGTTTAGGTTTTTTAGGTTTTCAGGGTTTACAATTTTTATTTAGGGTTAGTTTAGGATTTAGGGTTTAGGGTTAGTTTAGGGTTTCAAGTTTAGGGTTTAGAGTTTAGGATTTAGTGTTTAAAGTTTCTTGTAATAAAGAACAAATTCAGATTCAACATTTCATCCTTTCAATTTCATTAGCCATGTAGCACCCAAGTTTTCTCTGAGACATAGATAAATGATGAATAGAGCAAATTAAAACCCATGATAAGTAGAATCATATCTCTTAAAGAAAGTTCCATAAATCAGATCATCTTGAGTTTCTCAACTTCCCATCGAACCACCCCCTCTTGAGTAGTAAGATTCACCATCATATCCCGATCTCCTCACCACCACTGTAACCTCCAGTCACTCTTCCCACCTCCATAACCCAACACCCGCCACCTCCATGTCCAGCACATCTAGATCCCCACCACCACCAATAACCGCCTCAGCTTTCACCTCCACCCAAATCTAGGCCTGGTGATGTTTCTGCCATCAAGGTTCTGCCCATTCTTAGGGTTTAGGGTTTAAGGATAGTTTAGGGTTTAGGGTTTAGGGTTTAGTGTTTAAGGTTTAGGGTTTATGGTTAGGGTTAGGGTTTAGGGTTTAGGGTTTTGGTTTATGTTTTACGGTTAGTTTAGTGTTTAAGGTTTAGGGTTTTTAGGATTTAGGGTTTAGGGTTTAGGGTTTAGGGTATAAGGTTTAGGGTAGTTGATTTAGGGTTGTATGTTTAGGGTCTAGGGAGGGTTAGTTATATGGTTTAGGGTTTAGAGTATAGTATTTAAGTTTTAAAGTTTTTTTATAAAAAATTAAGTAAACCAGTAAGTTTAATTTATTTAGTTAATTTTTAATTTATCTGAGTTTATTTTACTTTTTATTTTTATTTATTTTTATTTTTTATTTTTATTTAGTTTAGTTTATTTATTTTAGTTTATTTTTTTATTTATTTTTTAGGGTTAGGTTTATTTTTTAGTTGAGTTTTATTTTTATCTTATTATTGGGTTTATGTGTTTTTTTATTTTTAGGTTTAGGTTTATGTTTTTATTTTATTTATTTAAGTTGAGGTTTTAGGTTTTTATTTTAGGTTTATTTTTAGGTTTTATTTTGTAGTTTAGGTTTAGGTTTATTTTAGTTTATTTTAGTGTTTTGGATTATGGTTTAGTTTAGGTTTTTTTTTATTTTATTTAGGTTTAGATATTTTTATTTATTTTTTATTTTAGGTTTTAGTTTAGGTTTAGGTTTTAGGTTTTAGGTGTAGGTTTATGGTTTTAGGGTTTAGGGTTTTAGGTTTAGTTTAGGGTTTATGGTTTATGGTTATGGTTTAGGGTTTAGGGTTTAAGTTTAGTGTTTAGGGGTTTATAGTAAGTTTAGGATGGTTTAGGGTATAGGATTAGCTTATATGGTTAGTTTAGGGTTTAGGGTTTAGGGTTTTAGGGTTTAATGTTTAGGGTTTATGGTTTAGGGTTTATGATTTAAGGTTTAGGGTTTATTTAGTGTTTAGGGTTTAGGGTTAAAGTTTTTTATGGTTTAGGGTTTACGGTTTAGGGTTTAGGGTTTAGGATTTAGGGTTTAGGGTAGTATGTTTACGGTTGAGGTTCAGGATTTAGGGTTTAGGGTTAGTTTTAGGGTTTAGGCTTTAGGCTTTAGGGTTTAAGATTTAGGGTTTATGGATTTTTTTAATTAAGTAAACCAGTAGGTTTAGGTTTATTTAGTTTATTTTTTATTTATTTGAGTTTATTTT
Organism: Cymbidium sinense; assembly: GCA_021442155.1. Taxonomy (NCBI): domain Eukaryota; kingdom Viridiplantae; phylum Streptophyta; class Magnoliopsida; order Asparagales; family Orchidaceae; genus Cymbidium; species Cymbidium sinense. The sequence continues at coordinate 32,862,563 of CM038214.1, forward strand.
ATTTTTTATTTTTCTTTAGTTTTATTTTTTTTATTTAGTTTTATTTTTTATTTCTTTTTAGTTTAGTTTATTTATTTAGGTTTTTTTTTTTTAGTTTAAGTTTTTTATTTTTTATTTTTTTTTAGGTTTATGTTAATTTTTTAGTTGAATTTTATTTTTAATTTATTTTTTGGGTTTAGGTTTTGGTTTAGGTTTTTATTTTATTTTTTAGGTTTAGGTTTTAGGTTTTTATTTTAAGTTTATTTTTAGGTTTTATTTTTTTAGTTTTAGTTTAGGTTTATTTTTAGTTTATTTTATTTTATTTAGTTTAGGTTTAGGTTTAGTTTATTTTAGTTTAGTTTTAGGTTTATTTTATATTGTTTATTTTTTTTATTTTAGGTTTAGGTTTTTTTTCTTAGTTTAGGGTTTAGGTTTTATGTTTTATTAATTTTATGGTTTATTTTTTAGGTTTAGGTTTTTATTTAGTTTTTATTTTATTTTATTTTAGGTTCATTTTATTTTTAGTTTCTTTTTATTTAAAGTTTTTATTTTTTTAGTTTAGTTTAAGTTTTTATTTATTTTGTTTTAGTTTATTTTTATTTTATTTTTTATTTTATTTTTTGGTTTAGGTTTAGGTTTTAATTTAGGTTTCTTTTATTTATTTTATCTTGGTTTAGGTTTATTTATTTATTTTATTTTTAGGTTTCATTTTGCTTAGGTTTAGGTTTTTAAGTTTTTAGGGTGTAGTCTTTAGTGCTTATGGTTTAGGGTTTAGGGTTTAAGGTTTAGGGTTTTAAGGTTTAGGATTTAGGGTTTAGGGTTTTTAGGTTAGTTTATCTATTTCAAGTTTATTATTTTAGTTTAGGTTTTTTATTTTTGTTTATTTTTTTAAGGTTAGCTTAATGTTTAGACCTTAGGGTTTTAAGGTTCAGGGTTTAGGGTTTAGGGATTAGGGTTTAGGGTTTAGGGTTTAAGGTTGTAGGTTTAGGGTTTAGGGTTTAGGATTATTTTTAGGGTTTAGGGTTTAGGGTTTAGGAATTAGGATTTTGGGTTATGGTTTTACGGTTATTTTTAGGGTTTAGGGTTTAAGGTTTAGGGTTCAGGGTTTGCGGTTTTAGAAAAAAATTAAGTAAAATGGTAGGTTTAGGTTTATTTAGTTTATTTTCTTATTTATTTTAGCTTATTTTGTCTTTTATTTTTATTTAGGTTTATTTTTTTATTTTTATTTAGTTTGGTTTATTTATTTTAGGTTTATTTATTTTACTTTAGGTTTTTTATTTTTGTTTACTTGTTAGGTTTAGGTTTAGGTTTATATTTATTTTCTAGTTTAGTATTATTTTATATTATTTATTAGGTTGAGGTTTTCTTTTTTTTTAATTTTAGGTTTAGGTTTATATTTTTATTTTTATTTTTTAGGTTTAGGATTAAGGTTTTTATTTTATGTTTATTTTAGGGTTTACGGTTTTTTAATATTTAGGGTTAAAGTTTAGGGTTGTAGGTTTAAGGTTAGTTTTTGGGTTTAGGGATTAGGGTTTAGGGTTTAAGATTTAGGATTTAGGATTTAGGGTTTAGGGTTTTTCTAAATAAAAAAAATTTAAGTAAACCAGTATATTTAGGTTTATTTAGTTTATTTAGTTAAATTTTTATTTATTTTAGATTATTTTATTTTCAATTTTTATTTAGGTTTATTTATTATTTTTATTTAGTTTGGTCTATTTATTTTAGGATTATTTATTTTAGTTTAGGTTTTTTTATTTTACTTTATTTTTTAGGTTTAGGTTTACATTTATGTTTATTTTTTAGTTTAGTTTTATTTTTATTTTATTTTTTAGGTTTAGGTTTTATTTTTTTGTAGGTTTAGGTTTTGGTTTAGGTTTAGGGTTTAGGGTTGCAAGTTTAGGGTTAGTTTTAGGGTATAGGGTTTAGGGTTAAGGTTTTCTTAATTTTTTATATTTTTAATTTTATAATTTTATAATTATTTTAAATAAAATATATTCATAGGTTTAAGTTTATTTAGTTTATTTTTTATTTATTTTAGTTTATTTTAATTTTATTTTTTATTTAGTTTATTTATTTTAGGTTTTTTTATTTAGTTTACATATATATATATATATATATATATATATTTTATTTTATTTTCTTATTTTATTTTATTTTTAGGTTTTCGTTTAGGCTATAGCTTTGGTTTTTATTTTAGTTTTTTTCTCAAATTTTATTTAGGTTTATGTTTATTATTTTTTTTATTTTTAGGTTTTATTTAGTTTAGGTTTAGGTTTTTAGGTTTTTAGGGTTTAGGCTTTAGGGTTTGGGGTTTAGCACTAGGGTTGTAGGTTTTAGGATTTAGGGTTTAAGGTTTAGGATTTAAGGTTTAGGTTTAAGGTTTAGGGTTTAGGGTTTATTATTTAGGCTTTAAGGTTTAGGGTTTAGGCTTTAAGCAAAGAGCTTTAGGTTTTAGAGTTTTTAGGGTTTAGTGTTTAAAGTTTAGAATAGTATAAGATTTAAGATTTAGGGTTTTAGGGTTTAGGGTTTAGGGTTAGGGTTAGGATTATGGTTTAGGGTTTAAGGTTTAGGGTTTTGGGTAGGGTTTTGGGTTAGTTTAGGGTTTAGGGTTTAAGGTTTAGAGTTTAGGCTTTAGGGTTTGGGGTTTAGGGTGGTGATGTTCTTGAGTATCGATGGTGGGTTTATACTTTGGTATGAATCAAGACTATCTTTCTTTCCATTAGCTTAGCTTATTTCATTCTTATGTTGAGTTAGCGACATCTTTAGGTTTGAGGACCCACTCTGTTGGCTTCATTTAAGTTCTCAATGTTATAATAAAACCAATAAAAGAAAACATTTAAAATTTCTCATCATTTTTTAAGATAAGGAAAGGTTCATTCTAAAATAAAAAATAAAAAAATTTTTCATAAAAATTTCTTCATTTTTAAAATTTTCAAAAAGTCTCCAATAAAATAAAATTTTATTATTTGGAACTTCATTTAGCATACTCAAATTTTAAGTGAATTCAATCAAAAATAAAAAAATTTCAAACACCTTTAAAGTTTATGTTTTTTCTTTCAAATTTATAAAGAAGTTTCTTTCAAAAAAAATCAAAATTTTGAACATATCATTTGGAACTTCATTTAGCATACTAAAATTGCTAATGAAAATTTCATTTCACAAAACTAATGGTCATCTTTAATACCATATTTAATTAAGTCTCCACTTTCAAAAAAAACACATTAGTATTTCTTTAGCATACCCAAATTTGCTAAGGATCCTACTCAAAAATTCAAAACATCCAAAAAAATAAATGAAAAACACAATTTTCTTAGCATACCCAAATTTTATAAGAATCTTTTCAAAATCAAAAAAAACAAATTCTTCACTTAGCATACCTAAATTTGGTAAATAATTCTAATTTTCAAAATCAAATAACAATTCACAAAAGAAATAATTTTTTGAAACACTTCATAGAACTAATGATTCTTTCTCAATTGGTCTCAAAATCATGTAAATATCAAATAAACAAAAATATCATCACTTTTAGATTAGGAATCCAACTCAATGGCATCTTTTTAGCATCTTATATTTATAGTTCAAAACTCAAACATTTTGCTTTTTTGAGATAAGTCCCAAATTTTTTCTCAGTTTATTCAAAACATTTTTGACTTGTTGTACCCTTTCACCCCAATCATCCTTCTTTGAAAGATATAAGTCTTATGCATTCTTTCAAATACCATTTTACAAATTTTCTAATTTATTTCAAAATCACCCAATGGTTCATTGTTTAGAAGATGTTCTACTTTCTTCCTAACTCAACCATTTCAAAAGATCCCCATTGGTTAGATCTACATTGGTAGACTATCACTTTTTCAATCAATATCTAGATGATATTAGCTCATTTTAGTAAATCCATCATACCAATATCCATCAATTAAATTAATTGACTATTCTTGAGTTGAAACAGTCCATGGCATTCTCTTAGCAAAATTTTAAGATTTATTTGTGTTTCAAAATCACCCCAAATAGATCCCATTTAGAAGATGTAAATCTACTATGCTTTCTTTCAAACATCAAACATGAAAACTTATGGATAATCCTACCTTGTGGTTGGTAAACTACTTTAATATCAAATCAATAGGTCAAAAGACATAGCCCCTTCTCAGAGTCCATACTTATCAATAACACCAAATTAAATAAATTCAATATAAATAAATTAATCATCAAGAACTCAGAGTTGAGGTAATTTCCCTAGCAGTACTCACTCAAAAGTCACTTTAGGTAGGTTCATTATGTTTTCCATCCAAGATCACATCTTTCCCTCTTTTGAAGATGTAAAATTGCTACACTTTCTAGCATAGTCATTGCACATCAAAAGCAATCCTTAGATGGATAGTCCTTCCTTATGGTAAGTAGACTACCCCTTTTCTTATAAATCTAAGATAGGCTAAGGCCCTGGCTCTTTTTTAATGTAGTCCATCCACCCAGGTCCATAATAAAATAAATTCAAACCAATCTCCCAAAGGAGTCAAATTAAACAAATCTGACAAAGAAAAATTCTCTGTGAGGTGCAAATCAAATTAGCCTCCAGTGGTTAGATCTAAATCAAACAAATTCAATCGAGTACATCCCGGATATGCCTCAATCTAGAACCCTTTTTGGAGCCATAAAAAATTAAACCAACCTCCCTGAGTCTAATCAAAAAGAAATTTGTCAAATTCTTATCCCTAGTGGATAGTCTGAACTTGCTTCCCTAGTGGAAGGTTCATATACCCAATCCCTAGCGGATTCGAGCACATATCCCTAGCGGATATTCCTCCACATCAATTAAATTAAAACAAATTAAAATCAATTTGATCTTGATCCCCAGAGTTATAGATTCTTAGCGAATACACAACCAAACATCATATTCATAATCAAACTCAAAATTATCCCTTGGGATAACTTGACACTTCTTAGGGAAGGTTCATGTACTCAATCCCCACGAATTCCTTCTTTATTCTTTTCCCTTAGCATAAAGTGAGCATCTTAGATCGTGATTCTATACCTCCCAAGTCTGGTAAAGATTATTAGTGTTTGTAATCTTCGATGCTATTGATCAATTAGGTCACGCCATTATGGTGCCTTGTCGGATTACACCCTCATCCTTTAGATTGACCTCACTTTGGAGTGAGCTCTTAACCTCTCTTCTTAGACTTGACTCTTTACACTAAGAATCCTTAGTCATAAGACACTTCTAGTAATTAGGTGAACACTTAACCTAAGCCTGAGAGTTAACCATGATTAGGCTATGCCTTAAGGCTTATGAAATCACTCTATAATAAACCCACTCATACACCATCTCAATAACCTAGATTCAAATCTCACAAACTCAATTCAAATTCAAATTCCAAATCTAATTTCCAAATTTCTCCAAATGATTGAACCCAAAATCAAGTCAAATCAAAATCCTTCCTAAGCCCTATGATTTATCTTATAGATTTAGCCTTAGCCAAATCCAAATCAATCCAAATTCAATTGACTTTCTCAAAGATCAATTCAACCCTTTGATAAATTTATCAAATTCAAACTCAAACTCAACTTCATTCCATGATCCAAACCTAAATCCAAACTCTTAAGCCAATTTAATGGACTTAACCAAATCCTATCCAAATCAACTCAAAACCAATGGATTTTCTCTTGAATCAATCATTCATTCAATTATCTACCCAAATATAAATGAAACCTATAATCATCAAATCAAATAAGCCAAGTCAAACCCAACCTATTTTTGACTTGAAAATTTCAAATGAGCCAAAATCCCATATGCCAAATTGATTGCCTTGAATTTATATTTTAATCCAGGTTATATAAGTTCAACTAAACTAGAATCAAACCAAAACCAAACTAATTGAACTTAAGTCCACTTGACCTAAAATGATCCCAAAGGACCCATTTGAGCCAACTTCCAATCCAACAAATGGTTGAACTAAGCTCACCAAAATCTTCCACTGATTGTTGATCCCTAGGATGATCAATTTTCAATTAGTCAAACTGTCAACTTAAACATTGGACCAAGTCAACCCTTAGCCCAAATGAACCATAACAAGCTAAAACTCATCCTAGATCAAATTGATTAAAACCAATGATTTGAATTAACCCAAAATTAATATTTAAATATGACTTGACCAATTGAGCCAAACCAAGCCCAATTGGCCATTCGATCCAAGTTGACCCAAATTGGCCTAGGACCAAATTGGGTTAAATCATCTAACCAAAATTGATTGCAATGGCTCAATTTCATTCCAAATTTACTATTGAACTTGACCAAAGCCATAATTGAGCCTAATTTGACCAATTGGTCAACTTGACCCAACCTAGCCCAAATTGGCCTAAAGGGTCTATTTAGCCTAAATCCAAATTAAATCCAAATTGATTCGAACCAAAGACCACATTCAACTTCAATTTATTGAACATGAATCAACTCATAAACAAACTCAATTTTTTGGTCAAATTGGTTTTATTATTTGATTCCAAATGAGCCAAATTAGTTCTAAGCTAAATTAAATCAAATTGATCATACCAAAACTCTTTAAATCATCATTTGAACCTTTAAGCCTTGGTTTGACCCATTTGACCAATTGTCAACCTAACGAGCTTGAATATGACCCAAATTGAACCAAATCCTTGAAACCAAGCCATTATTGGGGCTGATCAAACCCAACCCAAACCATTTGGGATAAGCCCAAAATCAACCCAAACTAAATCCCTCATGTATCCTCCTCCACATAGGATTCCACCCAACCTCATTTAATTCATATGCATTCATTCTCCTCTATTTGCATTCAATGATCATATGATAGCAAAAGACTTTGCAAAATCCAAAGTCTTCAATCAATCCATCATTCATCCCAACCACCCCAAGCAAAATGGCAACACTTTAGAGCCAAAAATTCAAAAGGGAGGATTTTGCCACTATTAAAGGAGGGGAAATGAGGCTTCATTTCTCTTCCTCCTACCACTATTCAGCCCTCAAGAGCTCCCCAAAGCAACCAACCACCACTTTCCCACCTCTGTTGAGCCAAAAACATCAAAATCGAGTAGATTCCGATGAGGAAATGGCAAGCACTGGAAAATACATCATTCTGAAGTGAAGGTGAAGGCTACACACATTTCAAAACTTCCTCTTGCACCTTAGAGCTCCCTCGGATCTTCACCATCACCAAAAACTATCCCTGATGAGGTAATTTAGCCAAACTTTAGCGATCTTAGGAACTTCTATTTATGTCGGTTCTTGCATGATTTTTAGAAATTTTCTTAGAGAAGCCTTATATTTTTTATTATATTTAGTCCTAATATGAATCGATAGATTTTTCGATGAAAATCGCCATGAAAATGAGCTAAATTGGATGAAATTTAGTTCAAAATTATGAAAAATCCCGTCAAATGAATAGTGTTTTGATTTCCGCCACCATGATCCCACCATTAGAGATGGATGAGATCACATGATTGTTGATTGATCTGCTATGCGGTTGATCCCGATTACGATTGGATTGACGGATTGTATCGATCCATCACATGTCAGATAATGTGGATCGATCGGCCCGATCCATGATCGAGCATGCACTAAAACCATGCATGATCCCATGTGCGGTTTTTACCTTGGTGACATGGCGTCGCAACGCTGCATGGTGACCCGTGCCACATGGGATGGTAATTTATTAATGCCATCATGTACATCATTAATGGCGGGTTAAGTGGAAAATGCTATTTTATTTTAAAATTATTTAATTATCTTGAAACTTTGAAAATTCATAAAAAATAAAATACTTAATGGAAAATTACAAATAAGGGCTCATTGGACCCGTCTTTCTGAGAGGAATCCAATAAAATCTCCAAATTCTAATGAATGGTTTGATCTTAATTTAAGTTTTAGTGAAAATCAAACTTCATTAATTCTTAATAAAATTCAAGTTTGATTGAAGTGAAATTTTCGAGATTGAAATAAGGCTTAAAATCTACCTACCATAAACATTTCAAGAAAAAATGATGGTGGATCAAATATATTGAATTTAGAAGATCAAATGATCTATTTTAATTAAACAAATCAAGAAACCTTATAAAATTTGGAAAAATCATAAAACTTTGGAATTCATAACTAATCCTAAAAAAATCCAAAAAATATAAATGAGGCTCATTTTAAAGGTATTTTGGAGGGCTTAACTTAATTCTAAATTTTTTTTTTGAATAGTTAATTTAGGTTTAATTAAAAAACTTAATTAGCATAATTAATACCTTACCAAAGTAATTAGTTTAAAACTTTTGAAGTTGATTAATGGGATGACTTCTACCTCCTATGATTTTCTTGAGAATTATTCCTTGATTAATTAGAGATATTGTTTGTCTTATACTTTTCTTAAGTAATTATGTGATTAATTAATATTCTAAATAGCAAGAAAATCATTAATTAAGCTTGCTAATCATTGTGAGGTGGATGGACATGGGGAATGAGATTGGGGCCTCATTTTCTTTCCTAGTTCAATTCACTTGAGATGAGATTAATTCATAGTTTAATTCATTAATTAAATGGCTTGATTAATCAAATTGAAATCATAATCATTCGAACTTGTCTAATTGAGTTTCTTGTTGATTCTTGTATTCAACAATAGAGAATTCTAAGGAAATTATAACTAGCCTACATGTGTGGGAGGGTTATAAGAGTACTTAATTAAACCCCTTAGTTTAATTAACTAATAATCATGAGCCAAATTGCATTAGGCCCTTTTATTTTTGTAAGATCATTGCTAATTTTATTTCCAAAGCATATGCATATCATATTGGCTCATTATTATTAGTTAATTAACTTAAGGTGATATAGGTAAGGGTTAATTAATTTAATTCACACCTTAACCTAATTAAACCATAAAATCAACTTAATAACTCTTCATTAAACCAAATTAACACACATGGGAAATGGGGTTGGGATTAGCAAATCTCTTTCACATTCATTAAACCAAACCAAACTAAATGAAGCTAAAGTGAACTTAGTTAATTTAATATCTAAATCAATCTATTTGGAATAGAGAGTTACTCATTAAATATTTCAAATTAATAACTAAATCAAACATTAATGAAATTAAATAAACATAATAAATGAATCAAATTAGATAAAACTCTAATCATAAATAATCAAACTCTGAAATAAAATAAATAGTTAATTCACTTAATAATAATGATAATTAATAATAATCCTTTAATCAAATCAAACTTAAGTAAAACTCTTAAAATCAAATAACTCATATATGGGTAATCATTAATCTCTAATTAAACAAACCTTTAAATAATGATTTAAAATTTAGTTACCCCCAATCAAACTTAAATAATTAAACATTTAATTAATGCAAACTTGATGAATTAATCCATCATCTTATTGAACCAAATTAACTTTATAGATCTCAAATTAATTCAAATCACATAATTAATCTACTAATTAATTTGATCACACCTCTTAAATAAGCTAATTAATCAAATTAATTATATTAAACTTAAGCTTAATCAAACATAAAAATGCAATTAAATGCCAATCAAAATAAAAATAAATAAATATAAAATAAACTAAAATAAATAAAAAATAAATTAAACTAAACTACTTTTTTTTTTTAAAAATTATAAATTAAAATAAATAAAATACCCTCACTAACCCTAAACTTACACTACCCTAAACTTTACCTAAACCCCTCCCTAAACCTAAACCTAAACCCTGACCCAACCTAAACCTTCCCTGTGCCTAAACCTAAACTCCTCCTAAACCTATTAAACCCTAAAACTACCTACTACCTGTGCATGAACCCATTCCTAACTGACTCCCAACCCTAAACCCAATCAGATCACTCCTGGCCTGACCCTACTACCATAAAACTCACTGACCCAATCCCAGATCTTACCTGCTAACCTAACTCCTTGACCCTGGCTCTAAAACTACCACTAAACTAGGCAACCCAAACCCAAACTCTAAACCCTACCCAACTCCTGACCCCAAACCTCACCTAAAACCATAAACCCTACTCATGTAAACCTAACCTATAAATAAATAAACATAATAAAATATAAAATAAACTAAACCTAAATGGATAAAATAAAATAAATCACAAAAAGAAACCTAAACTTAAATGTAAAATAAAAATAATCTAATAAAAAAACTAAAATAAAATAAATAAAACCTAAACTAAACTAAAATTAAAATAAACCTATGAAAAAACCTAAATAAATAAAATAAAATAAAAAATAAATAAAATAAAATAAACTAAATAAAACCTAAACATAAAAGAAACATAAAAATAAACTTAAAATAAAAAAAACCATAAACTAAAAAAAACTTAAACCTAAAATAAAATAAACCTAAACCTAAACTAAATTAAATAATAAAACCTAAACATAAAATAAACTAAACCTAAACCCTAAACTAAATAAAAATAAACTAAACTAAAAACCTAAACCTAAACTAAAAAATAAAACCTAAAATAAACCTAAAATAAAACCTCAAACCTAAACTTAAAAAAATAAAATAATAAACTAAAGCTAAAACCAAAAAATAAAAAATAAAACCTAAACTTAAAATAAAATAAAAAAAATAAAACTAATAAATAAATTGAAACCTTAACCTAAACCTGAAAATAAACAAAATAAAAACCTAAACTAAAATAAATAAACTTAAAATAAATAAACTAAACTAAATAAAATTAAAAAATAACATAAATAAAAATAATAAATAAAATAAACTAAAATAAATGAAAATTAAACTAAATAAACTAAATAAACAAAGAAGAAATGTTGAATCTGAATTTGTTCTCTATTAAAAAAACCTAAACCACAAAAACTTGGACCTAAACTGACCCTAACTAAACTAAACCTAAACCAAAACCTCTAAACCACTACCCTAAACCCTACCCAAACCCTAAACCCTAAACCCTAAACCCCCAACCCTAAACCCAACCCCAAACCATGCTACCATAAACCTTAAATCCTAAACCCTAAAACTAAACATAAACTAAAATAAAACCTAAAATAAAATAAATAAATAAACCTAAACCTAAATAACATAAAAATAAAATAAAATAAAAAACCTAAACTAAAACCTAAACCTAAACTAAACCTAAACCTAAAATTAAAATAAAATAAAACTAAAATAAAATAAAATAAATAAAAACATAAACTAAACTAAAAGTAAAATAAACCAAAATAAAAACCTAAATAAAATAAAAAAGTAAATAAAATAAACATAAACATAAAATAAAATAAAATAAAACTAAAAAACTAAACAAAAAAAAAACCTAAAATAAATAAAAAACCTAAACCCTAAACTAAAAAAACTTATACCTAAAATAAACAAAATAAAATAAACCTAAACTAAAAAAAAACTAAGAAAATCAAATAAAAATAAACCTAAAATCAACTAAACATAAACTAAACTAAATAAAATAAAATAAACTAAAATAAACCTTTACCAGACTAAAAATAAAACCTAAAAATAAACCAAAATAAAAACTAAAACTTAAACATAAAAAAATAAAATAAACTTAAACTAAACCTAAAAAAAAAATAAAATAAATAAATAAACCCAAAATAAATAAACTAAACTAAATAAAGTAAAAAATAAACATAAATTAAAATAAAAATAAAATAAATTGAATAAATAAAAATAAACTAAATAAACCTAAACCTATTGGTTTGTTTTAACAAAATAACCTGGACCACTGCTAACCCTAAACCCTACACTAACTAAACCCTAAACCCTAAACCCTAAACCCTAAATCCTAAATCCTAAACCCCTAACCACTTAAACCCTAAACCTAAACCCTCTAAACCTAAACCCTAAACCCTAAAACCTAAACTAAACTAAATAAAACCAAAATAAAAAAATATAAAAAAACTTAAACTTAAATAAATAAAAAATAAAATAAAATAAAAACCTAAACTAAAACCTAAACCTAAACCTAAAAATAAAATAAAATAAACTAAAATAAAATAAATAAAAACCTAAACTAAATTGAAAAATTAAATAAACCTAAGAATAAAAAACCTAAATAAAATAAAGACTAAATGTAAAATAAATAAATGAACTTAAACTAAAATAAAATAAAACTAAATAAAACAATAATAAAATAAACCTAAAATAAAAAAAATAAAACCTAAAATAAACTAAAAACCTAAATCAAAATAAAATAAAATAAACTTAAACCTAAACTAAAATAAACTAAACTAAAATAAATAAAACCTAAACCTAAACTAAACTAAACCTAAACCTAAACCTAAACTAAATAAAATAAAATAAACTAAACCAAATTCCAAACTATAAAAAACCTAAAAATAAACATAAAATAAAAGTTAAAACCTAAACCTAAAAAGATAAATAAAAACTAAACCTAAAACCTTAAAATAAAAAAAAAAAAACCTAAAAATAAAGTAATGTAATACTCAACTAAAATAAACTAAATTTAAACCTAAAAAAATAAACTAAAATAAAGAAAATTAAACTAAAATAAATTAACCTAAATAAATAAACTAAACTAAAAAATAAAAAATAAATTAAACTAAAATAAATAAAAAACAAAAAATAAAATAAACCTAAACTACTTTGCATAATTAAGAAAAAAAACCCCTAAACCACTAAGCTAACCCTAAACTAAACCATAAAATCTAAACCATAAAACCACTAACAACTAAACCCTAAACCCTAAACCCTAAAACCCCAAACCCTAAAAACCCTAAATCCAAAACCTAAACCTAAATAAATAAAACCTAAAATAAAATATAAAACCTAAATAAAATAAAATAAAAATAAACAAACTTAAACCTAAACTAAAATATCATAATATACTAATAAAATAAACTAAAATAAACTAAATAAAAAAATAAAACTATAAAATAAAATATACCTAAAATACAAAACCTAAATAAAATTAAAACTAAAGGTAAAATAAAATAAATAAAACCTAAAATAAAATAAAATAAAACTAAATAAAACCTAAACTTAAAAATATAAAATGGTTAAAATAAAACAAAACCCTAAACTAAAAATAACCTAAACCTAAAATAAAATAAAATAAACAAAATAAAATAAACCTAAACTAAAAAATGAAACTAAAATAAATTAAACCTAAACCTAAACATAAACTAAATAAAATAAATAAATAAAACCTAAATCTAAACTAAAAAAATAAAACTTAAAACTAAACCTAAAATAAAACCTAAATCCTAAACCATAAAATTAAATAAAATATAAACCTAAACCTAAACTAAAATAAAAAAAATAAAACTTAAAAAAAAAAAATAAAAAAAACCAATAAAATTAACTAAACCTAAAAATAAACTAAAAAAAAAACAAAAATAAATAAACCTAAAATAAATCAACTAAACTAAATAAAAATAAAATAAATAAAATAATAATAAATTAATAAAATAAATTAAATAAAAAAATAAACTAAATAAATCTAAGCTAATGGTTTTCTTAATTTAAAACCTAAAATAAGAAAACCCACAAACTAATAAACACTAAATCTTTAAACCCTACCAACCCAACCCTAAACCATAAATCCTAAAACCCTAAACCCTAAAACTCTAAACACTAAACCCTAAACCCAAAACCTAAAAACCTAAGCCTAAACTAAATAAAACCTAAAAATAAAATATATAAAAAAAACCTAATCCTAATTAAAATAAAAAGAATAAAATAAAATAAAAACCTAAACCTAAAAAAAATTAAAATAAACTAAAATAAAATAAATAAAAACTTATTCTAAACTAAAAAAAGAATAAACCTAAGAATAAAAACCTAAAATAAGATTAAAACTAAAGGTGAAATAAAAAATAATAAATTGAAATAAAATTAAATATAAAATAAATAAAACCTAAACTTAAAATAACTAAAAATAAAACCATAGTGAACTAAAAAAAAATAAACCTAAATTAAAAATAAAATAAACAAAATAAAATAAACCTAAAACTAAACTAAAATAAATTAAATCTAAACCTAAACCTAAAATAAAATAAACTAAACTAAACCTACTAAATAAAATAAAATAAACTAAAAATAATAATAAACCTACAACACTAAACTTACAACCTAAACCCTAAATCCTAAAACCCTAAACTCTGAACCGTAAAGCCAAAACCCTAAACCCTAAACCCTAAACCTAAATCACTAACCCTAAATCCTAAACCTTAAAAGCACAAACCCTAAAACCCTAAACCCTAAACCCTAAACCCTAAACCTCCTACCCTAAACCCCATCCCTAAACCTAAACCTAAACCCTAAATTGGTTGTATAGAATACATGGTGTGTTCTTGGTTGATGAAATTTATGGAAGAAATGTTGAATCACATTTATTCTCTGTTTAAAACCATAAACCCTAAACCTTGACCTAAAATCTAAACCACACCCTAAACCTAAACTTAAAATTAAAATAAAATAAATAAATAAAATGCAACTGACCTCACCACTAAACCTTACCCAACCTAAACCCAACCCAAACCCTAAACCCTAAACTCCACTAAACCCTCTATAAACTTAAAACTTAAACCTAAACTAAATAAAACTTATAAATAAAATAAATAAATAAACCTAAAACTAAATAAAGAAAAAAATAAATAAATAAAACTAAAACCAAAACCAAACCAAAACTAAACCTAAACCTAAAATAAAATAAAAAAACTAAAAAACTAAACTAAAATAAATTAAATTAAATTAAAACCTAAACTAAACAAAAAACATAAAAATAAAAAACCTAAATATAATTAAAACTAAATAAAAAATGAACCTAATATAAAACAATATTAAAACAAAACAAAAAATTAAATAAAAAAATTAACCTAAAAAGAAAACCTAAGACTAAATAAAAAATAAAACCTAGACATTAAACTAAAAAAAAGCCTAAACCTAAAATAAATAAAATAAAATAAACCTAAACTAAACTAAAATAAACTAAACTAAAATAAATAAAACCTAAACCTAAAATCCTAACCATAAAAAAAAACTAAATAAAACCACAAACCCTAAATATAAAATACTACAAACCCTAACATAATCCCTGAAATAAATAAAACCCTAAACCTAAACCCTAAACCCACAAAACAAAAATAATAATACAATAAATTAAATAACTAAACCTAAATTAAATAAATAATAAAATAAAAAACTAAACCTAAAAAAAACTCAACAAATAAACCTAAACCTACACTAAAATATAAACTAAAATAAAAACCTAATGTAAAAACAAATAAATCTATAATAAATAAATTAAACTAAATAAAATAAAAATAAACATAAAGAAAATAAAATAAATAAACTAAAATAAATAAATAAAACTAGATAAATTAAATAAAATTAAATAAACATATACTTATGGGGTTACTTAATTTTAAAAAAAACCTAAATCCTAACCATAAACCCTAAAACTAAAATCAATTTAAAACTAAACTTACTGGTTTGCTTAATTTAAAATAAACCTAAACTAAAACCTGACTAAAACCTAAACCATAAATCCAAAATTCTAAACTCTAAAAAATTAAAAAAATAAAATAAATAAAACCATAAAACCCTAAACCCTAATTCTAACCCAAACCCAAACTAAACCCTAAACCTAAACTAAAAAAATACTAAACCTAAACCTTAAACCCTAAACCTAAACCCTAAAATTCATAAACCTTAAACCTATAGTCCCCAAACCTACTCTGACCCTACCCCAAACCCTGACCAAACCCAAAATCTAAACATAAAGTAAATAAAACCTAAAATAAAATAAATAAAACTAAAACCTAAATAAAATAAAATATAAAATAAAATATAAACCTAAACTAAAACCTAAACTTAAACCTAAAAAAACTAAACTAAAATAAATGAAACCTAAATTAAATTAAAAATAAAATAAACCTAAGAATAAAAAACCTAAATAAAATAAAAACTAAATGAAAAATAAAAATAAAATAAACCTAAAATAATAACTAAATAAAAATCTAAACTTAAAATATAATATTAAAATTAAAACCTAAAAAAATAAAAAATAAAACCCAAATCCTAAACTAAAAATAAAAACTAAACCTTAAATAAAAATAAAATAAACAAAACCAAATAAACCTAAACCTAATCTAAAATAAACTAAAATATAATAAATAAAACTTAAACCTAAACTTAAAATAAAAAAAAGCTAAACCCTAAACAAAATAAAATAAAATAAACTAAAATAAACCTAAACCTAAACTAAAAATAAAACCTAAAATAAACTTAAAATAAAACCTAAAGCAAACCCTAAACCTTAAACCCTAAAAAGCTAAAAACGTAAACCAAAACTAAATAAAACCTAAACATAAAATAAATAAATAAACTTAAACCAAAATAAATTGAAAAAATTAAATAAAATAAAACATTAACTAAAACCTAAATGAACCTAAACCTAAAATGAAATTAAAATAAAAATAAAATAAACTAAAATAAAATTAAAAAAAAATTAAAAAAATAAAAACCAAATTAAAAAAAACTCATCTTAAAATTAAAATAAACCTAAAATTAAATATAATTAAAACTAAATAAAAACCTAAACCTAAAAAATAAACCTAAAATAAAACATAAGCATAAATAAAAATAAAACTTAAACCCTAAACTAAAAAAAACCTAAACCTAAAATAGAAATAAAATTAACCTAAACTAAGATAAACTAAACTAAAATAAATAAAACCTAAACCTAAACCTAAACTAAATAAAATAAAATAAACTAAAAATAAACCAAAACCAAACTAAAAATAGTACCTAAAATAAACCTATAATAAAACTTAACACCTAAACTTAAAAAAATAAAATAAGAACCTAAACTTAAACCTAAAATAAAAAAATAAAACTAAATCTAAAATAAAAATAAAAATAAAAATAAACCTAAATAAAATATAAAATAAAATAAACTAAAATAAATTAAAAGTAAACTAAATAACCAAAATAAACCTAAACCTACTAGTTTACGTAATTTAAAAAAAAATAAAACAAATAAAAAATAAATAATTAAACATTAAACCCTAAAAACTAGCTAAAAACTAAACTAATAACTAACTAATTAAAAACTAAAACTAACTAATAACTAACTAAGCTAAACAAGTCCCAACTATTGAGCTCTCAACCTGTCCGCCATCGCTGTGGCTCACAAAAATCCCTGAATTAGATCATAAGGCTCTTCCTTCATTTCTTGGACATGGGAAAAACATGTGGTATGAGAGCTGGTCAAAAACTGAAGACCCATAGAAAAAATCAGAGGTGGGCAGACAAATCATACAAGAAAAGTCACCTTGGAAATGAATGGATGAAGCCATTCATATGATCTTTTCATGCAATGGGCATTGTGCTCGAAAAGACTAGCATTGAGGCAAAGCAACCCAACTCTGCTATTAGAAAATGTGCTAGAGCTCAATTGATCAAGATTGGGAAAAAAAATTACAGCCTTTGCTCCAAATGATGGTTGTTTGAACTTCATCGAGGACAATGATGAGGTATTGATTGGTGGATTTGTTTTGAGCATCTTTGTAGGAGATATTCGGAGTTAGGTTTAAGGTTGTGAAGGTTTCTGGCATGTCCCTCGTGGCTCTTTTTAAGGAAAAGATGGAAAAGGCCAAGTCTTAGTCTACTATCCTCACTATTTTGAGCACTTAGTCTTTGTGTTTATGCACCTATGGTTTTAACCTTTTCTCTTAAGATCCATCTTCTATTAAAGCAAACAAGTTTAGATTTTTTTCTTTGGAACTCCTTTTAGCTTTTATGTTTAATTTATTTCTTGAAGCAAACAACAAAAAAACCCTAAATGCTAAACCCTAAACACTAAACTAAGTCCAAACCCTAAACCCTGACCATAAACCCTAAAACAAACCCTAAACCCTAAACCCAAAACCCTAAAATCTACAACCCTAAACCCTAAACCCCCAAACCCTAAACCCTAAACTCTAAACCTAAAACCTAAAAAAACCTAAACCAAAATAAAATAAATTAATAACATAAACTAAAACTTAAAACTAAACTTAAAAGAAAATAAAATAAAAATAAAACTAAACTAAAATAAATAAAACCTAAACTAAACTAAAAATAAAAAAAAGCTAAATAAAATTAAAACTAAACCTAAAATAAAATAAAATAAACCTAAAATAAAATAAAATAAAAAATGAAATAAAACCTAAACCTAAACAAAACCTAAATATAAAACTAAAATAAATAAAAAAATAAACCTAAACCCTAAACTAAAAAAAAACATAAACCTAAAATAAAAATAAAATAAATTTAAACCTAAACTAAAATAAACTAACCTAAAATAAACAAAACTTAAACCTAAACCTAAAGTAAATAAAATAAAATAGACTAAAAATAAACCTAAACCTAAATTAAAAAATAAAACCTAAATATAAACCTAAAATAAAAACCTAAAACCTAAACCTAAAAAAATAAAATAAAAACCTAAACCTAAACCAAAAAAAAATAAAATTGAAACGTAAAAAATAAAATGTAAATATAACTAAAATAAAAAATAATCTTAAACCTAAACCTAGACCTAAAAAAATAAAAAAAAATAAAACCTAAAATAAATAAACTAAATAAATAAATATAAAATAAATAATAAAATTAAAATAAAATATACTAAATAAATAAAGATAAACTAAACCTAAACTCTGGTTTCATTCAAAATAATAAATAAAATAATTTCAAAACCAAACCTAAACCCTAAACCTAAAATTAACCCTAAACTCTAACCCTAAACTCTAAACTCCAGGCCACCCACCTACTGACCTAAACTAAAACCACCCTAAACCCTAAACCCTAAATCACCCTAAACCCTAAACCTCCCTGTTCCTCCCTCATCTGCAAAACCCTAAACCCCACCATCCACCTAAATCCTCTAAATCCTAAAACTAAAACCTAAACCAAATAAAATAACAAAATAAAATAAAACATAAACTAAAACCTAAACTAAACCTAAAGAAAATAAAATAAAATAAAACTAAACTAAAATAAAATAAAATAAATAAAACCCAAACTAAACATAAAACCTAAATAAAATTAAAACTAAATCTTAAAATAAAATATAAAATAAAATAAAATAAAATAAAATAAAAATAAAAACTTAAACCTAAATAAAAATCCTAAATATAAAAACTAAAAATAAATAAAAAATAAAACCTAAACCCTAAACTAAAAAAACATAAACCTAAAATAAAAATAAAATAAATTTAAACCTAAACTAAAAGAAACTAAACTAAAATAAATAAAACCTACACCTAAACTTAAAATAAACTTAACTTAAACCTAAACCTAAAAATAAAATAAAATAAACTAAAAAAACCTAAACCTAAACTAAAAAATAAAACCTAAAATAAACCTAAAATAAAGACCTAAACCTAAACCTAAAAAAATTAAATAAAACCTAAACCTAAACCAAAATTAAAATCAAATTAAAACATGAAAAACAAAATGAAATAAAACTAAAATAAAAAAACCATCTTAAACCTAAACCTAAACTCTGAGGCTTGACCTAGGACTATTGGTGAATGCAGGGACTTATGTCAACTCAAAAAGTTAGGATTATTTTTTCATAATTTCTTGTGATTTGATATGGTTTGTTTGGTTTAGTTTGATTTTGAATTGAGGACATATCCACTAGGGATGTGAGCTCGGTCAAATTTAATAGATTTAATTTATGGAACATGTCAGTGTGTGATGGATCCACTAAGAAGGGGCTATATCGCTTGTTATCCTATCTCAATTTGCAAATCTAAAGGGATAGTCTTGGCCATGGGATAGAAACAACCTAAGGGGTTATCTTTGTACAATGTACGCGTAGACTTACAACTTCTAAAGTAGGGAATAACTGCTGGGGTGACCTTTTGGTAGCACAACAAATGAAACTTGACTTAGAGGAGACTCAGTGAATTTAGGAACTTATATCAACTCAAGAGTAGTCAACCGATTAGATAAGGAGTTTTGCTAACGACCTAAAGATAGGATACACCTTTAGAAATGGTATTGCTAGGGGCGTCCTCTTAATCCACAAGTAAATATATATTTTGTTTATATGTTTGCATGGACACTATTGGTGTGCGAGGGACCACATTGAGAAGGGGCTATGTCATCCTTGACCTATCTTAGATTTACTGGACTAAGGGAAAATCTGCACATCCATAAGATAGATTCCCCAACCACAGGGATGGTTACTAGGAAAGGGGTACTGTCTAATTCGTTAGTAACCTAGGTAGTGTCTAAATGGGGTCACTGAGGATGTGATCCAAATATAGTGCCCATAGGGGAGGTGATTCTAAGGGCATTATCCTGAGCACAAGAAAAGTAAGCCTATAGGTGTACGGTGGCCAACTCAAGGAGAAAGCATAGTAGACTTACATATGCCATGAGTGGTGTCTTCTAAGGTGGGAGAACCAACAAACCTAACGTCAATTTGTCAACATAAGTATCCATCAACATAGTGAGAACCAACCAACCTAAGGTGCCCATCGATATGCAACGATCAACCTAAAAAGAAAGCATGTAGGCTTACAACTTTCCAAGTGGGCGATCATATCATCGATGGGACAGATGTTATCTAACCTTGAGAGACTACTAAGCATGAAGCCTCGAAGAAGTGTTGGACCCAGACTTGAAGCAGTCAGGAGGGAAGGAGCTATTAGGGGTGTTATCTTAAATCTCAAATATACTCAACCCAGTCAGTACACGAAGGCTAATCCAAGAAGAAAGCTTACCAGCCACGCAGTAAGGCCTATGAAACTAACATGGCTCTCATCAGTGTCTAATGGCCAAGGAAGGAAAGCGTAGCAAACTTACATTATCCAAAGCAAGAAGACCACTAGGGTGACACATTAGCTGGGTATCATGTTAGCCCGACCTAAAACAACTACTAAGTGAGTGCCACTAGGGGCGTTATCTCAACTCAGAGTAACCCGAGACAAAAGATATACGTTTGTTTTATATTTTTATGTGTAGTTTGTGTTTGTGTTGTGTCGATAAAGGATAGGTCATCTCTCAGGTTCCTTACACCTACACTAAACACATCATGGCGGATTGACAAACAAGAATACTTTCAACATGAAAGAGATTGAATTCAAAATGGAAATTTCATTGATTATACTTATTTTTAAACATGATTTAAAATATTTCTTTAAGTAAAGCCCATTGATTGGAAGAATTGGGTGCTCACCCTTATGATTAATAAGTTGATAAGATCCTCCTTGGTAGGCCTTCTTTATGGGAAAAGGGCCCTCCAAAGTGGGTTCAAACTTGCCTCCCATATTATGACAGGAAACAATCAGTCTCCTTAGAACTAAAATAAGCTCTCATACTTGAAAAGCTCTAAAATGGACCAACTTGTTGTGGGCTTGAATCAGTTTAGCTTTGTACAACTTGAGGTTTTGGCATGCCTGCAAGCGTCTCTCCTCCAAACCTTTAAGCTCTTCTAACCGTAACTTGCTGTTCTCCTTTGTTGTGATCTTGCTACCCACAACTATCCTTAGTAATGGGAGTTATATTTCTAATGGTAGAATGATTTCAGACACATACACTAAGGAGAAAAGAGTAGACTAAGTTGGAGTTATATTGGTGGTGTGGTAGGCCCATAAGGCTTCAACTAACTGCTAAGCCCTTTACTCTCGGGTAGTTGATTGTAGAATATCTCCAATCTATGTTGTATCTCTGTGGTGAAAATTTTCTATATGGAGGGAATCACCTTCAAATCTGTGGGGATAAATGAAAGAAGAAAGCATATAAAAATTCATCTTTTTAGGATGCCACGATTCATAGATGTACTTATTCAGGTGATCAAGTATGTCATCAAGAAATAGTGTAATATCTCGAGAGATAGAAGTCACTACCCTTTAATGGACCAAATCACCTCAATAAAGACTCCTAAAGATGATGGGTCTGCATATGTACCAGAGATTCTTCCCCTACTTTACATGGAAAAGTAAAGCAGAGTTTATTTTAAACTAGGTTCATTAAGTTCCCTATAGGGGAAAGCCCCCATAGTTAATTACATCCTAAGGAATGGTGATTCCTTAGGAAAACTCTCAATTAAGGTAAATGATCATTGTCTTCAAAGATTTTAATAGCAAAGGACTATCAATCGATTGGTTCATTTTTTAAGATCAAATTGGATTGATTAAAGAGGGAGTTATTATTGAAGCCAAAATGGAAGGTAAGTTGGAGATGATTACGATGCTAGGAAACCTGGTGAACAATATCAAACTATATAGTTGGGCTTTACATTTTTGAAATTGATTTAATTTGTTTGAGTTCAATTTTTAATTAGAAATCTAGGACTTATAATTCCTTAACACAGGATTAAGAAAATGCCTAAGAGGTGAGTAATTATGCTTATGGCCCACAAAGGTGAGAAGCAACCTTAGAACCTAAATCTAGGGAGCTTTAAAGAGGGCCAAAAGCATAACCTAAATCTAAGGCAAAAATGGGTAATTTGTTTTCCTCCACAAGAGAGGACAAACTACCCGATAGCTTGGACTTACAACCACCTAGGGGTGGCTGCCAACTAACTCCTCTTATGATTTTAAATACATGTAGGAAAGTCATTATGCTTATGCAAGATAGTTAGGCTATTATTTATTTAGAAAGAGACTAAGGCCTTAAACTCACTCCCTAAAGAGACTAGGTCATGTAAAGAGCATACTTCAAATGACCTAAATCTAATGAAATTCAAATTTCATTTTATTTTCATTTTTGGATGATTATTTTTGACTTAGGATAATAGGATTTATATGTCTAATGCGTGGGAAATAAAGTTATTGGCCAAAATCATTGAGAAGGGAGGAGGTCAGTTTCCACCATGGCTCTCAAAGGTCAAGCCAAGTTTCTCTGGAAAAGGTGGAAGCCCTCTAATCAAGAGTGAAATAAGATCCTGTTGTGCATGATATTGTAAAATAAATACTCATCCAGCGAAGGGGTTGCTAATTATTTTATCTTGATTTTAAACCTAAGCATAAGGTGAGGTTATGAGTTCTTTATTTTTAATTTGAGTTGTTAAGTTTGGTAAAAGATTTATTTTTCCCTAAAGAGCCTAATCCACATCTAGTCCATACATAAAGCAAGGAATAAACTAGGAAAAGCATGCCACTTAATGCACAAGCTAAACAAATCATCAATTAATTTATAAAACTAATTACAAAAAAAAAGAAAAGTAAAGTTGTGGTCACCACCACCACAAACCCAAAATATCAAATTGGGAAGGCGAGCTCTAAACATAATAATTATAAATTAATTAAGTTATAATTAAGCAAGGAATCCATTATTATGGGGGTCTTCAAGCTTCATTCTTCTTTCTTCTTCTTCTTCTTCTTTTTCTTTTCTTTCTTTGATTCCTTTTTTTGGATGGTTGGAAGGTAGATGCTCCAAGGCTTCACATGGTGTATAAGATAGGATCTTATGACCAATACTCATCCTAATTGCCATAATAATCATTCCAAAATCCTAATTGCATAAATTTACATTAAAAAATAAGTGGAAATCTATCTACCACCTAGAAAATAAAGGTTAGCTAAAATAAACCAAATAAATCCCAAGCATGTATATTGGACTTATCACCCCACACATAGGTGACTAAGTCAACCTGGCCTATTGGATTATGCTTAGGGGTATAAAGCACCTGTAAGAAAAAGTATTTATATTTTTATTTATGATTACACCACTTAAGTACAATCCCCTACAAAAAATAATGATTAGACTAAGAGCATCCTACCATTCATTCTATGAGCATACACCCTAACATCTAGTCTAAAACATATATCACAAAACAAAACAAAACACCAAACCATGCACCAACCTAATCTAAAGCTAGAAATGGTGACTTAGGCTAATGTGTGCTTTGAAGGTTTGTGGTATTGGTATGACTTTAGGTTCAAATTTTCTAAGTGTGAAAACATGTTGAAATTAGTGGAGTGTTTCATTTAAGTTGTTTAGTTTTCTTAGGTTTATTTTATTTCATGTTTTGATTAGGTTCAAGTGAATCCTACAATTAATTACTAAGTTATAAAGAGAGGGAAAGAGAACAGAACTTCCCTTTCCTTTCCTAACTTAAGTAATTTCTAAAGTAGGTTCACATTTTAGTTTTGTTTAGTGAATGTTTGATTAAGTCTTTTAATTAATCCTAAGTTTAGACAAACTCTAAATAAACCTATTCAAAAAGAAAGGCATTTTAAGATTAAACAAAATGAACCAAATTCACAAAATACACATCACTTCATTTCTTTCCCAACATGTATAATGTGCATATGAGTGAATCCTGAGCATATTTATACATACAAATGAGAACATTTAACACACTTTATGATGCATGCTAAGTAATCTATTTAAGGAAATTTAGAAGTTTACTATGCATGATTTTTCTTAAGTAGAAAAGGGTTTCTTTATCCAAATTTTCACATACACACATTAAAGTAAGAAAGGCATAAGTGAGTACATCGCCATTGTTAACCAGAGGTGTAAGGTACAAGTCCTACTTAGGGCTACTTAAAGCCACACAACCTCGCTTTTCTTAAATACAAACGTGTGTATAAAAGATATGAAATGGAGAGGAAAGAATGCATAAATTGTATTAGTTAATTCATTTTTGTTTATGAAATTTATGTGTGTTAGTATAGGTGACCCTTCTTAAGTGGTAGCATAGAGATGAATAGGATATAGAATTAGGTATGTGTTAGGTTCTTTTCAAATGAACCATACATCTTACCAACTCCTATCAAAACCTATGCTAATATAAAAGAGAGGAGAAACCTATGCTAAACACACCTTTCTACTCTTTCACATGCAAGCTCATAATTAAAATATAAGTATCATATTTTCAGATTTGATACTTGATTTATATGTTTTGAAAATAATTTGAATTTAGTAGTGATAATAGCCACTCATATTTCTACTTTAGCCAACACATGCAAATTTGACATAAAGTAAATAATTTCATTGTAAACTTAAATTTGAAAAACATGAATGCATGAAACCACATGACATATAAATTTAGCATGTTGGGGAAAGACTCAAATCAATGAAAGCATGTAAACAAATTCACTTTAATTAAATCCTAAAGACATTCTTATAGAATAAGAAAGTTTAAAATAAATTAAATGTATTCAATGTGATTTTTATTTAGTTTGAAGTTTGATTTAATTTAGAAAAGGTGAGTTGCATTTTTTGCTCCTAACCCATTCCCACGTGTGTTTGATATTTTTGTTTAATTTTTAGATGATTAGATTCATTTTTATGTATTAATTAGGTTAAGGTATGAATTAAGTAACTTAATTAAACCTTACCTACACCACCTTAACATAGTTAACCAAATAATTATGAGCCAATGAGATGACATAAAAACTCACAATGAATTTAAATTTGCAATGCACCTAATAAGAAAAAGGCCTAATGCAATTAGGCTCATAATTAATGGTTAATTAAGCAAAGGGGTTTAGCTTAAGTAATTTCAAAATAGCCTTTCACACATATGAATTGGGTTTTGATTTCCTTGATTGAACATAGTTCAACCCCTATTTTTCGATGGAGAAAACTGAGAAATCTCAAATTCAGATCCCTCTAAGAATGCTTAGGAAGGCTCTCTGATCTTTCCTAACACTCTTTATGCTTGATCGAATTGAGGAATGATGGTTTTTGAATTGAATTAGGGGGAGTATATCTCCCCCTTGAAGGATCGGATGGCCGCAAGCTTGTTTTCCATTTTGATCCAATTGAATACAATTGGAAGGTTGTTTAATCCATTTTGAGTTACCACATGGTCAGTTTGAGGCCTTGAGTGGATTGGCAACCTCCCATGTGCTTGAAATTGAGTGAAAGAGATATTTATAATGAGCCAATTTGACCCATGGGGTGGGTTTGGCCTTGGAGCCAATTGGACTGACACCAACCCATTGGGTTGGGTGCACCAATCTTCATTTGGTCCCCTTGAGCTATTAAGAAAGCATAAAGTGGATATGATGAGGGTATGACCAAATTACCCATGGATTAGGTCAAAATTTGTTCTATGGCCGAGGGGTAAAAGGATCATTTTACTTATTTTTCAATTTGAATATGTTGTGTATGTGGAGAAACTAGGTTTTGTCAAGTTTCATGAGATTTGGAATTCATTTGATAAGGTTTGGCTCATGTTGACTTATTTAGGTCAAAATGGTTCTTTCAAGTGACCAATCAATCAAGTAAATTAACCAAGGGGATCAAGTTCATATGAACATTTGAAATGTTTTTGTGGATTTGGTTTGGTTCAATTTGGTATAGTTTTGATTTTGGCTCATTTGACTTCATTTAGGTCAAATGGGTCAAGTTGACTTATTTGACCCATTTGACCTATTTGGGCTAGGTCATGGGTTGGTTTAGGTTAGGTTAGTCTTATGGAGTGTATTGGTATCTTTCTTTCTAATTAATTTTGGTTAAGTTAAAATTTTGCTCAACATGACCCCTTTAGGTCAAGTTGGGTCTAAGATCAATTGGGCTAGGTTAGGTTTAGTTGGCCAATTGAGGCTTTGGTCAAGTTTCACAAGTGATTTGGAATGAACTTGACCCATTGGTTTCAACCAATTTAGTTTAGATCAAGTTTTGACGCATTTTGACTTTTTAGGTCAAGTTGGATCAACTTGGGTCAAGTGGACAATTGGGCTAGGTTAGGCTCAAATGTTGGCTTGGTCAAGTTTAAACATAGGTCATGAGTGAACTTAGATTAATGGTTTCAATCAATTTAGCCAATGGTGAAATTTAGCTATGTTAGGTTTCATTTTGGACTAAGTGTTCACTTATTCAACCCTTAGATTTGACTTAGTTTTACCCAATTTGATTGATTCATCATCCCATGGTGATTGTTGATCATGATGAGAGGCATAGGTGAGTTTAATTCAATCCAATTTGATTAGGATTAGAATTTGACTCATAAGGGTACTTCAGGTCACTTTGGGTCAAGTGAGCCTAAGTGGGTCAAATGGCTTGGTCAAAGCTTGATTTGAGCTTTATTGATCTTGTATATGGACTTATGATTGAAATATAAATCCATTTACAAGTGGTTTGAAGTCAAATGGGTTTTGGTTCATTTGACAATTTCATATTCAAAGGAAGAATATGAAGAGATTTTGGGTTTGATTTTTTACTTGGGTTTTGATTGAGTGATTGGAGTTTGGATTTATTTATGGGTTCATGATTGTAGGGTTAATTGAATCATGAATAAAAATCAAGAGTTTGGCTTGATTTGACTAAGTTCAAGATTTTGACTTGAAGGGCTTAGATTGGAATTTGAGTAGATTTGAGTTTGATTTTTGGAAATAGTTTTGATTGTTTAAATTTATATTTCATTTATATATGTGAAAATAAATGAGAATATAAATGGATCATGAGAAAATTTCAAGGATTTGAAGTGGTTTAATCATGATTTGGGCTAAGTCCATTAAGAAGGATTTAAAGGACTTAGGAAAACTTTGGAGTTTGGAGTTTGAATTTTGAATTCAGCTTGATTGATTTATATTTATATTTCGTTTTTATATGTGAATATAAATGAGATATAAATGAATTATGACAAAATCCCATGAATTTGAATTGATTTGATGATTATTTAGGCTAAGTCCATTAATGGAAAATTAAGGACTTAAGAAAGGTTTTAGATTTGGAATTTAATTTGAGGATTTGATTTGATTGATTTATATTTATATTTCATTTATATATGTGAATATAAATGAGAATATAAATGAGTTTTGAGAAAATCCCATGAGTTAGAATTGGTTTAGAGTTGATTTTGGCTAAGTCCATTAGTGGAAAATAAAGGACTTAAGAAAATTTCAAGAATTGATTTTGACTTTAGAGTTTAGTTTGATTGGTTTGAATTTATATTTCATTTATATATGTGAATATAAATGAGAATATAAATGAATTATGAGAAAATCTCAAAGGTTTGATTTGATTTGGATTAAGATTTTGGCTAAGTTTTTATGGGAAGATTAAGGACTTAGAAAGATTTGGACTTAGGAATTTTGATGGATTTTGATCATGGTTTTCAATCATGGATTTTAATTGTGGATTTCAATCAAAGATTTCAATCACATAGAGTTGATTTGAGTTTGGAGAAAATTAATAAGATTGATTTGGAGTTTGACTTGAAGGAAGGAAAGTGAGGAATGGTTTAAGCTAAGGGTAGGAAAATTTTCTTAACACCCCTAAGGCATGACCTATTCCTATGGCTAACTCTTCTAAGTCTCTAGGCCTAGGTTGACTGTCCACCTAATCACTAGATGTGTCTTAAGACTAAGAAACTTTTAAAGTCTAAGAGGTGTCTCATGTCTAAGATGGAGGGGTTGAGAGCTCATCCTAAAAATGAGGTCAACAAAGGGCACCCAATAGGTATGGTGTGACTGACAAGGAACACCGCATGTATTGGTGTTGACTGAAATGATCAACAACACTGATAGATCATAAGCACTAATAGAAACAATCTATCCCTAACCTAAGGCACAGAAAGAATCCAGAGCTTAGTGCAATGTGGCTCTACTTATGTCCAAGACATAAGAAAAAGAAAGAATCCACTAAGGGATAGTGTGTGAACCTTCCACTAGGGAAGCAAGTTCAAATCATCCACAAGGGGATGAGAGGTTTGATTTTATTTGACTCTCGAAAAATTGATTTATTCAAATTCCAGGAAGAGGGTTGTTTTAATTTTGGTTAGGTTTGAATTTTTAGATGAAACCTATTGGTTTGCAATAGATTGCACTAAGTAATGGAGGCTAGACCCAACTACTAAGATTTACAAAAGGGATTTATGCAGCAACCGTACTAGGAAGAAAGCATAGTAGACTTACATCCTCCAAAGTAGAGATCAGTTGTTGGGGTAATCTATTGGCAAGGCAACATATTGAACCCAACCTAGGGTTGACTATTGAGTGAATGTCATTGGGGGACTTAAATCAACTCAAAGATAGTCAAGATTGATTTCATTTTTAGATTTATTTATTTTAATTATTATGGATCCCATAGGTTTGTGATGGACTGCACTGAGTAGGGGCCATAGAGGCCTAGATCTAACCCAAATTTACCTATCCAAAAGGAGTAGTCTACCAACCATAAGGTAGGACTATCCAACCAAGGGGAAATGCCTTTTGGTATACAATGATCAAGTCTTAAGATAAAAGCATGGGGATTCACATCTTCTAGAAATAAGGAACCATTGGAGTGATCAGTTGCTTTGGGCAATAAATTAGACCCGACTATTGAGTGAATGCCATTGGGGGACTTAAATCAGCTCAAGAATAGTCAATGATTAAATTATTTTTTAGTTTTGGTTTTGTTCAATTTTGTTGGTTTTTGATGGATCATATTGAGAAGGAGCTTATAGAAGCCTAGACCTATCTCAGATTTGCTGAACCAAAGGGAGTAGCTTCCCGGCCGATGGGAGAACTATCCAACCAAAGGAGTGCCTTTCAGTTTGTAATGATCAATTGAAGGGAAGAAAGCTCGAGGACTCATATTTTCCACTAGAAAAGCTCACTTGGGTGATCGATTGCTTTGGGCAACAAATTGAACCCTACTTAGGGCTGCCCGTCGATTTGCGACTAATAATGCTAGAAAGAATGCATCATAGTCTTACATCTTTCAAAATGGAATGATTGACGGGTAACCTGCTTGTGGCAAAATAGATTGAACCCAACCTAAGGGAGACTACAGAGTGAGTACTGACCCAATGATTTATCTTAACTTAGGTAGTCAAGCATTTCCTATAGGGAGTTCTGTAGACACTTCCCTAAAGATAGGATGCCTGCTTGGGAAAAGGGGCCCTTTGGGGGCTTAAATTCCTAATCCACAAAAAAATTAATTTTGTTTGTTTTGTTTGTTTTAGTTATTTGATTGTTTAAGTGTGGACCCTGTTAGTTTGCAAGGGATAATAATAAGGAGCTCATATCAACCTAGACCTATCTTAGACTTATTAAACCAAGGGAGAATCTGCGCATTCGCTGAATAAATTCTTCAACCACAGGGGTGGCAACTAGGAAAGAGGAACTATCTAATCCAAAAGTAACCTGGGTATTGTCTAAATGGGGTCGAAAAAGACTTTATCTAAATAGAGTGCCCACAAGGGATGGGGCCGCTAAGGGCTTAATCCAACCCCCTGGAGAAGATGACATGGCTAGTCATATATCAATAGGTTTTCAGTGTCTAACTCAAGGGGAAAGCCTGGGGACTTACATCTGCCAAGAGTGGTGCACTAACCGGGTGTGTCACTATTAGCATTATGAACATCAACCAACCTAAGGTACCCATCAATTTGTAACAATCAGCCTAGGAAGAAAGCTCAGGGACACATATCCTCCTATAGTAGAACTGACTATTGGGATAGTTTTTCTTCACTCGGTAGGTGTTATCTGACTTAGGGAGACTACTGAGTGAATGCCACTTAGGGACTTAGATCAACTCAAAAATTAGTTAAGAGGAAAGGAGCCTTTGATGGACCTATCTTGAACCTCAAATATACTGCCTAGTTAGAGCATGGCTAGTTTAAGAAGAAAGAAATGCAGGACTCACATCTTCTTAAATGAAGTCATCAATCTTACTGGCTGGGCAGTGAAGGTTGCCATACTAACAAGGCGCTCATTGGTTTTTAATGGTCAAGTTAGGAAGAATGTGCGGGGACTCACATCTTTCAATAAATGATCACTGGGGTGACATACTAGTGAGGTAGCATGTACACCCAACCTAGAGCAGCTATTGAGTGAGTGCCACAGAGGGCTTGCTCCCACATCAAATAGGTTGAGACGAAAGATTTGTGTTTATTGTTGTGCATGTGTTAAAAGGAATAGGATCCATCTAGGGGTCTCTTACACCTACCTTAAACACATTAAGGGTTTGTTTCCATGGATGGAAAAAAAGGATTCCCACTAAGAAAGGATGACGCTTGGGTTCTCTCGCATTTAACATAGTTATGCTAATCAAAATAGGATGCCTCTCAGGTTCTCTTACACCTATTCTAAAAGCATCAAGAGATTGTGTTTGTGTTGTGAAAGAGGGATAAGATGCCACTGGGGGACTCTTAGAACTACCCTAAACACGTCACGATGAATTCACAAGATAAGAAAACAACGCTTGAAAGAGAAGATTTGATGACTGAATTAGATTTTTATTCTTTTCATTAATAATTATTTTCAAACATGATTTGTTTCATGGGTAATATTTCTTTAGATAGATCCCATTAATTTGAAGCATCAGGAGTTCCCCTTTACAATCAATAAGCAAATAAGATCCTCCTTGGTAGGCCTTCTCTATGACATAGGGGCCTTCCCAAGTGGGTTCAAACTTGCCTCTCATTTTTTGACTGGAAACAATTGGTCTCCTTAGGACTAACACAAGTTCTCCTACTCAGAAAGACCTAGGGTGGACCAACTTGTTGTGAGCTTAAATCATTATGGCTTTGTACAACTTGAGGTTCTGGAATGCTCGTAGGTGACCATACTCCAAACATTTGAGCTCTTCTAACTAAAACTTTGCATTCTACTCTATAGTGATCTTGTTACCCAATGCTATCCTTAGTGATAGGAGTTGAACTTCTAAAGGTAGAATGTCTTTGGATCCATACACTAAAGAAAATAGGGTAGAATAAGTTGGAGTCTGATATTGGTGTGGTAGGCCCACAAGGATTCAACTAATTGCTCATTCCACTGTCATTTATTACCATCAAGAGTCTTTTTTAGTATCTGGATGAAAGTTTTGTTGAATGCTTCCACTAAGTCATTTCTCTAGGGTAGTAGATGATGGAGTATCGCCAATCTATATCGTATCTTCTGGTGAAGCTGTTGATCTTTGTGCTTTTGAATGCAGTACCATTATCAGATATTATTCATCGAGGCACCCCAAACCTATATATGATATGGTTTCTAAAAAAAGCACATCTTTGAGCTATGACCTCTCACGAGTGGGATGGCTTCCACCCACTTGGAAATGTAGTAAGTGGAAGCTAAGATGAATTGATGCCCCTTAGAAGAAGGATGATCGATCGAACCTATAATGTCGGTACCCCAACACTCAAGTGGTCATGAGGCCAATGTAGGGTGTAGAATATTGGGTGGCTGATGGAGGACCACACCATGCACCTAACTCTGATGGCATATCCTAGCTACATGCATGCAATATGTAATCATCAAAGGCCAGTAGTATTCAAGTTGCTTGATCTCCATCTTCATCTTCGGATTGGATTGATGCGCTCCACATAGACCTGAGTGTACCTCGGTTACAATGCCACAGGCTTCATGTTTGTCTAAATAATGCAACCACATCTGGTCAAAGGGCCGACGGTATAGGGTGCCATCAACAAGAGCGTAGAAGAGAGCTCTGTTTCACCTGATGGGCTTGTGACTTTTCTTGAGGTAGTTTACCGGTGTTCAAGTAATCTATGAATGGTTGCCTCCAATCTAGCTCATTGTCCATTTTGGAAATGGTAACCTCCCCTTCAAGAGAAAGTCTATCGATGAGTTCAACATCAATAAAAGATAGGATTTGTCTATTTTGAATCCTTACTGAAACAGACTCATCTTTCGGACATGTCAACTCTTTAGCAAGTTTAGCCAAGGAATCTGCTACTGCGTTCTCTGCTCGGGGAACCTTGTAGATGGTGACTTTGAGAATTTGGGCCAACAGCTTCATGGTATACTCATAGAAATAACAAAGCTTGGGTTTGAGATCTTGGTAAGACACGCAATCTGGTTGATGACCAACTGAGATTCCCCAATGATGTTGATGCTCTTGACACTGATAGTAATGGCTAACTCCAAACCGGCAATCAAAGTCTCATACTCAACTTCATTGTTGGTGCAGGGGTTGGACATATAATATGAGAATCTCATCACATCATGGTTTGGAGTTAGAAGAACTATTCCTACCTTTGCTTTTCCTGGTAGAATAGATCATGGTGCTTCACCTTTAAGAAAAGAAGCAGCACCATCAAAATACATCTCCCATCGGCAGTTGTCGGCCTCTCCTAAGTTCATGGTTTGTTCATCGGAGATCGTCACTAAGCGGAGGGTTAGCAAGAAGTGGGTGTGTTGTTAAGAAATCCTTCAGTGCCTGTCCTTTTACTGCATAGAGGGGTACAAATGTGATATCAAACTATAAAAGTATCATGGACCAGTGAGCCAAACATTTGGATGTAATTGGCCTTGTCATGAGATATTATAGTGGAATCATTCTAGAGATCAAGTCACTTTATGAGAAAGCATATAGTGTCGTAGCTTCTGAGATGTAAAGATCAAAGCTAGGTAATGTTTCTCAATAGGTGGATAGTTTGCTTCAGTAGGGATCAGATGATGGCTGAGGTAGTAGAATGCACTCTCTTTCCCTTCATCATTGGCTTGGGCCAAAAGAGCACCGAGAGAGTCATCCAATGCAACATTGTAAAGGATGAGTGGCCTGCATGGGACAGGGGCTGCTAGAACTGGCAGCTTCACCAAAAACTCTTTGATGTCTTTGAAAGCATGTTGGCACTTGTCATCCCACATGAACTTCACATCCTTTCTGATAAGTGCTGAGAATGGCTTGCATCTCCTTGATTGGTTTAAGATAAAGCGTCTTAGATACGCCATCCATTCTTGAAAGGATCTGAGTTGAGTAAACTCATAGGAGGTGGCATTTCTAAGATAACTTTAACCTTTTTAGGATCTATTTCTATTCCCCGGTGTTAAACAATGAACTCAAGAAATTTCCCTGAAGCAACTCCGAATGCACACTTCAGGCGATTCATTTTGAGGTTCTATTATTTTAATCATTCAAAAACTACTCTCAAGTTAAAGATGTGGTCTTCCTTTTCTCTGCTCTTGACTACTAGATCATCAACGTAGTACTCAACCTGATGATGGATGAGTTCATTGAAGATTTAAGTCATGGCCCATTGGTATGTAGCACTAGCATATTTAAGGCCGAAAGGCATGACCCTATAATAGAAGATTTCGATTAGGGTTCGTAAAGCAATATTTCTTTCATCTTCAGGATACATCTTGATTTGGTTATAGCCAGATGATCCATCCATGAAAGAGTAGACTGCATGAGATGAGGGAATGTCCACCATTAATTCTGGTATAGGATGAGGAAACTCATCCTTAGGACATGCTATGTTTAAGTTCCTAAAATTGATGCAAATGCAAATTTGGCCATTCTTCTTCTTAACTGGGATGACACTAGCTAACCATGTAGGATATTTTTCTTCCCTGATGAAACCAACATCGATCAGTTTCTTGACTTCAGAAATGACATGTTGTTTGATTTCTAATCATGCATCTAGGAGCTTTCTTAATAGGGGTAGCATTAGGGTCTATTGCTAGCTTGTGGGTACATCGAGATATGGGCATCTCTTGAAACTCCATGCAATGCGCCTTTAAACTTAGTCAATAGCCTAACTAAGTCATTGGTTTCTTCTTCATTCAGCAATGAACTGATGTATGTCTAGCATGGATTTTCTTCTATCACAAGGTTGATTTCTTTAAGCTTTTCTATTGTTGAATGAATCTCCTCTTCAAATTCTGGTGGTGCCTCTTTCACTTGGAGATAATCTGGATCATCTGAGGTTTCTAAACACACATTCTCATAAGAGTTGGGGATGTGTGAGAAGGAACTATCAGACTCCAAATGATTGGTAACAACTAGGTAATAATCTTCATCATCGATTGGACCCACTATACTGAATCTTAGTACTGCTCTTGATTATGCTTCCTTGTCTGTATTATTCCATAGCCTCTTGAAGTATTCTGACCTATGCTTGAACCATGTGTGAAGAACTAAACTTTTTTGTATAATATTTTGAACATAAGGCAAGTAAAAGTCAAAAGGTAATTCCATTAATTCTTTAAAAGTATCCTCCTCAAGCTCTGCCAGGGCTTGAGGATGATGATCCCAAAAGAACTTCTTCTGCTTCATGTCACTGAAAGACTTAGGGACTATCTTAACTACTAGACCTTCAACTTTTTGAGATGTAAGTGATGTAAGAGCTAAGGTTCCCAACTGCTTCCTAATAGTTTCACATAAACCAGATTTGAATACTTTACTTTTCCTGGAGGCCTGGTCTTCATCTTTGTCTGGATCAAAAGTCCACTCCATCAGAACCCACTGAGAGGGGTTGGCTGGTACACTAATCACATTAGACTCATCCTTCAAGATAGATTCCAAGTCTATGTGAATACTAGGGGTACTTCTATGAACTGGAACACAACCTCTATTGGATGAAGGCCAACTAAGGGATCTCCCACCTTTGGGACTGCCTTTATTTTGGCCTCTATCTCTGTCTGGTAGAGGTTGAGCCATCCTACCCACATGTCCATATGATGGAATGAACTGTGAGTGGAATGTGATATGCGGATCTATTTATTCTTCAATTCCCCTTTCTTGTTCACTTGGACTTTTCTTTTTCTTTCATTTTATTTTATATTTTCTTTTGCTTCATTTTCTTTTTCTTTTGTATTTGCATTTGAATTCGGTCTAAGTTCACGAGAAAGGATGTTTTGAGGAAGATAGTAGGTCGCATCCTCATAAATCTCAACTTCTCTAACTAAAAATGGATTTTCATCTTTGTTGACACGGTATTCAATTTCATCTTTTCTGAACTTGATGCTCTGATGAAGGGAGGATGGAACAACCTTATTCTGATGCATCTAAGGCCTACCAAGCAAAGTAATGAATGAAGTATTCGAAACAATGATGTAGAACTTGGCTTCAGTCTTCCAGTCACCTATCTCCAAAGGTAATGCTATAGAACCTAAAGCCCACTCACCTTGATCATTGAATCCTCTCAACATCATCTTATCTCCTCAGAGTGTAGAGATGTCAATCTTCAAATAGGCAAGGGTGTTTAGACTCATAATGTTCACCGATGCACCTAAATCCATGAGAATGCTAGCGAGTCTGAACCTGTCCATGTCAACTATGATGTAGAGGGGAGGGTTGTCCTCCAAGTCCCCCAAAAGAAGGTCTTCATCTATGAAGGTGATCTATTGGGCTTCTTTTGCAAAATGTGCTTCCTCACCTATAACGGTCAACTGAGCTAAGCATATTTTAGGATCAAGAAGAGATTATTGATTCCCTCATCTCTTTGGATAAGACAAGGGCATCATATATTCTTAGCTTAGATGGCAACTTTCTTAGATGAAAAAGGATGTTGTAGCCCACCTTCAGCTAGTCTTCCATAAGCATATCCAAAGGTGGAGCATCATGTGGAAGGGCTTCTCGATCTTCATTACCAATGACTTGTTTTCCTCTATCTTGAGATGCTACCCTAGGAGGTAGAACCTTGCCAATATGGAGGTTAACTTCGGTGATCTCTTGTGGTAGGGTAATGGAAGGTTCTACTTGCACATGAGGCTCACCTACAACTTCACCTATGGGACCCTCAGAATTGGATGATTCCAAGTTTATCTCAATAGGTGAACCCGTAGTATTGGAGTCCAACTCAATTAGAAAGATGAAGATCAGAGTTGTTATAGTTATTTAGACTTGAAGAGTTATCATTAGGAATAGAAGAAGACAACCCATCAAAAGTGACATAAATGTAATTCAAACTAGCTTTATTCTTCAATTTCTTAGAATTATTTGGAGGTACAAAGTAGAAGTCAAGTACAGTGAGTGGAGTAAGGGATTTGATGCCCTTATCCACTGATACAAGAGTTATACTAGTAGAAGAAATAGAAGAGCTAGTTAAAATGGAAGAAGTCACCAGAGTGGAAGCTACAACTGAAGGATGGAGGCTGGACACGGTCGGTGGCTATGGTAAGGGGCTATCCTGGGCTGACCCATGCTGTTGTTGCTAATGCTGCTGAGCTCCTCCTTTCTTAGAGTTGGCACTAGCAACTTGCAAACCTTCCTTAGTGTTGGAGGTTTGAGCTACTCAGGCACCTGCAAGGAAAGCTTCTTGATCTTTTGGATGATCTTCTTAGAGGTTTTAGATAGAGAAATATCCCAACCTTCTTTAGTTTTGGTAGGATCACATGTATCCCCAAGGATTACCCTAATGGAATGGGAAGGTTGTTCCACAAGGTATTCCTTTGGGATAACTACAACACCAATCTTGAAACTGTGTTCAAGCTGGTCCTTGAATGTGAAGCAATCCTGTAAAACATGGCCTAGCATACGGTGGTAAGGGAAAAAGTTTGGATCATGACTTTTGCCTACTTCATATAGTCTCCTAGGCTCCGACAGCTAAAAATCAGGTTTTTTAAGAGATTCTTAAAGATTGATTTCCCAAATGTGCTATGTGCGACCTTGTTTCCCTTATCCATAAAGATTTTAAGGAAGGAGGCATAAAACCCTTGGAATATTGAATAGCATTGAATTCTCTCACAGGTGGAGTCTACCCTGGGCGATGGTGGCAAGGAGGTGGAGGTTCCTTCACAGTGGTCAACCATGGATTTTATTTCTTTTTTCTTGTATAGGTACTTTCCTCCCTTCTTCTCTGAGCTAGTGCTACCTTGCTAGCAGGGAGGTAGATTCTTGGTGGTCCAGACATGCACTAACTTGTGATTGACTTTGGTGAGAAACATGAACTAGGGCTTATTTCAAAAGCGAAACTTGAAGTCACATTGATATTATGCCATCTATCAATCTACTCATCCTTCACTTAAGCTGTTAGAGTCTTTGATAGCGGTGTCTCCTTGATCAACCTTATCACCTTCCATGGATTCTTGTTCCCCAAAGATCCCCTAGTCACCATGCACTAATTGAGTTTCCCCAATAAGCATCTTCATGGATGGAAAACCTTTTCTCATCCTGTGTACCCATTTCTTCTTCTTCTCCATGAAATAATGTGCAACTTCTCATAAGAATGATCCATTTGAGTAGGTACAAATAGTCTAGGCTGACTGGTGTGATCATTATCGTGACTTGAGAGGAACCAAACTAACATGTCATTGTAAATCATGTAGATTGTTCTCACTAGGTGAAGACATCACATTTGTTAAGTGGCTATGAGGTGGGTAATAATCCTGGGATGTTCCACTACCACTTAGTCCCGCTAGGCTGTCATCAGAGATCTAAAATCATTGTCACCATCTCCACTCACTTTGTATGGAGTTGGTGAAGGGATGACCATGATGCTTTGTCCTTCCACTCCATGCACCACCATTGGGCCAAGGATTGATAGAGCTTCGACCACATAATGGGTGGTGTAGAAGGGGTAGGATCCCAGCCATAGTAGGATCACCAGAGGTGCGCTTTTCCCAACATGGCCTTCATGGCCTTAAATGGAACAAGAGATGATGTAACTGGTGTGATGGGGCTGAGGGGGTGAAAGCGGTGGAGCACCACCAACTCTATGAACAAGAGCTATCCTCATGATGACTAGTCCCGAAGAGGATCTTATGATGTAATTAGAGCGTAGCAGCTTTAGCTGGAAAATCAATCACAGCGAAGGCTGCCGATAAAATAAAATAAAATAAAATAAAAACTAAACCTAAAGCTAAACCTAAAAATAAATAATCATAAACCTAAATAAAATAAAATAAAATAAAAACCAAAACTAAAACCTAAACCTAAACCTAAAGCTAAACCTAAAAATAAAATAAAATAAAAATAAAATCAAACAAAATAAAATAAATAAAACATAAAATAAACTAAAAATTAAAATAAACCTAAAAACATAAAACATAAATAAAATAAA
This sequence comes from Cymbidium sinense, assembly GCA_021442155.1. Lineage (NCBI taxonomy): Eukaryota > Viridiplantae > Streptophyta > Magnoliopsida > Asparagales > Orchidaceae > Cymbidium > Cymbidium sinense. The sequence goes on from CM038214.1 coordinate 32,901,187, forward strand.
AACTAAACATAAAATAAAAATAAAGTAAACATAAAATAAAATAAAATAAAAACTAAATAAAACCCTAAACCTAACAAATAAACATAAAAATAAATAAAAAATAAAACCTAAACCCTAAACTAAAAAATAAACCTAAACCAAAACCTAAGCCCAAAAAATAAACTAAAATAAAAACCTAAATAAAATAAATAAACCAAAAATAAATAAATTAAAAAAATGAAAATAAAAAATAAACCTAAATAATAATAAAAAATTAAATAAATGAAAATAAATATAAAATAAACTAAATATACTAAATAAACGTAAACCTATCGGTTTGCTTAATTTAAAAAAAAAAAACCCTTAAACCCTAAATCCTAAACACTAAACCTACAACCCTAAACATACAACCCTAATCCCTAAACCCTAAAACCTAAACCCTAAAAACCCTAAACCCTTTATTTTTAAACCTAAATTAAAAAAACCTAAATAAAAAAAATTAAAGTAAATAAAATAAAAATAAATAAACTAATATGCTAAATATTCATAAACTTAATGGATTTACTTTTTAAAAACATTAAACCCTAAATCCTAAACCCTAACCCTAAACCCTAAACCCTTAACCCTAAACTCTAAATTGACCATAAACCCTAAACAATAAACCCTAAAAACCCTAAACCCTAAACCCTAAATTCTAGACCCTAAACTAACCCTAAAAAAATCATAAACCCTAAAAATAACCCTAAACCCTAAACCCTAAATACAAAATAAATAAAAATGAAAAACCAGGCCCAAAACCCTAGACGTAACCCTACCATAAACTATCTCCTACTATATCTTACCCTAAACCCTGGGCAGTAAACTGCGACCTAAACCTAAACCTAAATGAGCTAAACTAAACTAAAAAAATCTACCTACTGAGCTAAACTAAACTAAAAGAGCTAAAGGCTAAACCTGACCTCTAAACTAAAATAAACTACTAAACTAAACTAGGCTTGACTAAACTCCCTGACTACTAAACTAACTAAACTCTAACTAACTACTAAACTAAACTACTCCTGAGCTGAGCTAAAACTAAACTAGGCTAAACTAAATCCTACTCTAAACTAAACTATCCACTAACTGAGCTAAACCTAAACTAGGTCTAACTAAATCTAAATCTAATAACCTTCCTAACTAAACTCTAAATAAACTAAACCTCTAAACTAAACTAAACTCTAACTAAACCTAAACTCTAAACTAATTCAAAACTACTACTAAATTAAACTAACTACTACTAAACCTAAACTAAATACTAAACCTACTAAACCTAAAACTAAACTAAAACTAGGCTAAAAATCCAAACTAGGCTAACTAAACTAATAAACTACTAAAAAAAACTAAAACTACCTAAACTAACCAACTAAACTACTAAACTAAAAAAACTAAACCCTAAACTAAACTAAACTTAAACTAAACCTAAAATAAACCTATAAACTAAACTAAACCTAAACCTATAAACCTAAACCTAAAATAAACCTAAACTAAACCTAAACTAAACTAAAACTAAACTAACCTAAACCAAAACTAAAAAACTAAAAAAATAAAAAGAACTAAACTAAAACCTGAAAAACTAAACCTAAAAACTAAAAAACTAAACCTGCTCTCTGGCGACTATGTTTCCCTCTTTCCGGATCCCTTTCTCCTTTCCATTTGGTTGGTTTTTTCTCCTTTACTGATCGGATCTTTGTTGGTTTGCCTCTGTTTGACCATGCGTGATGTTCCTGATCTCTTGTTGATGGCTACGGTTCCTTTGGCCGCGTAACCGAGCATTTCCTTCATGGAGGAGACGGCTAGGGCATCAAATCTATTGGGATTTATAGATTCAAAAGCTCCTTCTTCATTACCTGGTTAAATCCTTTAAGGATGCTCTCTCTGGTAAGACCCTTTCCCCTAATGATTCGGTGAACTTGATATCAACCTCGTTTCATGGGATCCACGTGATTATGTGCTCGAGATCTGATGAGAAGTTGGCTAAGCCTTATAAATTCACTTTAGTTGGTAAATTTACTTTGCACCGGCCTAATCTAGATAATATCGATCTTTCTTTCACAATCATAAGCTTTCAGGTGCATTTTCTATTAGTTTGATTGATCCAAGGCACGTTTTAATTCAGCTTACTAATGACCTAGTTTATTCTAGGGTTATTTCTCATCATTCGTACTTTATTTTTAATTATAAAATGCACCTTTTAAAGTGGTCTCCCCTTTTTGATATAAAAGAGGAATCACAGATTGTTCCTGTTTGGTTGGCTTTCCCGAATATGAGATTTCATTATGTTACGCATCAAGTTCTTTTTATTGTGGGAGCTCTTTTTGGCCGGCCTCTTCAAATTGATCAGGCCACTGCTGTAAGATCCTGACCTTCTGTGGCTCACATTTTGGTTGAAATTGATATCTCTAAAAAGCACCCTAAAGAAGTTTGGATTGGATCTGAGAAGTTTGGTTACAACAAAAAAGTTGAACTTGAGAATTTTCTTATTTTCTGCTCGCATTGTAAAATTCATGCCCACGACAATTCAAAATGTTTTGTGATGCACCCACATCTTAAAAAGAAAAACTTGATGGCTCCCAATCCTAATCTACCAACTGACAAAGTGGGGAAACCTATTTACGTGCCTAAGGTTAATCAAAATGGGGATCATAATTCTACTCAATTGGAACCAACTACTTTGCTTAATGAAGTGCTCAATGATGATATTCCAAAATTATAATCTGAGCAGATTAAAGATATTGCTAATGTTGACCAAAATATTAAATATGATGGTTTGTATATCTATGTTGTTTTACAAAATAAATTATCTCCTCAAAATATTGCCTCTACTCAGACTACCTTGCCTCTCTTGATTGCTGAACATGAGGAGGAACATGTGATCCTTAATAGTAATTTAAATGGTAAATTGATGATGGTGGAAAATCTGAAATCTAACTCTGAAGCTGATCCTGAAATTTGTGCTCTAAATGGTTTCACATCATCTCCTACTTCTAATCCTGAGATTGACATGCATTCTAATTCGACCTTACAGCTTAATACTGAAATTGATGAAGGTGAAGTTATTATTAGAAATGCTTTGGCTAATCGACCCCATTATTAATAATGTCGGTCTCTCCGAATGGGGATTCTTTGGACAAAATAGACTATTCAAACTGTAGTTAAAAAGAAATTACTAAAAGCAAAAAATGTACCCTAATAACCCAACTAGATCTACCAGATCTGGTTCCTCCTCTCATAAATAATTGTCACCTATCCTTTCTTCTCTCTGTTAGCTATTTTTTCTTTTCTTAGCTTATTTAATTTTCCTTTATGTTTAAAGCACTTATTTGGAATGTTCCAGGCATTGGGACCCTCATTGTTTGTAACCGTGTGAGAAGTCTCTCACTAATAATATTGTTTTTACCGGTTGTTATTGAACCTCTCATACACTCTACTAAAATCAACCATGTTGCTAGAATGCTAGGTTTTAATAATATTTAGTCAATATATCTATCATTGATGATCTTCAGCAAGATGTTAATGTCCACATCTCTTTGGGTGATTTCTTTGCTCAGGGCTCCTTTGCTTATGCTCATGTAACAGGGCTGGTAGGAACATCCTTTGGGATAATTTAAGAACTTTTGCTACTTAATAAACCTTGGTTGGTTGGGGTGATTTCAACACTATCCTCTCAACCTCAAAGAAGGGGTGGTTGTTCCCCAACATTCATTCCATGGAAGATTTTTCCAACATGATTCTTGATTGCTACCTTATTGACATTGGCTACCCGTGGGATTACACTTGGCATAACTCTAGACTGAAATGCTTTGATAGGACACTTTTAACTCTCCATGGATTAATCAATGGCCTGGTACCTCTGAGCATTTGAGTAGAACTTTGTCTGACCATGCTCCTCTTTTGATATCCATTAAAAATCCCTCTAATAGACTCTCCTCCCCTCCCTTATTTCGATTCCAAAATATGTGGACTCAACATTTTGATTTCTTAAATGTTGTCTCCAATAATTGGTTGGCCCCCCTTCACCCTGATAATTCTATGAAGGGCATGATTCATCTCTGGTTTAAGCTTAAAAGACTTAAACAAAACCTAACTTGGTGGAACAGGCATCATTTTAAAAATCTATTTGTTAATATCAAAATTTTGGAACAATTGGTTTGTTCTCTTAAAAATGTTGTTTTACTGATTCTTCTAAACTAAAAGATTTAAATGAAGCTAAAGATAACCTAGTTACCTATTAGAATATGGAGGAAACTTATAGGTGGCAAAAGGCTGCTAGTAAAATATCAGATATTTCCATGCTCTTTTCCAAAAAAAGAGAGCTTTAAATTCTGTAAAAAAAATTAAAAGTGATAATGGAAATTGTATCACTGATAATAATGAGATTAAAGACTCTATCACTAATCATTTTAGAAATTTGCTAAACAATGACCATACTTTGGAGGCTATCTCCAACTCTCATTTGATTCATTTAACAATTACCAGTGATGACAATCACTTTCTTACAATGGTCCCTATGAAAGCAGAGATTGATAAAATACTTAATAACATGAACGATTCTACCGCTAAAGCTACTCATTTTTTAGCATTCTTTATTAAGCATGATTTAGTTGACGTTATGGCTGATTTTTTTAATGGTACACCTTTACCTAGATACTTCTCCAGCATATCCATTATTCTTATACCCAAAATTGATAATCCTGAATGTTTGGGTGACTTTAGACCTATTAACCTTTGCACCTTTTTTCATAAACTTATTACTAAATTGCTCGCCAACAAAATTAGTCCTCTACTTCATAAAATTATTTCTCTCAACCAAATTGGTTTTGTTAGAGGTAGAACTATATCTGATAACATTCTTCTCGCCAAAGAACTGATTCACAATTTGGATTCCTCTAATAGAGGTGGTAACATCATTTTCAAATTGCATATATCTAAAGCTTTTGACAACATTTCCTGGACCTTCCTTTTTCAAATCTTTCATTTGTTTGGCTTCTCTGATAATTTCATCTCCCTAGTTAAAAATTCTATTAGTAATGCTTGGTTCTCTGTTATTCTGAATGGTGAGGCCTTAGGTTTCTTCCCTTCTGCTCATGGTCTAAGACAAGGGGATCCCTTGTCTCTTCTTTTATTATTGCAGTGGAATATCTTTTAGGAGCCTTAATGACCTCTTCAACAATAATCCTAGCATGTTTTTAGAACTCGGGTGGTTTTCCTGCTCCCATCTTAGCTTTGTCGATGATTTCATTATCTTTGCAATGCTTCCATTCATCACATTAAAAACATTAAAAATTTCTTGATTAAGTTTGGGAAGGAAAGTGGTCGTTCTATTAATGAAGGTAAAAGTTGTTTCATTCCTTCCTCTAAAATCTTTAGTAACAAAATCAATCAAATCTTTAGAATCACTAATTTTCAGCAACAACACCTTCCTATTAAATATCTTGGAGCTCCTCTATACAAATGTCAGAAAAGAGCACATCTCTTTGATGAGTTAATCCAAAAAATCTCAAAAAAAATTTTAGTTTGGGAATTTCATTTACTTTTATTTGGTGGGAGGCTCACTTTGCTTAAGAATACCCTAAACTCCATGCCTTTATATCATATTCAAACCATTGTTCCTACAAATTCTACCTTAAATGTAATTGAGCGCCTCCTGAATAAATTCTTCTAGGGATCTAACAACTCTACTAAAAGGATGCATTGGACTTCCTTGTATAAAAGTCGTGGCACCCCTTGTCAAGGTGGGCTTTAAGCCAATCGGAAGCTATTACTACATTCTCTCATAAACTTTGGTGGAACTTTAGGAGCAAAAATAATCTTTGGGATAAATTCATGATTGCTAAGTATTGCAAGGGTAAGCATCCTCTAACCTGTCCTTACAAGCTAGGTGACTCTCATGTATGGAAAAGAATTTGTTCCATCAAATGGAAAGCTGAATCCTTTATTTCTTGGGGGGTCAACTCTGGATCTTCTTTCTTTTGGCAAGATAATTGGCAAAGGGTTCCATTGATGATTTATTATCTACTCACTCCACGCTATTAAAGTTAACTCTTTCGAATAATAAATGGAATGATACCATGCTTTTGATTATATTCCTACCTCCATTTTGCATAAATTTACTAACATCCCCATCATTGCTAACCATCCGATCAAATCCTTTTAAGCTATCTCAAAATGGTGATTTTAATCTTAAAGATGATTGATTCATATTAGATAAGCTCATGATTTCTTAACATGTTTTTAAACTTTGAAATGGAATGATACCATGCTTTTGATTATATTCCTACCTCCATTTTGCATAAATTTACTAACATCCCCATCATTGCTAACCATCCTGATCAAATCCTTTTTAAGCTATCTCAAAATGGTGATTTTAATCTTAAAGATGATTGGATTCATATTAGATAAGCTCATGATTTCTCTAACGTGTTTTTTTAAACTTTGGAATAACACTATCCCTAATTCTTACTCTATCCTTACTTGGAAAATTTTGAAAAATTTCATCCCTGTTGATTCTTTAATGTGGGGTAAAGGGTTTTATTTACCTTCAAAATACTATCGTTGTTTTCACATTGAGAATGTGAACCATGTCTTTGTTAATGAAGCTATTGCCTCTAAATTATGGATTGTATCATGCTCTATTCAATATTGATCATTTCAATGGCTCTTTAGCCCTATATCAGCTTCTTGATGTTTATTTTCAAAGAACCGTTAAAGGTCACATTAAAGTGGTAACTGCCATCACTCTTATATGGTTCTTATGGATGGATAGAAATGATGCCAAACATCATGGGATTCTTATGAATCATAAAAGGATTATTTCTAGAATCAAAGAGAAAATTCATGCCTTATTTAATGCCGCTTTAATTACCAACATTCAATTTAAAGGTTGTAAATTTGTGGCCAACAAACTTGGTCTTATCCTGCCCGATTTCCCTAATGGTAAAGAGGATAAGATTGCCTATTGGATAAAGCCTCATAATAATATTATCAAAATCAATCTTGGTGGCTCGCTTTCTCAAAATGCTTTGGCTGGTGGCATTTTCAAAATTTTAAAGGTTACTTGTGCCTTCGCTATCCTCTTACTGCATGCTCTGTTATCTAATTAATAGCTATTAACAAAGCTATTGAGATTTTTTTACAAAAAGGTTGGCTTAACATCTGGATTGAGGTGGATGCTCTCTTATTGATTGATATGTTGACCTCCACCAAGATGGGCAATACAGATTTGTTCTACCTCTTGAATCTCACTAGAGCTCTTCTATCTCAAGTTTGTTTCAAAATCACTGATGTTTGGCATGAAGGTAATGCATGTGCTGATTACCTTGCTAATTTGGGTGCTAGACTAGATGACATAACCTTCTTTGATCAGCTTAATCTTCCTAAATACTTGTGTGGGTTAGTCAATTTGGACAATACTGGTTTACCCTATCGATATTAGTTTTGTTTTAGCTCTTTAACTTATTGGTTTTCCCAACCTATTTATTTTATCCTTTATTTTTATTCTGTTGCCCTTTGGGTTTCTCTGATGTATTTCCCTGAAACTATTTACTGGATTTCCTATGTTGGCATCTATTGCCTATGTTGCCTCTGCTGTTGGTTGACTCTTATTTGTCCATCTACTTATTTGAGATTTTTTGTTCTTGTTGTTTCTCTATTTTACAGGGGGTGTGCTTCCTTTTCTTTAATCGCTTGTTGAGATGGACCTTTTCCAAACTTTGGGACAGATTATTTTATTTGCTTACAATCCCTTCTATCTTACTGCATGATTGGGACTATTCTATGTTGGTTCCTTTGCATGATTGGGACTATTTTTTGCCTCTCCTTCCTGTTGTGTCTATTGATACTGTTTACTTAGACTCTAGTCTTTTTCTCCTTGATTTAATGGATTGTATGCTGCTATATTTTTCTTTTATCTTTCTGTTTGAATGCTATAATTGTACTGCATTTTATATCCTCCATCGAGCTCAATATTTGGTCTACTATCTTGGCTTTTGGGTGAATGGTCTTAAGGGTTTTTATCTTCAGCAGGCTTATTTTTATGGTTGGCTTTTTGACTGCTCCTATCTTCTGTTGTTTGAGGGGTTGTTTGAGGGGTGGTTAGCCAGATTATCGATGATTTGGAGGTATGGGTCTTTCTAGCTTTTCATTACTCTCTTGGATCATTTAGATTTGTGCAATTCCTGTTGTGAATTTGCTATTATCAAAGTGATTATTAGCATTTGTTTGGGAGGACATGAATGGGGTTTGCCTTATATCCTGTATGACCTTTTGGTTTCCTTTATTCATCAAGCTAGTTTTTGTTTATGGAACAATTGGTTACTGAGGCTTTTACCTATTTCATCTTTATGGATTTCTTGTATTGGAGGCTCGTACCTTTGTTCTCCCAACTGTGGGTAACATTTTTAGGGTTTAGGGTTTAGGGTTTAGGGTTAGCTTAGGGTTTAAGGTTAGTTTAGGGTTTAGGGTTTACGTTTTAGGATTTAGATTTAGTAGAGTTTTATGATTTAGGGTTTAGCATAGGGTTAGTTAGGAAGGGTTTAATGATTGGGGGTTTAGGGTTAGGTTTAGTGGGTTAGAGTTTAGGTTTTTTAGGGTTTAGGGTTTGGAGTTTAGAGTTTTAGTTGAGTTAGAGTTTAGGGTTTAGGTTTAGGATTTAGAGGTTTGGGTTTAGGGCTTTTTTTAAAAAAAATATTAAGTAAACCTTTAGGTTTAGGTTTATTTAGGTTATTTACTTTATTTAGTTTATTTTTCTATTTTTTATAGTATATTTTATATTTTACTTGTTTATTTTATTTATTTTAAGTTTATATTTTAGTTTAGGCTTTTATTAGTTTATTTTTTGATTAGGTTTTATGTTTATGTTTATTTTTAGTTGAGTTTTATTTTATTTTATTCTTAGTTTTCTTTTTCTTTAGATTTATGTTTTTTTATTTTATTTTTTTTAGGTTTAGATTTGAGGTTTTTATTTTAGGTTTATTTTTTAGGTTTTATTTTTTTAGATTTAGGTTTATTTTTAGTTTATTTTATCAGCTTAGGTTTAGTTTAGATTTAATTCATTTTAGGTCAGCTCAGCCTCAAGGTTTAGGGTTTGGGAGTCCAGGGTCAGGGTTTAGGGTTGCAGGTAGGGTTTAGGGTTGCAGAGTTTATGGTTTAGGGTTTAGGTTTAACATCTTGGTTTAGGTAGGCCAGGGTGCAGGTTTGGTCCGGGTTTAGGGTTTAAGTGGTTGTGGTCAGGGTAGGGTCACCACTCTGTTCTGTGAGTTTAGGGTTTAGGGCCTAGGATTTAGGATTTAGGGTTTAGGGTTTTATGATTTAGGGTTTAGGTTAGTTTAGGTGGGGTTAATGGTTTTAATGATCAGGGTTTAGTAGTGGTTTACCAGAGTTAGTTTAGGTAGGGTTTAGGGTTTAGGATTTAGTTTAGGGTTTTGGGTTTAGGGGCTTTTTTAAGAAAATATTAAGCAAACCAGTTTAGGTTTATTTAGTTTATTTACTTTATTTAGTTTATTTTTCAATTTTTTATAGATTATTTTATTTTTTTTATTTTGTTTATTTTGTTTATTTTAGGCTTATTTATTTTAGTTTAGGCTTTTTTTTATTTTAGTTTATGTATTAGGTTTAGGTTTAGGTTTATGTTTATGTTTATTTTTTTAGTTGAGTTTTATTTTTATTTTCTTTTTTAGGTTTAGGTTTTCTTTTTTATTTTTAGATTTATGTTTATGTTTTTATTTAATTTTTTTAGGTTTAGAATTGAGGTTTTTATTTAAGGTTTATTTTTAGTTTAGATTTAGGTTTATTTTTAGTTTATTTTATTTAGTTTAGGTTTAGGTTTAGGTTTAATTTATTTAAGGTTTAGGTTTAGGCTTTATATATTTTAGTTTAGTTTATTTTAGTTTAGGTTTAGGTTTATTTTATTTCTATTTTAGATCAAGGTTCTTTTTTAGTTTAGGGTTTAGTTTTACTTTTTATTTATTTTAGGTTTATTTTTTAGCTTTACATTTTTATTTAGTTTTTATTTTATTTTATTTTAGGTTTAATTTATATTTATTTTACATTTAGTTTTTATTTTATTAAGGTTTTTCATTGTTAGGTTTATTTTATTTTTTTAGTTTAGTTTAGGTTATTCTTTATTTTATTTTGTTTATTTTTATTTTTTCTATTATATTTTTAGTTTAGGTTTTTATTTTATTTTATTTTATTTTTTATTTTATTTAGGTTGAGGTTTATTTATTTATTTTATTTTTAGGATTTATTTTAGTTTAGCTAAGTTTTGTAGGTTTAGGATTGGGGTAGTTAGGGTTGGGTTTTAGGGTTTAGGGTATGGTTTTAGGTTTTAGGGTTTAGGTCAGAGTTTAGGTATAGGGTTTAGTGTTTAGCTTTAAGGTTATGATTTTGGGCCCAGGGTTGGATTTAGGGTTTAGGTGGGTGGTGGTGGTTTAGTGGTTTAGGGTTTTAGGGTTTAGGTGGTATGGTCAGGTTTTGGTTAGTTTTATAGTTTTATTTATTTTATTTATTTTCTTTTTAGGGTCCAAAGAGATTTTTTTAGTTTAGGTGGTTTTTGGCCTTGTCCTTTAGTTTAGTTAGTATTAAATAAACAAACCCAGGCCTAAATTTTTAATTTTAGGGCTCATTTAGGTCAGATTGGTAGGCAGATCAGCCTGTGGTCAGGGCCAGGATATAATGTTGGGGTTTGGGTGGCAGGGTTTTAGCTCAGTTAGGGTTTGGGGGTTTAGGGTGCAGGTTTAGGTAGCCAGGGTTTAGGGTTTAGGGTTTAGGTTTAGTGTTTATCATCTTTGGTAGGGTTCAGGATGGCCTGGTTTAGGGTCAGTGGTCCAGTGGCCTGGGGTGGGGGGTCAGTGGTTAGTCAGCAGGTCTGGTATGAATTAGGTTAGTAGGGTGGTTTAGGTTTATGATTTAAGGTTTAAGATTTGGTTTAGGTTTTAAAATTAAACCCACAGGTTTAGGTTTATTTAGTTTACTTTATGGATTAGGGTTTATTTACTTTTAATTTTTGTTTAGGTTAATTTTTTAATTTTATTTAGTTTAGTTTATTTATTTTAGGTTTTTTATTTTAGGTTTTTTTATTTTAGTTTATTTTTTATTTTTATGTTTAGGTTTAGTTTTATTTTTTAGTTGAGTTTTATTTTTATTTTATCTTTTAGGTTTAGGTTTTTAGGTTTTTAGGGTTTAGTGTTTAGGGCGTAGGGTTTAGGGTTTAGGGTTTTAGGGTTTTGGGTTTTGGTTTAGGGTTTAGGGTTTAGGCTCAGTCAGGTTTCGGTTTGGTAGGGTTTTTCAAGGTTTAGGGTTTAGCGTTTGGGTTTTTTATTTTTTATTTTAATTAATTTTTTTTATATTTTTATTTTTAGAGTTTAGAGTTGAGGATTTATGATTTTGGTTTTTGGTTTAGGGTTGAGGTTTTAGTTTAGGTTTCTTTTTAAATTAGGTAAACCGATAGGTTTACATTATTTTTAGTTTGCTTTTAGGGTTTAGGGTTTTTAATTTTTTTATTTTTTAAAATTAAATAAATCGGCAAGTTTAGGTTTATTTATTCTTTACTTATTTTGATTTTTTGATTTTTGATTTTTTATTTATGTTTATTTTAATTTTTCTTTAGTTTAGGTTTTATTTTAGTTTTTTTTAGCTTTAGGTTTAAGTTTAGGTTTACTTTTTGGTTAAGTTTATTTCTATTTTTTTATTTTGTTGTTTAGGTTTTACTTTTTTTTTAGGTTTAGGTTTAAGTTTTGATTTTATTTTTTTAGGTTTAGGTTTTAGCTTTTATTTTAGGTTTATTTTAAATTTTATTTTTTTATTTAGGTTTAGGTTAACTTTTAGTTTATTTAATTTATTTAGTTTTTTTAGGTTTAGGTTTTATTTATTTGGCTTAGTATATTTTAGTTTAGGTTTAGATTTTTTTTAGTTTATGGTTTAAGATTTTTTTTAAATTTTGGTTTATTTTTTAGGTTTAGGTTTTTATTTAGTTTTTATTTTATTTTATTTTAGGTTCATTTTAGGTTTATTTTTATTTTTATTTTACATTTAGTTTTTATTTTATTTAAGTTTATTTATTCTTTGGTTTATATTATTTTTTAGTTTAGTTTAGTCTATTATTTATTAGTTATTTTATTTTGTTTTTAGGTTTTTGTTTAGGTTTTTATTTTATTTTATTTTTTTTAATTTATGTAGGTTTAGGTTTTTTTTATTTTAAGGTTTTATTTAGTTTAGGTTTTTAGGGTTTAAGGATTAGGTATTAGTGTTTAGGGTTTGGGGTTTAGGGTTTAGGGTTTACGGTTTTCGAGTTTAGGGTTTTCTACGGTTTAGGGTTAACTTAGGGTTTAGGGTTTAGGGTTTATGGTTGTAGGTTTAGGGTTTAGGGTTTAAAGTTATTTTTAGGTTTTAGGGTTTAGGGTTTAGGATTTAGGATTTAAGGTTTAGTTTTTTGGGTTTTTTTTTTTTAATTAAGTAAATTAGTAGGTTTAGGTTTATTTAGTTTATTTCTTATTTATTTTAGTTTATTTTATTCTTTTTATTTAGGTTTATTTTATATTTTTATTTAGTTTAGATTATTTGTTTAAGTTTTATTTATTTTAGTTTAGGTTTTTTATTTTAGTTTATTTTTTATGTTTAGGTTTATGCTAATGTTTATTTTTTAATTTAGTTTTATTTTTTTTTTTAGGTTCAGGTTTTATTTTTTTATTTTGAGGTTTAGGTTTTGGTCTTTATTTTATTTTTTTCTGCTTAGGTTTTAGGTATTTATTTTAGGTTTATTTTTAGGTTTTAATTTTTAGTTTAGGCTTAGGTTTAGGTTTATTTTATTTTATATAGTTTAGGTTTAGGTTTAGCTTTTATTTATTTTTATTTAGTTTATTTTTGTTTAGGTCTAGGTTTATTTTATTTTGATTATTTTAACTTTAGGTTATTTTTTGTTTAGGGTTTAGGTTTTGTTTTTTATTTATTTTTAGGTTTATTTTTTAGGTTTAGGTTTCTATTTAGTTTTTTATTTTATTTAAGTTTTTTATTTTTAGGTTTATTTATTTTTTAGGCTTAGTTTAGGTTTTTATTTATTTTAATTTAGTTTAGTTTTTATTTTTTATTTTATCATATTTTTCAGGTTTAGGTTTAGGTTTAAGTTTTTGTTTAGGTTTTCATTTTATTTTATTTTATTTATTTTATTTAGGTTTAGGTTTTTTATTTTATTTTTAGGTTATATTTAGTTTATGTATAAGTTTTTTGGTTTTTAGTGTTTAGGGTTTAAAGTCTATTTAGGCCCAGGGTTATTTGGGGTTTGGGGTGGCCTAGGATTTAAGGTGGGTGGTGGATTTAGGGTAGGGTAGGTCAGGGTGCCTGGTTTCATGGTTTAGGTTTAGGGTTTAGTGTTTTATGGTTTAGGGTTTAGGGTTGTTGGCTTAGGGTTTAGAGCTTAGAGTTTTGGGTTAGTTTTAGAGTTAGGATTTTATTTATTTATTTTTATTTATTTCTTTCTTTTTAAATTAAGTAAACTAGTAGGTTTAGGTTTATTTAGTTTATTTTTTTATTTTAGTTTATTTTATTTTTTATTTTGATTTTAATTCTTTATTAGTTTAGCTTATTTATTTTAGATTTACTTATTTTAGTTTTGATTTTTATTTTTTTTATTTTTCTATTTTTTGTTTTGGTTTAGGATTATTTTTTAGTTGAGTTTTTTTTTTAGGTTTCAATTTTTTTTTTACTTTTAGGTTTAGGTTTTTATTTTATTTTTTTACATTTACGTTTTAGGATTTTATTTTATTTTATTTTAGATTTTATTTTTAGTTTATGTTTAAGTTTATTTTAGTTTATTTTATTTAATTTTATTTTGGTTTATGTTTAGGTTTTATTTAGTTTAGTATAGTTTATTTTGTTTAGGTTTAGGTTTATTTTTTTATTTTAGGTTAAATTTTTATTTTTAGTTTTGAGTTTGGGTTTTATTATTTATTTATTTTTTAGGTTTAATTTTTAAGTGTAGGCTTTTATTTAGTTTTTATTTTATTTTATTTTATTTTAGGTTTATTTTATTTTTATTTACATTTTGTTTTTATTTTATTTAGGTTTATTATTCCTAGGTTTATATTATTATTTTTGTTTAGTCTAAGTTTTTATTTATTATATTTTAGTTTATTTTAAATTTTTTATTATATTGTATTTTTAAGTTTAGGTTTAGGTTAGGTTTTTTTATTTTATTTTATTTATTTATTTTACTTTTAGGTCATTTAGTTAGGTTTAGGTTTTTTGGGTTTATGGTTTAGTTTAGGGTAGTGTTAGGGATGATTTTGTTTAGTGTTTAGGGTTTTGTGGGTTTAGGGTTTAGGGTTAACCTAGGGTTAGGTTAGTTTAGGTTAGTTTCTGGAGGGTTTAGGGTTGAGTTTTAAGGAGGGTTTAAGGTAGGGTTTAGGGCTCATGGTTTGGTGGGTTTAGGCTTTAGGGTTTAGGGTTAGTTTAGGGGTTTAGGCTTTTTTATGATTTCGGGTTTAGGGTTTAGGGTTTAGGGTTGAAGGTTTAGGGTTAGTTTTATGGTTTAAGTTTAGTGTTTAGGGTTTAAGATTTATGGTTTAGGGTTTAGGGTTTATTTTTTAAAAAATTAAGTAAACCAATAGGTTTAAATTTATTTAGTTTATTTATTTTTATTTATTATTCATTTTAGTTTTTTTTAATTTTAATTTTTTTATTTTTATTTATTTTATTTTATTATGTTTTTTATTTTATTTAGGTTGATTTATTATTTTTATTTAATTTAGTTTATTTATTTTAATTTTATTTATTTTAGTTTTATTTATTTTAGTTTAGGTTATTTTAGTTTAGTTTATCTTTTATGTTTAGGTTTAGGTTTATTTTATTTTTTAGTTTAGTTTATTTTTTTATTTTATTTTTTTTAGGTTTTATTTTTTATTTTTAGATTTATGTTTAGGTTTTTATTTTATTTTTTTAGGTTTAGGTTTTAGGTTTTTATTTTTGATTTTTTTTAGTTTAGGCTTAGGTTTATTTTTAGTTTATTTTATTTTATTTAGTTTAAGGTTTACGTTTAGTTTATTTTAGGTTTAGGTTTAGGTTTTATTTATTTTAGTTTAGGTTTATGTTTATTTTATTTTGTTTATTTTCGGTTTAGTTTTTTTTTTAGTTTAGGATTTAGGTTTTATTTTTTATTTATTTTAGATTTTATTTTTAGGTTTATTTTTTAGGTTTAGGTTTTTATTTAGTTCTTATTTTATTTAGAGTTTTGTGCTGCCATCCTTCAAGATCTTTGATGGCAGTGGAAACCCAGGATAACACATTGCACACATTAGACCCGGCTATTGCAACACCAGTGGCATCAATGCACTCCTCTTTCACCTTTTCATTAGTAGTCTGTGAGGTGTTGCATTTGATTGGTTCACCGAACTGCCAAATGGTTCGATGAAGATTTTTGCTGAGATGGAGCACCTCTTCATCAAGAGGTTTGCTTGAGCTCAACAGAGAGTCATTATAGGTGACCTCATTGTAGAGATACAGAAACTCAACAAGTCCCTTGTTGATCATATTCCGAAGAGGCACAACCTATGCATGAAATGGGAACCACAGCTGTCCAAACACCATGGCATTGAGATTCTTCTCAAGAATATCCATGGCCCGGTCACCTTCGTGCTTAAGGGCTTTACCATCAAAACATTAGAGAAATTAATCAGCAAGGCGGCTAGCCAACAAGAAGAAGCCAAATAGTTGTCTTTTCTCAACCAATCATTTAGGACTAAGCCGCAGAAGGTGTTTGAGAAGAAGCTAGGGATAGTTATGCTAGTGGACAGAGGGAAGCACCTAGCTAGAGTTCAGTATGAGAGACTACGAGCTCAGCAGCCTTTCTGGCCACCTCCTCTTCGACCACCTTGGCCATCATACTGGCCACCGCAGCCACCACAATGACCATTTCCACCACCTCAGTAGCCTACCCAGCAGCAGTATTCATATCCATTGCCAAGTAGCTACTTTCCACCTACTCTTGCCGATAGATTGAATAAGCCATATTCATTCAAGAGAGAGGTAGTTAGGAAACTTTTTAAGAATCTCTTAAAGAAACCTGATTTTCAGTTACTAGAGCCTAAGAGGCCAGATGAACTGGGCAAGAGTGATGATCCTAGCTATAGCCCCTACCACTGCATATTAGGCCATGTCTTAGAGGATTGTATCACTTTTAAGGACTAGCTTGAGCGCAACTATAAGTCGAGAGCCAAAGTTATCCCTAAAGAATACTTATTAAAACAACCACCCAGTTCTTTTAGAGTAATCCTTGGGGATACTTGCGATCCTCTTATGATTAAAGAAGGTTAGGATATCTCCCTACCCCCAAACCACTAAGAAGATCATTTTTAAGATCAAGAAGCTTTCCTTGTAGGTGCCTGAAGTAGCTCAAACCTCCAACACCAAGGAAGGCTTGCAAGTTACAAAGGATAACTCGAGGAGCGTGACAGCCTAGTAGCAGCAGTAGCTCACCATACTTGCCTAGGATAGTCCAGTAGCATAGCCACCATCTGAGTCCAGTACTCCCTACACCGTTATAGCTACCACCTCTTCTGCTAACTCCTCTTTTACCAACAAGTGCATTATATCTATGGATAAGAGCACTAAATCCCTTTCTCCACTTACTTTATTTGATATATATCATGTACATCCACCCAAATAGAAATTAATGAAGAAAGAAGATTCTACTTATATATTGTCTACTTCTAATGCTCTTGATTTTATTCTTATTGAAAGCTCTTCGAGTCTAAATAAAAATAATTTCTTTAGTAGTTCTGATCCTTTCCTTTCTGATTCAGAGTTGGACTATCCTTCTCTGAATCAATCAGGTTCACCTCTTGAGATTGACTTGGAGTTAACTGACTTTGAGAATCTCATAGGAGAAGTTGTAGGTATGCCCGATGAGAAGGTTGAACTTTCCATAAGCTCATCATTCCAAGAAGTCACTGTAGTCAACCTACACAGTTGCAAAGTTCTACCTCCTAGGGTAGCACCTCAGGATAAGGGTAAGCAAGTCATTGGTTTGACTGAGCATATAGCCCCTCCATAGGATAATCCACCCATGGAAATGCTTATGGAGGACCAAGCCAGAGTTGATTACAATGTCCTAGCTCACCTTATAAAGTTTCAAGCTAAGTTAAGCATATATTACGACCTTGTCTTATCCAAAGAGATGAGGGAATCTCTAATTATGGCCTTACTTGATCTAGAGATATGCTTAGCTCAGCTGACTGCTACTAAAGAGGAGGCATGCCACTCAAAGGACATCTTAGGAGTTACATTCAACGATGAAGACTTACTCCTAGGGATGACCGAGCACAACAACCTCTTTACATTATAGTGGATGTTGGCAGATATAGGCTATCCAGAGTTCTAGTTGACCTAGGTGTATCAATCAACATTGTGAGTCTAAGAATCCTCGCCTACTGGAGGATTGACATCTCCAAACTCTAAAAAGAAAGGATGATGTTGAGAGGATTCAATGAACAAGGAGAGAGGGTCTTGTGGTTCTTATTATGGATGTATGGTGGGGGGGGGCATAATGCATCGTAGGGGAATACTTTTGAGGTGATCAGGTACAATATTGACATATTATGTACTATCTTGAAAGATAGAGACATCACCTTACAATGGACCTAATCACGTAATAAGGACTCCTTAGGCATGATGGGTCTTCAAATGTACTAGAGATTTCTCACCTACTTTACATGGATGAATAAAGTAGGATTTCTAATAAACCTGGTTCTTAAGTTCTCTATGTAGGCAAGCCTCTATAGTTAATTACATCTTAGGAAATGAAATTTCCTAAGAATACTCTCGATTAAAGTAGACAATTATCAACTCCAAAGATTTCTAGGTTAGACTATCAAAAGATTTGTTATATTTGGAAAATAAATTGGGAAAGTTCAAGGAGAAGACTTATTTTTGGAATTCAAATGAAATAAGTAGGAAATGCTCATGATGCTAGGAAGCCTAATAAGCATTCCAATCTATCCTAGAGTCAGGCTTCATAATTTTGAAGTTGAGGAGATTTATATGTTTTGAGTTGAAATTTAATTAGATTACTAGGCCTTATAATCTACCAAAATAAGGTTGTTGGAATGCCTAAGAGGTGAGGATTTATGCTCGTAGCCTGAAGAAAATAGCTACCTCGGATCCTAAATCTATGTAGCTTTAGTATAAGCTAAAGCATGACCTAAATCTTCTCAATGCATGATGAAATAGGTTATAAGTCAAATCATTTTAGACACATCATTTTGATAGAGGCTTTAGGATTTCTAATGCCTAAATGCATGATGAAATAGATTATAAGTCAAATAAGCTAGAAGATGGCATTCTCCACCACAAGGGATGCCTTCACAAGTTAAGCATTCCTTTATCGCAAAGATGGAGATCCTTCATGTTCAAGAGAGAAAGAATATGCATGCATGATGTTAAACATACAACCATACAGGGGGTTGCTAAATCTTTTAATTATCTTATTTATGTCTTAGGCTTTATGATGAGGTTTTGAGTTGTTTAAAATTTAGTTATGAGTGATTTGTTGGGTAGAAAAGCTATTTTTATCCTAAGAGCCTAATCGTATCCAAGCCGCACATTAAAGCATTAATCATTTAAGAAACTATGAAAAACATGTCATCCTAATGCTCAATGTAAACATAACATCAAATAATTATATAAACTATCATAAAAGAATAAAAGGTCGGTGCGGTAGGGTACCTCCGTACAAACTGAAGAGAGAAAAGATGGGTAGCCGAGCTCTACCCTTATACAACATGGAATATGAAAGAATAATTATAATTGTATTAAATGATATGGTGGTCTTCTTTCTTCATATCTCCATTTAGGATTTGGTTCCTTCTTTGATTTTGATGGAGCTTGCTTCAAAGGCATCACAGGGCAACCGAGACAAAGCCTTCTAGGCACTGCTCATCCTAATCCACCATAGCACTAATCCCAATTCCTATTGTAAAAATTACATTTCTATGGGAAAAGTAAATTGAACTATACCTTCAAAATAGATGTTAGCTAAATATAAATATAATCCCACGCTATTGTACTTATAATTTGGACTTAGCACCCTACACATGGGTAACTAAGCCCACCTTCCCTAACTTGGATTATGCTTAAGGATTTAAGCAACCTGGAAAAGAGCATTCACATTTATTTTAAGCATCCCTTAAGCATAATCCCTATAGAAAACATGATTAGGCAAATATTGGCCTATCATCCAGTCTACGAAGCATACACCCTAACATCCAATCTAAAATAATACATCATAAAAAAATCATATATCACATCATACACTATCCTAACTTAGAGCTAGAAGTGGTGACTTAATTCTAATGTGTGTATTAAGGCTTGTGTGGTAAGTCTTGTTAGGCATTAGTGTTGTATTTTCGAAGTGTAGAAGGATTCAATTTAACATGAAAGGTTGATTTCACTTGAAGTAGTTTAATTGATTTGAAAATTTTAATTTGTGTTCTCTTTTGTTTCATTTTATTACACTTAGCAACTAAGTGTTATAAATAGAGGAAAAGTGGATTGCCCTCTTTCATCCCTACCTTAAGTCACTTTCTAAAGTATATTAATTTGATTTAGTTCTCTTTAGTGAATATTAAATAATAATTAATCCTATGTTTAGGTTCACTTTAAATAATCCTATTCAAAATGAAAGGCATCTTATGATTAATTTAATTAAATTACTACCATATGACATATATTAAATCATTCCTTTCATCACATGTGTATATGATTTAATCTAAGTATATCTACATGCAACATATTTTAGCACACCTTAAATGATGAATGTATGTGTATGTTTAAAATTTATATTTTATTTATTTGAATTATTTAAACATATTAATTTAAAACATTATTCAAATTATTATACAAAAAGGACATAATAATAAAATTAAATAGGCATGTGTCGTTGTTAAACCAATAAAAGTGAGGTAATCAAATGACCTCCTTAGGTATCTAAAACTCGTATTCTTGGGATAATAAGACTATATACCCATTTGCATTCAAACATATGCAAATTTGTATACATGAACATAGGAAGTAAGCTCCAAATCATATGGATAATTAATTCAACAACTTAGTCAATTATGAATGCATGGAATTTTAATGTAAAATGGGATTTTCATTCACATATACATATACATGTACAATGATATAGACAAGTATGTGTCATTGTTAAACTAGGAAGCGGTGTAATCAAATGACCTCTTTGGGGCTAACTAAAGCCTCGTATTCCCAAGATGTCCAGACTATATACTTGCTTTTCTTGGACACACATGGATGTATACATAAATATGGGAAAGAAAACCATTCAAAGATTGTATATTTTTTCATTGAATCATTTATATATATGAATTAAAGCTCTATCCAAATTCTAATGTTGAAATACATAAGAATGAAATCAGTACGTCATTGTTATACTGAAAGTGAGGTAATCAAATGACCTCCTTAGGGCTAGCTAAAGCTTCATGTTCTCGTGATGTCCAAAATATATACCAATTACCATTCAATCTTATATAAATCAACACATGAATAGAGGAAAGAGAACTTAACATTCATACACTTAAGCTATAAGCACATGCATTTCTTATGTATTTATAACTAGCATCATAACTCATATTATTATTCATTTATAAGCTTTTGAAAAATACATTTGG
Source organism: Cymbidium sinense (assembly GCA_021442155.1). NCBI lineage: Eukaryota > Viridiplantae > Streptophyta > Magnoliopsida > Asparagales > Orchidaceae > Cymbidium > Cymbidium sinense. The sequence goes on from CM038214.1 coordinate 32,921,877, forward strand.
ATTTAATAGTGATAATAGCCATGCATATATTAAATTAAATCAACTCATGCAAGCTTACATAAAGTAATTCCATTTTATTTTACTTGATTTTGAAAAGATGGAGGCATGAATTCAAATGACATACCAAATTTAACATGATTGGAAAGAGGATAGTCAAATATAAGCATGTGATTTATTCAACTAAACTAGTTTTAAGGATTTGATTATTTAAAGCAAACCAAAGCTTCTTTATTAATTAAGTTTTGTATTTGATTTGATTTAAAAAGGAGAAGAGAAATCATCACTTACTGTTTTAAACCCATTCCACATTAGTGATTTAATTTAATTTAAGGAAATATAATTAAGTTGATTTTATGGGTTAATTAAGTTGAACCCTTAATTGGATGAATTAATTATTCTTATATATGTCACCTTAAAGTAGTTAACTAAATAATTATGAGCTAACATGATATGCATGGAATATAACCTTGTAATGATCCAATGAAATAAAAGGGCCTAACTTGGCCCCGATCAATAGCTAATTATATTAAGTGGACTTAATTAATTACTCTTTTAGTTTTCCCACACATGTGGACTAACCATAATTTCATTAAACTCCTTTAGGTTATTAAACACCTAAAGATCTACCCCATGATTAAATTAATTAAGGTCTGATGTGATTATGATTTCAATTTGATTAAGTGATTCAATTAATTAGTTAAATCTTAATTAATTTCATTTTAAAAAATGGTGAAATTAACTTAGGGAAAGGGGTCCCAACCTTATTCCTTAGTTCACTTAATGTTGTACAAGGATTAATAAACTTAACCAATTTATTATTGTTCATGGGATTAATTAATCATTAATTAACTTAGAAGAGTAGTTAAGGTTTAATTAGTCAAATTTTAAATTATGTAACAAACAAATCCCAAGAAAATCATAGAGAGAAGTCATACCATTAAATTAACTCACAAATTTTGGTATTAATTGCTCAAGTAATTAATGACTAATTAAGCTAATTAATTTTGTAATTAAACCTTAATTATTATTCAAAATTAGCTACAATCATTTTAATTAAATCTCCTCAAATACCTTTAAAATATGTATTTAATTGCATTTTTTATTTCTCTATGATTTTTTATAATTTTTAGAAGTTTCAGCCATTAAAAATGATTAATTAAGCCTAATTAAAGCCTAACACTTTTGGAGCCACGTGCAAGTTGATGCGGCATGCTTTCCATGTGGCATCGTGGGATTGGCAACTTAAAACTTATTCAACTCGGCACCTACGTGATGATGACAGACGCGCTTTCTCGTCCGCCATCCGATTTATGATCGGACCGCTACGATTAAGCCGACAGCTTAATAGGATTAAATCAGACTGATCTAACAGATCTAATCATGATCGTCCATTTTGATCACGCAGAATGGATAATGCATGACCTAACATCACAAGAGTGAGGCAAAATGGAGTCTGTCCACCATTGCTGACTTGATCCAAGTGTACTCGGGCTCGGATCAACTCTAAAAGGATTCCACACCTTCACGATAATGGTCAAAGAAGATCCAATGGTTAAGCTCACACGAGATGCAAGTTTTCTTCAAAAAGCTCCAACCTATTTTGCCTAAGGATTATTTTTGGAAGCATACCACGTCGGAACTCAAGACTGGTAGTTCGAACAATTGAGGAAGCTTCATCTAGTGGAGATGAAGACCTGTTGACCAACAATTGGATCAAATCTTTGACTTTCTCTCGGAAGGCCATGAACTGATTATTTGGAGCTTGGCTTTGATCAAAGTCCCACCTCTAGTGCTCGAGAAGCTTAGGAGATGATTCGTTATTGCTTGATGAGGCCTAGGGAAGGTGTGTGCAAAGTTAATTTGAGTTTGATGGAGAAATGGAGAAGTTAGGTAAAAAATGGGAGTGTCCTATTTCAGGATGGATGAGAATGGCATTTTTTGATAGAGGAATGAGCTTGGGAGCTTAGGTAATGGCTCTAACGGGTTATCTTGGGTAGCTAGGGCTCTGAGGAATGATATTTATATTTGTGAAATGAGAAAAGTGTGTCATATCTTGATCGGATGGTGGGATCTGGTTTGGCTTATAGTGGCAATCCGGCCATCTTAGAGAGTCGTGGGGGGCAGGGAGGAGGTGAGTTGGCTTGGCTTGGTTGGTTGAAGGTGTGGAGGTGGCTGCCAAGGAGGAATCATGGGTGTCCTATGGGTTTCAAATGCTCCAATTGGGAGGGTGAGGTGATTTCATCTCCCATGGTTCATGGCCGACCCAACCACCCCTTGGGTCAGGTTGGGCAATGTCCTAGGTGCTTAGGTGGACCATTGGGAGAGTACCTAGTGGCCATGGAATGGAAATGACCACTTACATGGGTGATTTATCTCATGTGATGCCCTTGACCTAAGGGTAGAATGAACATTTGGCAATGGATTTAATTTGGGAAGATTTGAAATGAGACAAAAATGGGTTAGCCCAAATTGCAAGTCCATTGGAGTTGATTTGGTTAGGTTCGCTCAATTGGAGTCATTTAGGTCAAATTGGGTTGGGTCAAGTTAACCAATTGGTCAAATTGGGTCAAACCAAGGGTTATTTCCAGTTCATATAATCATTTGGGATGTTTTGGTTCAACTGGTTTGGTTTAGTTTGGCTTAGATTTTATTTTGGCTCATTTGAATTCATTTGAGTCAAATGTGTTAAGCGACCAATTTGAACAAATTAGCCAAATGAGCTTAGTGTTGGTTTGGGTTTAGTTGACCAATCAAAGATGATTGTAAGCTTTAGTTTCAGTTAATTTGGATTTTGTTTTGATTTAGGCCAACTTGATCCTTTAGGGTTCAATCATGGCTTTGGTCCAATCATGGCTTTAGTCAAGTTCAACAATCAATTTGGAATAAACTTTAGCCATTGGTTGCAATCAATTTAGTTTATATTTTGATTTGATCCAATTTGGTCTTTTAGGTCATTTTGGGTCAACTTGTGTCAAGAGGGCCAATTGGGTTTGGTTTGACTCAATTGAAGGTCAAGTTATATTCAAATATTGATTTTGATTTGGTATGAATCATTGGTTTCAAGGGATTTGGCTTAGGTTGTATTTTGGCTAGTTTAGCTTCATATGGGTTGGGGTTAACTTGGTAAAATGACCAAGTTGACCTGGTTTGACCTAGTTTGTGTTAATTGATCAACCTAAGGTGATCAACAATCATGATGGTAGGTTTTGATGGGCTTGGTTCAATCCAATTTTGGTAGGATTAAAACTTGGTTCAAATAAGTCAAATTAGCCATTTTGGGTCAAGCGGACCAATTGCATTTAGGTCGGTTGATTTTGGGTTGAGTTTGATTTAGTTGAGTTTATATATGGATTTAGGATTAATATATAAATTTAATTGCAATGGGCTTGGGTTCAAATGGGTTTTGGTTCATTTGAACATTTCAAGTTAGAAAGGGTAAGTTTGACTTGGGTTGATTTTAGTTTGTCTTGATGGTTGTAGATTTCATTCATACTTGTGAATATGATTGAAGGTATGATTGATTCATGAGAAAATCAATTGAATTTGGGTTTTGGAATGAAGGAATTTGGCTAAGTCCATGGAGTTGCGTCATGTGGCTTAGGTTTTTTATTTTGATTTGGTTTGATTTAGTATTGATGATTTAAATGTATATTTCATTTAAATTTATGAAGATGATTGAAAATATGATTGATTTGTTAGAAAATCAATCGAGTTTGACTTGATTTTGATTAATATTTGGCTAAGTCCATGGGATAGGTCATATAGCTTAGGAAGGGTTTTGATTTAATTTGATTTAGTTTGATTTACTTTTGATCATTTGAATGTATATTTGATTTATATTTAGAAAGATGATTGAAGATATAAATTGATTATGAGAAAATCAATTGATTTTGGATTGATTTGGATTATGATTTGGCTAAGTCCATAGGATAGGTCATATGGCTTGGGAGGGTTTCAAGTTTGGATTTGATCATGGGCTTCAATCATTTGGTTTTGAAATTTGGTTTGGATTTGAATTTGAATTTGATGTTTGAATTGAACTTGTGGTATGGTTTGAGAAGGTGAACATGGATTGGATTTGGGTTGTAGGGTGGTGGACTATCGTTATCCCTAAGGCATAACCTAATCCTATGGTTAACCCTTCTAAGTCTTTAGCTTAGGTTAAGTGTTTACCTAATTATTAGAAGTGTCTTATGACTAGGGAAATCTTGATGTCTAGAAGACTCCTAGCTCTAAGATGGAAAGATTGAATCTACACTCCAAAAGTGAGGTCAATGGGCCTTAGCTCCATAGTCGCCTCTTAGAGATAGATGATGAAGCTAAGTTTCACATTATAATAGATACATCATTCAACGCTTTGCTTGGGAGACCATGCATACATGAGAACAACATCGTTCCATCCTCTCTACATCAGTGTATGAAGTTTGTAAGAGGTGGAATCATCTACTGTATCAAAGGAGATCTCAAGTCATTTATAGTTCACAAGGTCAGCATATATAAGGATGCGGCTTACTACCTCCCTCAAAATCAATAAGTGTATTCTCACAAACTTGGCCAAAGTTTAAAAATAAAAGTAAAAAAAATAAAAAAAGAAAAAAGAAAAGAAAAGTAAGGAGAAAATGAAAAGAAAATAAAAGGGAGTAAATAGACTTAGAGGAGGAAGTGGAGCCTTACTTTAGATTCCACCCACAGTTTGTTACTCCATTCGAACATATGGGTAGGATGACCTGACCTCCACCAGGCAGAGGAAGAGGTCAGTTCATAGGCAGTCCCAAGGGTGGAAAACCTCTTTATTGGCCACCTATTAGAAGATATATCCCATCTACCAGGAGTACACCTGTTATTTATATAGACTTAGAATCTAGTTCATAGGATGAGTCTTATATAGTTAGCACACCAACCAGCTCTTCTAAGTAGTTGATTCCTTTAGAGGTGACACTTGAGTGAGATAGCGATGAAAATCAGGCTCCAAAGCAAAGCATAAGTGTATCCAAGTCTATATGTGAAACAATTGGCATCAGTTGGAAATCTTAGCTCTAGCCTTACTTTCCCTCAAAAGTTGAGTAGGGTTAGGAAGCCCCTAAGTCATCCACAAGTGTGAAGACTCAGAGGTTCTTTCTGGGAGCATCATCCTCAAGTCAAGAAGTTGATGTAGAACTTGAGAATGATTCATATAAAGATTTAATAGAATTACTTTTTATTGGTACTTTCCTTGTGTTCATAATTTAGCAAAGAAAGGGTTAATCCCATATACTTGGTCAAAGCATAGGTCAGATTACTTCGAAAGAATATGGAAGAACAAATGCAAAAGCTCTCAATCAATACCGAGACTAGGATTCAGTATAGTGGGTCCAGTCGATGATGACGATTACTGCTTAGTCATCACCAATTGTTTGGAATCTAATAGGTTTTTTTCAAATATCACTAACTCATATGAGGAGTTGTGCTTAGAAACTTCAGATGATCTAGATGATTTTGAAGTCAAAGATGCACTGTCGTAGTTTGAAGAAGAGATGATCAAGTAAACCATCGATGAGCTCAAGGAAATCAACTTAGGAATTGAGGAAGATCCACGCCCAACATACCTCAGTTCTTTGTTGAATGAAATTGAAACCAATGACTTAGTTAGGCTATTGATTGAGTTTAAGGACTACCTGATAGGCAGTTATGAAGAGATGCCTAGATTGGCTCTTTATGCGTCCCATAAACTAGCAATAGAGCCTACGCTAACCCTATCAAGCAAGCTCCTAGATGCATGTGATTAGACATAATAATAGGTCATTTATGAAGTCAAGAAATTGATCGATGTCTTCATCCAAAAAAGAAAAATACCCTACTGGTTAGCCAACTTCATCCCAAGAAGAAAAGAATGACCAAATTCACATATGGATCAATTTTAGGATTTAAATAAGGCATGTCTAAAAGATGAATTTCCACCACCAATGCCGAGTTGATGGTGGATGTTGACTCATCTCTTGCAGTCTTCTCTTTCATGGATGGCTCATCTAGATATAACCAATTAAAGATGGCCCTTGAAGATGAAAGAAATATTGCTTTTATAACCTCGATCAAAATTTATTGCTATAAGGTCATGCCTTTCAGCCTTAAAAATGTTGGTGCTACATACCAGCGGGCTATGACATGAATCATCGAGGAACTCATTCATCATCAAGTGAAAAGTGTTGATGATCTCGTGGTCAAAAGTAAAGAAAAGGAAGAACATCTTATTGACTTAAGAGTAGTTTTTGAATAGTTAAGATAATTTAACCTCAAAAGGAACCCCCTTAAGTGTACATTCAGAGTAGCTTCAAAGAAATATCTTGGGTTTATTGTCCGACAGCAGGGAATCAAAATTGATCCAGAGAATATCAAGGTGATCTTAGAAATGCCACCCCCTAAAATTTAACTCAACTCAGATCATTCCAAGAGCAGTTGGCATATCTAAGATGCTTTATATCCAACCTATCAAGAAGATGTCAGCCATTCTCAACACTTGCCAAAAGGATGCCAAGTTTAAGTGGGATGATAAGTGAGCGCCTTCAAAGACATCAAGCATTACCTGTATGAGCATGCCTTCAAAGACATCAAGCATTACCTGATGATGTTGCCAGTTCTAATAGCCCCTATCCCAGGCAATCTTCTCATACTTTACGCTGCTATATTAGATGACTCCCATGGTGCTTTGCTAGCCTAATCTAATGATGAAGGGAAGGAAAATACACTTTACTACCATATCCATCATCTAATCCTTACTGAGGCTAATTATCCACCCATTGAGAAGCATTGCCTAGCTTTAATCTTTGCATCCCAAAAGCTACAATACTACATGCTTCCTCATAAGGTGAACTTAATCTCTAAGATTAATCCACTATAGTATCTCATGAAATGGCCAATACTATCCAGATGGTCGACACGATGGTCCATGATCCACTCACAATTTGACATTAGCTTTGTACCCCTCCGTGCACTGAAAGGATAAGCGTTAGCCAATTTCTTAGTAGCACACCCACTTCCTAGTAACTCTCCAATTAGTGATGATCTCCCCAATGAACAAATCATGAACATAAGGGATACTAGCATTCACTGCTGGGAGATGTACTTTGATGGTGTGACATTCTCTCAAAGAGAAGAATAACCATAATCTAATATTCCAAGGAAGGTAGTAGGAATAGTTCTCTTAACTTTAGACCATGATAAGAGATTCTTATATCATCTGCCTAATCCTTGCACCAACAATGAAGCTGAATATGAGGCTAATTATTATTGGAGTTAGCCATTACTCTAAGCATTGAGAACATCAACATTTTTGAGGATTCTAGCCAATTTATTAACCAAATCATGGTTCATATAAGATTATAAAAGCTCCATCACTACCATAAGTACACCATGGAGTTGTTGGCCTAAATCTTAGAGGTTACCATTTGTAAGATTCCCCGAGGAGAGAATGTTGCAATGTATGCTTTGCCAAGCTTGCAAAGAGTCAGAGGATGAGTCTATATCAATAAAGGTCCAAAATAGACAAGTCTTATCCCTTACTGATATTGAACTCATCAAAAAGTACTCCCTTGAAGGGGAGGTTGCTATTGCCAAGAAGGATGAGGAGTTAGACTGGAGGCAACCATTCATGGATTACCTAAATAAAGAGAAACTACCTCAAGAGAAGTCTCAAGCCCATCAGATGAAGCAAAGAGCAATTTCTTATGCTCTTGTGGATGGTGTCTTATACTAGTGATCTTTTGATCATATGTTATTATGTTATTTAGATAAGCATGATGCCCATAAGATCGTGACTAAGGTACACTTAGGATTATGTAGAGCCAACCAATTTGATCTAAAGATGAAAGCTATGATCAAGAGATTAAGATACTACTAGCCATCGATGATTAAAGATTGCATTGATACAACTAGGCGATGCCACCAATGTCAAATACACGGTGTGGCCCTACATCAACCACCCAACATTCTACATCTTACATTGGCCTCATGGCCATTCGAGTGTTGGGGTACCGACATAGTGGGTCTGATTGATCCTGCTTCTTCCAAGGGTCATCAGTTCATCTTAGCTACTACTGACTACATTTCCAAATGGGAGAAAGTTATTCTCGCCGAGATGTCAACCAAAGATGTGTTTCAATTTTTTAAGAACTATATCGATATATAAGTTGAGTGCCTCATGAATTATATCTAATAATGGTATTGCATTTAAGAGCATCGAGATCAACAACTTTTCCGGGGACACAACATATTAGAGATATTTTACCATCAACTACCGAGGGCAAACTTAGTAGAAACCTTCAACAAAACTCTCATCTTTCTAAAGAAGACACTCAACAACAATATAGTGGCATGAAAGTTAGTGAAGCCTTGTGGGCCTATTGTACCAAATATAGAACTCCAACTCAATCTACTCCTTTCTCCTTAGTGTATGGGTCCAAAGCCATTCTACCATTAAAAGTTCAACTCTCATCACTAAGGATAGTTGTGGGTAGCAAGATCACAATATAGCAGAATGCCAAGTTGTAGTTAGAAGAGATTGAAGGTTTGGAGGAGAGACACTTTGAGCATGCTAAAACCTTGAGTTGTACAAAGCTAAAATGATTCAAGCTAACAATAAGTTGGTCCATCCAAGAGCTTTTCAAATAAGAGGCATTCACTTAATAGAGTTTAGTTGGCATTCACTCAATAGTCACCCTAGGTCAGGTTCAATTTATTGTGCATCCGACAGGTCACCCTAGAGGTTGTTCCTCACTTTAGAAGATGTAAGTCTGCTACGCCTTCTTCCTAGCACGTTACCAAAAGGCAAAATTAAACCAACTCCCCTAGTTGAGTCTAAATCAAAGAAATCCAACTAAACTCTTAGTCCTAGTAGATACATCCCCAAACAAATCTATGAAATCAAACTCAAATCTTAATCCCCAGTGGATAGCCCGAACCTGCTTCCATAGTGGAAGTTCAATATACCCGATCCCCAGTAGACTCGAGCCCATATCTCTAACAAATATGCCTCCACATCAATTAAAACAAAACAAATTAAAGTCAATTTGATCTTAATCCCTGGTGGATTATAGATTCTTATCCCCATCAGATCTTCTTTCCATAAATCATATAATCAAATCAAATTCACACCTTATCCCCAATAGATTTTCTTTTTCTATGCCCTCGACATAGACTCCTCACATGTCATGTCCAATGCTTGTGTGATCCCCTAGCAGATCTCCCTCCATTTCCTTGACATTGAATTCTCATCAAATATTATTTCTTCTCTTATGCACACCTTTAATACTTCAACCAAAAGGCTAATAATGTATACATTCAAATTAAATCATCTTAACATTGTAATCAACATTTTATGATTTGTCAAACTAACTATACAATATGATGCTAAACATATTATAGTGTGAATTAACACACTATATTATATTATAATATATGATGTTATATTATAAGTTGCTATAATATAATATATTGTCTAACATTACACCTCATTAAAATTACTTGAAAGGAACAAAACAACAAAATTTTCTCAAAATATGAATAACGCTCATTTTGGATGTAAAATTGTTATTTTTTTAGAAAGGTACAAAATAGCATAATTTTTGTGTTGCTTCTTGTGTGCCATGAATTTGGCCAAATTCTTCCATCTTAACATTAAAACTTTTTTGTGAGTTTTGACCCAATGTATTATAACAAAAGTAAAACATTAAAATGTAAAATAACATTTAGAAACACGCAACCACATTCATATATATGTGAAGTTATATTGTTATGTACATTAAATTTTAATATGCTTTCATATAATATATTATTTTACATTACACCTTAAAATGAATCACTTTAAGCAAAAAGTTTATAAAATTAGGTTGAAAAATGAACATTTATTTTGGATGCAAAATTCCATTCTTTTGATTAAATGGCACACTATAGCACACCCCCAATGATTTTCCCTAAAGCTTACCTTAAATTTGGCCAAATCCCATCATCTCAGCCTATAAATCAGTATTTTAATGAATTATACCAGTACAAACTCTACTTCATCATACTATAACAAACTAAAATATGCTAAACAACAAGTAATAATGCACAATAGTATGCTATAATGCATGATGCTACACTATGTTATGAAATCCTATATTATAATACACCATAACATATTATATTATATTATATTGCATATCACATCACAAGAGATTGCTAAAGATAAAAAAATCATAAAATTAGTCTAAATAATACAAAACTAAATATTTTAGTCATATCATTATCATATTTTAAATTGAAATAATAAATTATGATGCCATGCTCTACCTATTATGAATTTTGCCAAATTCCACCATTTTAAAGTCTAAATTAACATTTTTATAAATAATTCTAGTGTAGGCTCGACTGCATGATTGTAAAATACTAAAAGAATTTAAAATGTAGAACAATATATTATGATATATGATGTTATACTATGCTCGACATATAATATTTATTTTGAACCTAAAATCTTACTTTTAGACTACAAGTAGTAGCACACCTTTGGGTACTACAACCTAATTCACATTTCAAATTTAACAAATTTAATCATCTGATTTATTAATGCAATATTTTTATGATTTATATTAATATAGACTATAGGACACAATACATTAATATACTAAAACATTTCAAAACATCTTATAACATCCAAAAACACATCACTACATGCTCAAATATATGATGCTACATTATACTATAATATATGGTAATATAATATGATTTAGGGTTAGGGTTTAGGGTATTCAAATCTCTAATAGTCAAGGGAAAGTCTCTTGAAGACATTTTTCTTTAGCTACCATAACTATGTTAAGATTAGGTCATTCTATAGAACTACTCCTCATGACATCTTTATTCAAGGTTTAGAGTTTAGGGTTTAAGGTTAGTTTAGGGTTTGGGGCTTAGGGTTAGTTTAGGGTTTATGGTTTAGGATTTAGGGTATAGGGTTGAGGTTTAGGGTTTAAGGTTTGTTTAGGGTTGTAGGTTTTATGGTTTAGGGTTTATGGTATTAGGGTTTAGGGTTTAGGATTTATAAAATAAAGTTTAGGTTTATTTAGTTTATTTTATAATTTTATTTTTTAGTTTATTTTATTTTTATTTTATTTAGGTTTATTTTTATTTTTTATTTAGTTTAGTTTATTTATTTTAGATTTAATTATTTTAATTTAGGTTTTATTTTAGTTTATTTTTTAGGTTTAGGTTTAGGTTTAGGTTTATTTCTTTGTTGAGTTCTATTTTTAGTTTATTTTTTATGTTTAGTTTTATTTTTTATTTTTTGGGTTTAGGTCTACATTTTAATTTTATTTATTTAGGTTTAAATTGTAGGTTTATTTTAATGTTTGATTTTTTTAGTTTAGGTTTTGGTTTATTTTTATTTTATTTTTTTATTTAGTTTAGGTTTAGGATGAGGTTTAGTTTAATTTTTGTTTAGGTAAAGTTTTATTTATTTTAGTTTAGCTTATTTTAGTTTAGGTTTAGGTTTATTTTATTTCATTTTTTTTTAGGTTTAGGTTTTTTTTAGTTTAGGGATTAGGTTTTATTTTTTATTTATTTTTAGGTTTAGGTTTTTACTTAGCTTTTATTTTAATTTATTTTAGGTTTTTTATTTTTATTTTAAGTTTAATTTTTATTTTAATTAGCATTTTATTCTTAGGTTTATTTTATTTTTTAGTTTGGTTTAGGTTTTTATTTAATTTATTTTAGTTTATTGATATTTTTTATTTTATTTTATTTTTAGGTTTATGTTTAGGTTTTATTTAGGTTTTTATTTTATTTTATATATTTTATTTTATTTTGGTTTAGGTTTTTTATTAAGTTTTATTTTGTTTAAGTTTAGGCTTTTAGGGATTAAGGTTTATGGTTTAGGGTTTAGGGTTTAGGGTTTAGTGTTTGGCTTTAGAGTTTAGTTTTAGTGTTTAGGGCTTTAAGGTTTAGAGTTTTTATGGTTTAGGGTTAGTGTTAGGGTTTAGGGTTTAGGGTTTAGGATTTAGGGTTTAGGGTTTAGGGTTACTTTAAGGTTTAGGGTTTAGGGTATAGGGTTTAGGGTTTAGGGTTTAGGGTTGTAGGTTTAGTGTTATAGGTTTAGGATTTAGGGTTTAGGGTTAGTCTTTTGGTTTAGGGTTTAGGGATTTGGATTTTGGGTTTAGGGCTTAATTTTTTTTTAAATTAAGTAAATAGGTAGGTTTAGGTTTATTTAGTTTATTTATTATTACTTTTTTATTTTTATTTAGGTTTATTTTTTATTTTAGTTTAGTTTAGTTTATTTATTTTAAGTTTATTTATTTTAATTTAGGTTTTTTATTTTAGTTTATTTTTTAGGTTTAGGTTTAGGTTTATGCTTAGTTTTTTAGTTTAGTTTTTTTTTTAGGTTTTGGTTTTTTTTTATTTTAGGTTTAGGTTTAGGTTTTTATTTTATTTTTTTAGGATTAGGTTTTAGGTTTTTGTTTTAGGTTTATTTTTATGTTTTATTTCTTTCATTTAGGTTTAGGTTTATTTTTTTAGTTTATTTTCTTTGATTTAGTTTAGCATTTAGGTTAAGTTTATTTTAGGTTTAGGTTTAGGTTTTATTTATTTAATTTAGTTTATTTTAGTTTAGGTTTAGGTTTAGCTTATTTTATTTCTTTTAGTTTTAGGTTTTTTTATTAATTTACGAATTATGTTTTATTTTAAATTTATTTTAGGTTTAGGTTTTTATTTTATTTTATTTTAGGTTTATTTTATTTTTATTAAACATTTAGTTTTTATTTTACTTAGGTATTTTCTTTTAGGTTATTTTATTTTATTTTAGTTTAGGTTTTCATTTAAATTTTTAGCTTATTTTATTTTTATTTTTATGTTTGGGTTTAGGTTTAGGTTTTGGTTTTAAGTTTTAATTTAAATTTTTTATATTTTATTTTATTTAGGTTTAGGATTTTTTATTTATTTTATTTTAGGTTTTATTTAGTTTAGGTTTAGATTTTTTAGGTTTTTATGGTTTGGGGTTTAGGGTTTAGGGTTTATGGTTGTAAGTTTTAAGGCTCGGGGTTTAGGGTTTAGGGTTCTAGGTTTATGGTTTAGGGTTTAAGGTTTAGGGTTAGGGTTTTTATTTTTTATTTCATTTTTTTATCTTTTTTTAAATTAAGTAAACTCATAGGTTTATCTTTATTTAGTTTATTTAGTTTATTTTTTTATTTTAGTTCATTTTATTTTTTATTTTTATTTAGTTTACTTTTTATTTTTATTTAGTTTAGTTTATTTATTTTAGTTTAGGCTTTTTATTTTAGTATATTTTTTAGATTTAGGTTTAGGTTTAGGTTTATTTTTTAGTTTAGTTTTATTTTTATTTTATTTTTTAGGTTTAGGTTTTATTTTTTTTTATTTTTAGGTTTAAGTTTTGGTTTTTATTATATTTGTTCATGTTTAGGTTTTATGTTTTTATTTTAGGTTTATTTTTTGGTTATATTTTTTAGTTTAGGTTTAGGCTTATTTTTATTTTATTTTATTTAGGGTTTAGGTTTAGGTTTAGGTTTATTTAATTTTAGGTTTAGGTTTAGGTTTTATTTATTTTAGTTAAGTTTATTTTATTTTTTTTATGTTTAGGTTTTGGAGGGTTTAGGTTTATTATTTATTTACTTTTAAGTTTATTTATAACTTTATTTTTTAGGTTTTAGTTTTTCTTTAGTTTTTAGTTTAGGTTTAGTTTTTGTTATATTTAGGTTTCTTATTTTTTAGTTTAGTTTAGGTTTTTATTTATAATATTTTAGTTTAGTTTTTTATTTTTTTTATTTTATTTTCTTTTTAGGTTTAGGTTTAAGTTTAGGTTTTTGTTTAGGTTTTTATTTTATTTTATTTTGGTTAAAGTTTTTTTTAGATTTAATTTAGTTTAGGTTTAAGTTTTTAGGTTTTTAGGGTTTAGGGTTTAGGGTTTAGGGTTTAGGGTTTAGAGTTTAGGGTTATTTGAGGGTTTAGGATTTAAAGTTTAGGGTTTGGGATTAGGGTTTAGGATTTAGGGTTTAGGTTTTAGGGTTTACAATTTAGGGTTTAGGTTTTTAGGGTTTAGGTTTAGGGTTTAGGTTTTTGGTCTAGGGTTCAAGTTTTAATTTAGGGTGTAGGGCTTTTGGTTTTTTTTTTTTGACAAAGAAAAAATTCATATTCAATATTTCTTCTTTTTGATTTCATCAAACTAGTAACACACCAGGTTTTTTAAGACATAAGAGATGACATAGATAAAAAATGAGCACGCGTAGAGTAAATAAAAAAACCCTAGATAACTAGAACAATCTTTATAATAAAGGGAGAATTCTATAAGTAGTAGATCGGATCGGTCGTTCTTCAATTTCTCTAGTTCCCATCAAAACCACCCCGACCTCTCGAGTAGCGAGATCCACCATCATATCCTCGATCTCTCCCTTTGCCATAACCATGGTTATAACCTTCATCGCTCCTCCCACCTCCATAACCACCACTGCTTTGACCACAACCTCCATATCCACTAGCACCTCCAGATCTCCCACCACCGCTATGATAATCATCTCCTCGCCTTCACTCCCACTAACTAGGGAGCACAGTTGATGGTGATGTTCATCAAGGTTTTATCCATTCTTGGGGTTTTAGTTTTTTTATTTTTAATTTATTTAGTTTTAAGTTTAATGTTTAGGGTCTAGGGCTGATTTAGGTTTAGGTTTTAGGATTAGGGTTTTAGGGTTTATTATCCTAGGTTTAGGTTTGGATTTGGGGTTTAGTTAGTTTTAGTGTTTAGCTTTAATTAATTTAGTTTAGGGTTTAGGTTAGGGTTTAGGTTTAGGATTTAGGGTTTAGTGTTTTTCTTTAGGTTTTAGATTTTGAGGTTTAGGTTTAGGTTTAGTTTAGTTTGGTGGTTTTAGGGGTTTAGGGTTTAGGTTGAAGGTTAGTTAGTTTAAGATTTAATGTTTAGGGTTTTAGTTTAGGTTAGTTTATAGTTTAGGATATATTTGGTTTAGGGTTTAGTAGGTTTAGTGTTTAGGGTTTAGGATTAGTTTAGTGTTTCAGTTTAGGGTTTATGGTTTTAATTTGGGTTTAGGGTTCAAGGTTTAGGATTTAGGGTTTAAGATTTGTTTTTAAAATTAAGTAAACCAGTAGGTTTAGGTTTATTTAGTTTAATTTTCATTTATTTTAGTTTATTTTATTTATTTATTTTTATTTAGTTTTATTTTTTATTTTTATTTACTTTAGTTTATTTATTTTAATTTAGGTTTCTTATTTTAGTTTATTTTTTAAGTTTAGGTTTAGGTTTATGCTTATTTTTTAGTTTAGTTTTATTATTATATTTTTAGGTTTAGGTTTTATTTTTTATTTTTTTAGGTTTTGATTTAGGTTTTATTTTTAGGTTTAAGTTTAGGTTTTATTTTAGGTTTATTTTTAGATTTTATTTTAGTTTATTTTATTTTAGTTTAGATTTTATTTTTTTAGTTTAGTTTATTATAGTTTAGGATTAGGTTTATTTTATTTTGTTTATTTTATTTTTATTTTAGGTTTATGTTTTTTTTGGGATTAGGTTTTATTTTATTTTTATTTTTATGTTTTCTTTTTAAGTTTATTTTTTAGGTTTAGGTTTTTATTTAGTTTATTTTATTTTATTTTATGTTTAGTTTTATTTATTATATTTTAATTTATTTTATTTTATCTTTATTTTAGGTTTAAGTTTTATTTATTTTATTTTTGATTTTAGGCTTAATATTTAATTATTAAGTTTTATTTAATAAGTTTAGGTTTTAAGTTTTATGTTTTTTTAGGGTTTAGTTTGGGTTTTAGCTTTAGGGTTTAGAGTTTTGAGGTTTAGGGTTTAGGGTTTAGGGTTAGGTTAGGGTTAGTTTAGGGTTTATAGTTTAGCTTTAAATTGGGTTTATTTTTTGGGTTTAGGGTTTAGAGTTTAAGTTTACGGTTAGTTTAGGGTTTAGGGTTTAGGGTTTAGTGTTTAGGGCTTAGTTTTATGGTTAGTTTAGGTTTATTTAGTTTATTTTTTATTTATATTTATATTTTATTTTTATTTAGTTTGGTTTATTTATTTTAGGTTTATTTATTTTAGTTTAGGTATTTTATTTTAATTTATTTTTTAGGTTTACATTTAGTTTTATGCATATTTTTTTATTTAGTTTTATTTTTATCTAATTTTTTAGTTTTAGTTTTATTTTTTTTAGGTTTAGGCTTAAGTTTTTATTTTATTTTCTTAGGTTTATGTTTTCAATTTTTATTTTTGGTATTTTTAGGTTTTATTTTTAGTATGGTTTTGGTTAATTTTAGTTTATTTTATTTTATTTATTTAAGGTTTAGGTTTAGTTTATTTTAGGTTTAAGTTTAGGTTTTATTTATTTTAGTTTAGATAATTTTAGTTTAGGTTTAGGTTTATTTTACATTGTTTATTTTAGGTTTAGTTTTTTTTTTAGTTTAGGTTTTATGTTTTGGTTTATTTTTTTAGGTTATGTTTTTAAGTTTATTTTTTAGGTTTAGGTTTTTATGTAGTTCTTATTTTATTTTATATTAAGTTTATTTTATTTTTATTTTAGTAAGGTTTTTTGTTCATAGGTTTATTTTATTTTTTTTAGTTTAGTTTAGGTTTTTATTTATTTTATTTTAGTTCATTTTTATTAGTTTATTTTATTTTATTTTTAGGTTTAAGTTTAGGTTTTAGTTTAGGCTTTTATTTTATTTTACTTTTTTATTTTATTTATGTTTAAGGTTTTTTATATATTTTATTTTTATGTTTTATTTAGTTTAGGTTTTTAGATTTTTAGCGTTAGCTTAGGGTTTTAAAATTTGGCAAACCGGTAGGTTTAGGCTTATTTAGTTTATTTAGATTATTTTTATTTATTTTAGTTTATTTTATTTTTTATATTTATTTATGTTTATTTTTTATTTTTATTTAGTTTAGTTTATTGATTTTAGGTTTATTTATTTTAGTTTATGTTTTTTGTTTAAGTTTATTTTTTAGGCTCAAATTTATATTTTAGTTGAGTTTTATTCTTATATTATTTTTTAGGTTTAGGTTTTATTTTTTATTTTTAGGTTTATGTTTAGGATTTTTTATAGGTTTAGGTTTTAGGTTTTTATTTTAGGTTTATTTTAGTTTGGGTTGAAGTTTTAATTTTATTTATTTTAAGTTTTGGTTTTACTTAGTTTTATTTATTTTATTTTAGGTTTATTTGATTTTATTTTACATTTAGTTTTATTTTAGTTAAGTTTTTTTATTTATTTTATTTTTTTAGTTTAGTTTAGGTTTTAATTTTTTTTATTTTAGTTTATTTTATTAGTTTATTTTATTTTATTTTAGTTTAGGTTTATTTTATTTATTTAATTACTTTATTTTATTTAGTTTAGGTTTTATAGGTTTTTTAGGTTTAGGTTTAGGTTTTAGGTTTTAGGGTTTAGGGTTTATGGTTTATGGTTTTAGGGTTTAGGGTTTAGGGTTTAGGGTTTTTAGGGTTTAGGGTTTACGATTTAGTGTTTAGGCTTTAGGGTTTGGGGCTTTTAGGGTTTAGGGTTTAGGGTTTAGTGTTTAGGGTTAGCTTAGGTTTTTTAAAATTAAGTAAACTAGTAGGTTTAAATTTATTTAGTTTTTTTATTTATTTTATTTTAATTTTTTTATTTTTATTTATATTTATTTTTTATTTAGTTTAATTTAGTTATTTTAGGTTGATTTATTTTAGTTTAGGTTTTTTTTAGTTTATTTTTTAGGTTTAGGTTTAGGTTTAGATTTAGGTTTTATTTATTTTAGTTTAGTTTATTTTAGTTTAGGTTTATTTTATTCTTTATTTTTTTAGGTTAAGGTTTTTATGTAGTTTTTATTTTATTTTATTTTAGGTTTATTTTATTTTTATTTTAGGTTTATTTTTTATTTTATTTAGGTTTTTATTTTTTTTTATTTTAGTTTAGGTTTTTATTTATATTATTTTAGTTTAGTTTTTATTTTTCATTTGATTTTCATTTGAGGTTTAGGTTTATGTTTAGGTTTTAGTTTATGTTTTTATTTTTTTATTTTTTAGTTTTTTTTTGTTTAGGTTATTTTTGTTATTTGATTATTATTTTTATTTAGTTTAAGTTTAGGTTTTTGGGTTTTTAGGGTTTAGGGTTTTTTGGGGTTTAGGGTTTAGGTTTTAGGTTTTATGGTTTAGGGTTTAGGTTTTAGGGTTTAGGGTTTAAGGTTTAGGTTTGGGCTTACTGTTTAGGTTTAGGTTTAGGTTTAGGGTTTGGGGTTATAGTTTGGTTTTAGGTTTATGGTTCAAGTTTTAGATTAGGGTTTAGGGTTTTGGTTTTAATAGAGAACAAATTCATATTATTTCTTCTTTTGATTTCATCAACCAAGTAACACAGTTTTCTTAGACATAAGCGATGATATAGATAAGAAATGAACACCCATAGAGCAAATAAAAAATCTTAGATAACTAGAACCGCCTCTACATTAAAGACACAATTCTATAAGCAGCAGATCAGGTCAGTCATTCTTTAGTTTCTTCAGTTCTCATCATAACCAACCCATCCTCTTGAGTAGCGGATCCACCATCATATCCCCAATCTCTCCCTCCGCCACCACTACGGTATAACCTCCATCGCTCCTCCCGCCTTCATAACCACCACTGCTCCTACCACCACCTCCATATCCACTAGCACTGATCCCCACTTTCACTGCTGACTGCCTTCACCTCAATTGCTAGATCTATACTGAGCCTAGTTGACGTTGATGTTCCTGCCATCAAGGTTCTACCCATTCTTAGGGTTTAGGTTTAAGTTTAGGTTTATTAGGTTTTAGGGTTTAGGTTTATTTTTCAATTTATTTAGTTACTTTAGGTTTTGGTTTAGGGTTCAAGATTTAGGGTTTAGCATTTAGGGTTAGAGTTTAGGGTTTCAGATTTACATTTTAGGGTTTAGGGTTTATGGTTTAGGGTTTTAGGGTTTATGCTTTTAGGGTTTAGGGTTTAGGGTTAGGGTTTAGGGTTTAGGGTTTAGGGTTTAAGTTTTTTAGGGTTTAGGGTTTAGGTTTAGGGATTAGGGTTTAGGGTTGTAGGTTTAGTGTTTAGGGTTTTAGGTTTAGGATTTTGGGTTTAGGATTCAAGGTTTATGGTTTTTCTTTTCTTTTGTTAAATTAAGTAAATCAGCAAGTTTAGGTTTATTTATTATATTTATTTTAGTTTATTTTATTTTATTTTTTATCTAGTTTAGCTTATTTATTTTAGATTAAAATTTTATTTTAGTTTTATTTTATATGTTTTGGTTTATTTTTTAGTTGAGTTTTATTTTTAGTTTATTTTTTAGGTTTAGGTTTTATTTTTTATTTCTAGGTTTAGGTTTTTATTTATTTTTAGGTTTAGGTTTTAGGTTTACTTAACAATTTTATCTTTTAGTTTAGGTTTAGGATTATTTTTAGTTTATTTTATTTTATTTAGTTTGGGTTTTGGTTTAGGTTTAGTTATTTATTTATTTTATTTATTTATATAGGTTTTATTTTTATTTTATTTTTAGGTTTATTTATTTTTTATTTTAGGTTTATTTTATTTTATTTAGGTTTTATTTTTTATTTAATTTATTTTTTTTTATATTATTTAGTTTAGTTTTATTTTATTTAGGATTTTATTTATATTAGGTTTTTTATTTTTTGTTTAGTTTTATTTTAATTTATCTTTTTATTTTATTTTGGTTTAGGTTTTTTATTTATTTTATTTTAAAGTTTTATTTAGATTTCATTTATGTTTTTTAGCTTTTTTGGGTTTATGGTTTTTTTTTAAGGTTTAGGGTTTAAGGTTTAGGTTTTAGGGATTAGCATTTTAGGGTTTTTATTATTTAGGGTTTTGGGTTTTTAGGGTTTAGGGTTTAGGTTTTAGGTTTAGGGTTCAGGGTTTTTGGTTTTTTTAATAGAGAACAAATTCAGATTCAACATTTCTTATTTTTTATTTCATGAACCAAGTAACACACCAAGTTTTCTAAGACACAAACTATGACATACATCAAACACAAGATAACTAGAACCATCTTAATAGTAAAGACATAATTCATAACCAGATCAGTTGGCTATTCTTGGTTTTCTCCGGTTCCAATTCACCTATGCCACTCGAGTAGCGGGATCCCCCATCATATCCCTAATTTCTCCCTCCGCCACCACCATGGCTATAACCTCCGTTGTTTCTCCTGCCTCTATAACCACCATTACTCTGACCACCACCTCCATATCCACCAACACCTCCAGATCCCCCACCACCACTACGATAATCACCACCTTCACCTTCGCCTCCACTACCAGATCTAGATTGAGCCTGGTTGACAGTGAAGTTCTTGGTGTCAAGGTTATGCCCATTCCTAGGGTTTAGGTTTAGGATTAGGCTTAGTATATTTTAGGGTTTAAGTCTATTTTTTATTTATTTTGTTACTTTAGGTTTAGGGTTTAGGGTTTAGGGTTTAGGGTTTAGTGCTTAAGGCTTAGAGTTTTAGGGTATATGCTTTTAGGGTTTAGGATTTAGGGTTTAGAGTTTAGGGTTGTAGGTTTAGGTTTTAGGATATAGGGTTTATGGTTTATCATTTTCTTTTTTTAAAATTAATTACCGTAGGTTTAGGTTTATTTGTTTATTTATTTTATTTTAGTTATTTTAGTTTATTTTTTTTTCTTTAGGTTTATTTTTAATTTTTATTTAGTTTAGTTTATTTACTATAGGTTTATTTATTTTAGTTCAGGTTTTTTATTTTAGTTTATTTTTTTATTTAGGTTTATTTTTAGTTGAGTTTTATTATTTTTTTTAGGTTTAGGTTTATATTTTATTTTAGGTTTTAGTTTAAATTTTTATTTTATTTTTTTAGGTTTAGGTTTTAGGTTTTTATTTTTGGTTTATTTATCAGTTTTATTTTTATGTTTAGGTTTAGGTTTATTTTTAGTTTATTTTACTTTATTTAGTTTAGGTTTAAGTTTAGGTTCAATTTATTTTAGGTTTAGGTTTATTATTAATTTTAGTTTATTTTATTTTTGTTTAGGTTTAAGCTTATTTTATTTTTATTTTAGGTTTATTTTTTTTTTAATTTAGGCTTTAAGTTTTATTTTTATTTATTTTAGGTTTATCTTTAGGTTTAGGTCTTTATTTAGTCTTTATTTTATATTTTAGGTTTATTTTATTTTATTTTATGTTTACTTTTTTATTTTAGTTAGGTTTTCTTATTCTTAAGTTTATTTTATTTTAGTTTAGTTTAAGTTTTACTTATTTTATTTTATTAGTTTATTTTATTTTATTTTTAGGTTTAGCTTTAAGTTTTAGTTTAGGTTTTATTTTACTTTATTTTTTATTTTATTTAATTTTAGGTTTTCTTATAAATATATTTTTTAGGATTTATTTAGTTTAGGTTTATACTTTTAGGTTTTTTGGTTTTTTATTTTGGGGTTAGGTTTTGGTTTAGGGTTTATGGTTAGGGCTGAGGATTTAGAGTTTAGTTTTTAGGCTTTAGGGTTTAGGGTTTTTTGGCTTTAGGGTTCCTTAGGATTAGCTTAGGGTTTAGGGTTAGTTTAGGGTTCAAGGTTTAAGGTTTAGGCTTTAGGCTTTAGTTTTTAAGGTTAGTTTAAGGTTTAAGGTTTAGGGTTGTAGGGTTTAAGCATTAGGGTTTGGGGTTTAGGGTTAGGGTTAGGCCTTAGGCTTTAGGGTTTAGGGTTTTAGGTCTAGGGTTTAAGTTTTAGATTTAGAGTTTAGTGTTTAGGGTTGTAGGTTTTGGGATTTGGGTTTAGGGTTTAGGGTTTAGGATTTTGGGTTTATGGTTTTTTTTAAATTAAGTAGGTTCGTTTATTTAGTTTATTTAGTTTATTTTTATTTTTTTATTTTATTTTTTATGTAGTTTAGCTTTTTTTTTTATTTTTTTTCATTTCAGTTTAGGTTTCTTGTTTTAGTTTATTTTTTAGGTTTAGTTTTATTTTTAGTTGACTTTTATTTTTATTTTATTTTTTAGGTTTAGGTTTTATTTTTTATTTTTATGTTTAGGTTTAGGTTTTTATTTTATTTTTTTAGGTTTAGGTTTTAGGTTTTTGTTTTGGGTTTCTTTTTTAGTTTTATTTTTTAGTTTATTTTATTTTATTTAGTTTTGGTTTAAGTTTTGGTTAAGTTTATTTTATGTTTAGGCTTAGGTTTTATTTATTTTAGTTTAGTTTATTTTACTTTAGGTTTAGGTTTATCTTATTTTATATTTATTTTAGGTTTAGGTCTTCTTTTAGTTTAGTGTTTATGTTTAATTTTTATATATTTTAGGTTTTTTTTTAGGTTTAGGTATTTATTTAGTTTTATTTTATTTTTAGGTTTATTTTTGGTTTATTTTATTTTTATTTTATGTTTACTTTTTTTTTATTTATTAGGTTTTTTATTCTTAGTTTATTTTATTTTTTAATTTAGGTTAGGTATTATTTATTTTATTTGAGTTTATGTTTATTAGTTTATTTGATTTTAATTCTAAGTTTAGGTTTTATTTTCTTTTATTATTATTTTATTTATTTTATTATTTTATTTAGATTTATGTTTTTATATTTATTTTATTTTTAGGTTTTATATAGTTTTGGTTTAGGTTTTAGGTTTATGGTTTAGGGTTTAGGGTTTAGGGTTTAGGATTTAGGGTTTAATATTTAGGGTTTTATGGTTTTAGGGTTTAGGGTTAGGGTTTTGGGTTTAGGGTTTAGTGTTTGCTTTAGGGTTTAGCATTTTTAGGATTTAGGATTTATGGTTTCGGGTTTAGGGTTTGCTTAGGGTTTATGGTTTAGGGTATTTTAGGGTTTAGGGTTTTAGGGTTTAAGGTTGCAGTTTAGGGTTCAGTTTAAGATTTAGGGTTTAAGGTTTAGGGTTTAGGCTATTGGGGTTTAGGGTTGTAAGTTTAGGGTTTTGGGTTAGTTTTAGGGTTTAGGGTTTAGGGCTTAGGGTTTATGATTTAGGGGTTATGTTTTTTTAAAAAAAATTAGTAAACTGGAAGGTTTAGGTTTATTTAGTTTACTTTTTTTTATTTGAGTTTGTTTTAATTTTTACTTTTATTTAGGTTTATTTTTTATTTTTATTTATGTTTAAGGTTTATTTATTTTAGTTTAGGTTTTTTACTTTAGTTTATTTTTTAGGTTTAGGTTTATTTTTAGTTGGGTTTATTTTATTTTATTTTTAGGTTTAGGTTTTAATTTTAATTTTAGGTTTAGGTTTAGTTTTATTTTTTTTTAGGTTTAGGTTTTAGTTTTCATTTTAGGTTTATTTTTAGGTTTTATTTTTTTAGTTTATGTTTAGTTATAATTTTAGTTTCATTTATTTTATTTATTTTAGGGGTTAGGTTTAGTTTATTTTAGTTTAGCTTATTTTAGTTTAGGTTTATTTTATTTTGTTTATTTTATTTTTATTTTAGGTTTATTTTTTTTAGTTTAGGTTTAGGTTTTTATTTAGTTTTTATTTTCTTTTATTTTAGGTTAATTTTAGGTTTATTTTATTTTAATTTTACATTTAGTTTTTATTTTATTTTGTTTTTTATTCTTAAGTTTATTTTATTTTTTAGTATAGTTTAGGTTTTCATATATTATATTTTAGTTTTTTTTTTTAGTTTTTTTTTTTTTTAGGCTTAGGTTTTAGTCATCATTTTAATTTTATTTTATTTTATTTAGGTTTAGATTTTTTTATTTATTTTATTTTTAAGTTTTATTTAGTTTACATTTAGGTTTTTAGGTTTTAATATTTAGGGTTTATGGGTTTAAGTTTTAGTGTTTAGTCTTTAGGGTTCAGGGTTTTTAGGGTTTTGTTTATGGTTTCGGGTTTAGGGTTAGCTTAAGGTTTATGGTTTTAAGGATTTAGGGTTTAGAGTTTAACGATGTAGGTTTAGGATTCAGTGTTTTGGGTTTAAGATTTAGTGTTTTAGGGTTTAGGGTTTAGGGTTTAGGGTTGTAGGTTTAGGGTGTAGGGTTGTAGGTTTAGGGTTTAGGGTTTAGGTTTAGTTAGGGTTTAGGTTTAGGGTTTAGGGTTTAGGGTTTAGGGTTTAGGGTTTAGGGTTAGTTTTAGGTTTAGGTTTTTAGGGTTTATTTTATCTTTTAAATTAAGTAAACTAGTAGGTTTACATTTATTTAATTTATTTTTTACTTATTTACGTTTAATTAATTTTTTATTTTTATTTAGTTTAGTTTATTTATTTTTGGTTTATTTATTTTAGTTTACGTTTTTTATTTTAGTTTATTTTTTAGGATTAGGTTTATTTTTTTGTTGATTTTATTTTATTTTATTTTTTAGGTTTAGATTTTAATTTTTATTTTAGGCTTATGTTTAGGTTTTATTTATTTTAGTTTAGGTTTAAATTTAATTAATTTTTTATTTTTTTTTATTTTAGGTTTAGGTTTTTTTGTAGTTTAGCATTTAGGATTTTATTTTTATATTTATTTTTAGGTTTTTATTTAGTTTTTATTTTCTTTTATTTTAGGTTTATTTTATTTTAATTTTACATTTAGTTTTTATTTTATGTAGGTTTTTTATTCTTAGGCTTATTTTATTTTATTTTAGTTTAGGTTTTTATATATTATATTTTAGTTTATTTTTATTAATTTATTTTATTTTTATGTTTAGGACTAGGTTTTAGTTTAGGTTTTTATTTTATTTTATTCTTTTATTTCAATTAGTTTTAGGTTTTTTTATTTATTTTATTTTTAGGTTTATTTTGTTTAGGTTTAGGTTTTTAGGTTTTTAGTGTTTAGGGTTTAGGGTTTAGGGTTTAAGGTTTAGGGTTTTAGGTAGGGTTTTAGGATTTAGGGTTTAAGATTAGGGCTAGGGTTTAAGCTTTAGGCTTTAAGGATTAGTGTTTAGGCTTTAGGGTTTAGGGTTTTTATGGTTTAGGGTTAAGGTTTAAGGTTAGCTTAAGGTTTAGGGTTTAGGGTTTATGGTTTAGGGTTTTGGATTTAGGGTTTTAGGGTTTAGGGTTTTAGGGTTTAAGGTTTAGGGTTGTAGGTTTAGGGTTTAGGGATAGTTTTAGGGTTTAGGGTTATAGTTTTTCTATTTTTTATTTTTTTTTTTTTATTTTATTTTTATTTTTTTAGATTAAGTAAACTATTAGGTTTAGGTTTATTTATTTATTATTAATTTTAGTTTTTTATTTTGATTTAGGTTTATTTTTTTATTTAGTTTAGTTTATTTATTTTAGGTATATTTATTTTAGTTTAGGTTTTTTATTTTAGTTTCTTTTTTAGGTCAAGGTTTATTTTTTACTTTAATTTTAATTTTATTTTATTTTTTTTAGTTTATTTTTTTTTTTATTTTTAGGTTTAGGTTTAGATTTTATTCTATTTTTTTAGGGTTAGGTTTAGGTTTTATTTTAAGTTTATTTTTAGATTTTATATTTTACTTTAGGTTTAGGTTTTTTTTAGTTTATTTTATTTTATTTAGTTTAGGTTTAGGTTTAGTTTATTTTAAGTTTAGGTTTAGGTTTTATTTATTATAGTTTAATTTAATTTAGTTTAGGTTTAGGTTTAATTTATTTTTATTTTAGATTTAGGTTTTCTTTTTGGTTTAGGGTTTAGGTTCAATTTTTTATTTGTTTTTAGGTTTTATTTTTTGGTTTATTGTTTAGGTTTAGGTTTTTATTTTGTTTTAATTTTAGGTTTATTTTATTTTTTTTAGGTTTAGTTTTTATTTTATTTAGGTTTTTTATTTTTTAATTTAGTTTAGGTTTTTATTTATTTTATGTTAGTTTAGATTTTATTTTTTATTTTATTTTCTTTTTAGGTTTTGGTTTAGGCTTAGAGTTTAGTTTATGTTTTTTATTTTATTATTTTATTTTATTTTGGTTTAGATTTTTTATTTATTTTATTTTTAGATTTTATTTAGTTTTAATTTAGCTTTTTAGCTTTTTACAGTTTAGGGTATAGGGTTTTGGGTTTAGGGTTCTTTTTTTTGTGTTTAGGGTTTAGGGTTTACAATTTAGGTTTTTGGGTTTAGGGTTTAGGTTTTAGGGTTTTAGGGTTTAGGGTTTAGGGTTTAGGGTTAGGGTTTAGGTTTTAGGTTTAGGGTTTAGGTCTTAGTTTAGGGTTTAGGGTTTTGGTTTTATTTATTTAGAACAAATTTAGATACAACATTTTCTTCTTTTTGATTTAGTCAACCAAGTAACACACCAAATTGTCTAAGACACAGACATAGACTATAAATGAGCATGCATAGAGCAAATCAAAAACCCTAGATAACTAGAAGCGTCTCTACTATAAAGATAGAGTTCCATAAGCACTAGATCGGATTCAGGTTCCCCACCAGGCCACTCAGTAGCGGGATCCCCATCATGTCCCTCTCTCTCCCCTCCACCACCATGGTAACCTCCATCGCTTCTTGCCTCCATAACCACCACCTCCATATCCACCAACACCTCCAGATCCCCCACCACCACTGTGTAACCAGCGTCCTTTACTCCACCAGATCTCTAAGCACACGTGATCATGTTCTATCGTCAAGGTTCTACCCATTATTATGGTTTAGATTTAGGTTTAGGTTTAATAGTTTTTAGGGTTTAAGTTGTTTTTTAATTTATTTAGTTACTTTAGGTTTAGGTTTAGGGTTTGGGGCTTAGGGTTTAGGGTTAAAATTTAGGGTTTAGGGTTTAGCTTAGGGTTTAGGGTTTAGGGTTTAGGGTTTAGGGTTTAGGGTTTTAGGGTTTATGCATTTTTAGTTTAGGGTTTAGTGTTAAGGTTTAGGGTTGGGTTTAGGGTTTTTTAGGGTTTAGAGTTTAGGGTTTTGGGTTGTAAGATTAGTGTTTAGGATTTAGGGTTTAGGGTTTAGAATTTAGGGTTTTTTTAATTAAGTAAACCGGTAGGTTTAGGTTTATTTAGTTTCTTCTTTATTCATTTTAGTTTATTTTTTTATATTTATTTAGGTTTATTTTTTATTTTTATTTAGTTTTGTTTATTTATTTTAGTTTATGTTTTTATTTTATTTTATTTTTTATTTTATTTTAGTTTAAGTTTTAATCTTTATTTTATTTTTAGGTTTTATTTAGTTTAGGTTTAGGTTTTTAGCTCTTTAGGGTTTAGGGTTTGGGGTTTACGATTTAGGGTTTAGGGTTTTAGGTTTAAGGGTTAGGGTTTAGGGTTTAGATTAGTTTTTATTTTAGGGTTTGGGGTTTAGGGTTTAAGATTTAGGATTTAGGGCTTAGGGTGCTTGAAATAGCTCAAACCTCCAACACTAAGGAAGGTTTGCTAGTTGCAAAGGACAACTTTGGGAGGGTGACAACCCATAAACAGGCTCATATACTTTGGGGATAGTCTAGTAGCAACCACCATCCGAGTCACTTCCCAAGACTATCACCTCTTACTAGCTCCTCTTCTACCAGCAAGAGCATTATATCTACGGATAAGTGAACTAAATCCCTTACTCTACTTACTTTACTTGATTTCTATCATGTACCTCCACCCAAAAAAAAATTAATAAAGAAAGCTGATTCTACTTATATAATGCCTACTTCTGATGCTCTTGATTTTATTCCTATTGAATGGTCTCCGAGTCTACATAAAAATAATAGCTCTAGTAGTTCTGATCCTTTCCTTTCTGATTCAGAGTCCATCTCTGAATCAATTAGGTTCACCTCTTGATATTGACTTGGAGTCAACTGACTCTGAGGATCCCATAGTAGAAGCTGTAGGTATGCCCAATGAGAAGGTAGAACTTTTCACAAGCTCATCATTCTAAGAGGTTACTAAAGTAAACCTATGTAGTGGCAAAGTTCTACCTCCTAAGGTAGCACCTCAGGATAAGGATAAGCAAGTCATTAGTTCTAGTGTGCAGATAGCCCCTCCATAGGATGCTCCACTCACAGATATGCTTGTGGAGGACCAAGCCAGAGTTGATTACAATGCCCTAGCTCACCTTAGAAATTTTCTAGCTAAATTAAGCATATATGACACCCTTATCTTATCTAAAGAAATGAGGGAATCTCTAATCAAGGCTTTACTTGATCTATATATATATGGTTAGCTTAGTTGACCGCTACTAAAGAGAAGGCATGCCACTCGAAGGACATCTTAGGAGTTACATTCAGCAATGAAGACTTACTCTTAGGAAAGATCGAGCACCACCTCTTCACATTACAGTGGATGTTGGTAGATATAGGTTATCCAGAGTTCTAGTTGACCTTGAAGTAGTCAACATTATGAGTCTAAAACCCTTGCTACTTGAGGTTTGACATCTCCGCTCCATAAAGAAAGGTTGATGTTGAGAGGATTTAATGAACAAGGCGAGGAGGGCCTGGTGTTTATTTTGGATGTATGGGAGGGAGACACCACGATCATAGGGGGGAGGGCACTTTTTGAGGTGATTGGGTACAACATTGAGGTATGAAGTACAATCTCGAAAGATTGAGACATCACCCTACAATGGACCTAATCATGAAATAAGGACTCCTAAGTCATGATTGGTCTTCGAATGTACCAGAGATTTTTCCCCTACTTTCCATGGATGAATAAAGTAGGGTTTATATTAAACTAGGTTCTTAAGTTCTTTATGGAGGCAAGCCTCCATAGTTAATTACATCTTAGGAAATGATATTTCTTAAGAATAGACTCGATTAAAGTAGACAATTATCATCTCCAAAGATACCAAGGTTACACTATTAAAGGATTGGTTGTATTTGGAAAATCAATTGGGAAAGTTCAAGGAGAAGACTTATTTTTGGAATCTAAATGAAATAAGTAAGCAATTCTCATGATACTAGGAAACCTAGTGAGCATTCCAATCTATCTTATGGTTTGGCTTTATAATTTTGAAGTTGAGGAGATTTATATGTTTTGAGTTGAAATTTAATTACTAGCTTATAATCCACCAACACAAGGTTGTGGGAATGCCTAAGAGGTGAGGATTAATGCTTGTAGCCCAAAGGAAAAAAAAAGATCTTAAATCTAGGGAGCTTTAGTACGAGCTAAAGCACGACCTAAATCTAAATGACATGTGGACATATGGGTTTACGTCCATAAGAGAGAAGAAAATGTTTGACTTCTGGACTTATAATTGCCTGGAGTGGCCACTAGCTAACTCCTCCTACGATTTTAAAATCATATAGTCTGGTCATATGAATTACAAGATAGTTGGGGTAGTTATTTAATTAGAAAAAGACTAATGTCCTAAACACACTCCCTAAGAGACTAGAGCATGAGTGGTATGAGCATATGACTTAATCTATAGATGCAAAATATTTTCAAATTTTATTTCATTTTAGACACATCATTTTGACAAAGGCTTTAGGATTTCTTATGCCTTAATGCATGATGAAATAGGTTATGTGTCAAATCGCTAAAAGAAGGTGTTCTCCTCCACAAGGGATGCCCTCATAGGTCAAGCATTCCTTTATCGTGGAAGGATTGAGATCATTCATGATCAAGAGAGAAAGAATATGCATGCATGATGTGAAACATACAATCATACATAAGGGGTTTATAAATCTTTTAATTATCTTATTTATGTATTAGGCTTATGAGGTGTATAAAATTTAGTTATGAGTGATTAGTTGGGTAAAAAAGTTATTTTTATCCTAAGAGCCTAATTGTATCCAAGCCACACATTAAAGCATCAATCATTTAAGAAACTATGAAAAGCATGTCATCCTGCAATGTAAACATATCATCAAACAATTATATAAACTATCATAAAAGAATAAAAAGGCCGTCGATGGATATCATCAACAAGAAGAGTGAAAAGATGGGTAGGTTCTACCCTTATACAACATGGAATATGAAAGAATAATATAATTGTATTAAATGTTATGGGGTCTTCTTTCTCATATCTCCATTTTTGATTTGGTTCCTTCTTTGATTTGGATGGTGCTTGCTTCAAAAGCATCACAGGGCACCCCAAGACAAAGCCTTCTGGCCATAGCTCATCCTAATCCCTCATAGCACTAATGATAATTGCTGTTAAAAAATTACATTCATGTAGGAAAAGTAAATTTAAGTACACCTAAAAGTTGAGGTTAACTAAATATACATATAATCCCAAGCAATTTATAATTTAGACTTAGCACCATCCACATGGGTAACTAAGCCCACTTGTCTTAACTTGGATTATGCTTAAGGATTTAGGCAACCAGCAAAAAGAGCATTCACATTTATTTTTAAGCATCCCTTAAGCATAATCCCTAGAAAATATGATTAGGCTAATATTATCCTATCATCCAGTCTACGTAGCATACACCCTAACATCCAATCTAAAATAATACATCAAAAAGCAAAATATACATCACATCATACACAATCCTAACTTAGAGTTAGAAGTGGTGAATTAATTTTAGTGTGTGTATTAAGGCTTGTTTGTTAAGTCTTGTTAGGCATTAGTGTTGTATTTTCTATGTGTAGAAGGATTCAATTTAACATGAAAGGTTGATTTCACTTGAAGTAGTTTAATTGATTTTAGAATTTTAATTTGCATTTCTTTTGTTTCATTTGATTACACTTAGAAAAAGAGGATTTTCCTCTTTCATCCTTACCTTAAGCCACTTTCAAAAGTACATTAATTTGATTTAGTTCTCTTTAGTGAATGACCTATTAAATGATTTAATTAATCAAAAGTTTAGGTTCACTTTAAATAATCCTATTCAAAATGAAAGGCATCTTAAGATTAATTTAATTGAATTACTACCACATGACATATATTAAATCATTCCTTTCCATCACATGTAACATGCATATGATTTAATCCTAAGTGTATCTATACATGCAACATATTTTAGCACACTTAAATGATGAATGTATGTGTATGTTTAGAATTTATATTTTATTTGATTGAATTATTTAAACATATTAATTTAAAACTTTATCCAAATTCTTATACAAAAAGGACATAAGAATGAAATTAAATAGGAACATGTCATTATTAAACCAGAAGTGAGGTAATCAAATGATCACCTTGGAGCTAATTAAAGCCTCATATTCTCAGGATATCTAGACTATATACCTATTTGCATTCAAACATATGTAAATTCATATGCATGAACATAGGAAGTAAGCTCCAAATCATATGGTTAATTAATTCAATCACTTAATCAATCATAAATACATGCAATTTTAATGTAAAATGGGATTCATTCATATACATATACATGAACAAAGATATAGGCAAGTACGTGTCATTGTTAAACCAAGAAAGTGAGGTAACCAAATGACCTCAATGGGGCTAACTAATGCCTCATACTCTCGAGATGTCCAGACTATATACTTGCTTCTCTTGGACACACATGGATGTAGACATAAATGAGGGAAAGAAAATTATGCAAAGATTGTTTTTTTTATTGAATCATTTATATATATGGATTAAATCTCTATCCAAATTAAAATGTTGAAATACATAAGAATGAAATCAAATGGGTATGTGTCGTTGTTAAACCAAGGAAGTGAGGTAATTAAATGACCTCTTTGGGGCTAGCTAAAGCCTCATTTTCCTGGGATGTCCAGACTATATACCCATTACCATTCAATCATATATAAATCAACACATCAATAAAGAGAAGAGAACTCAACATTCATACACTTAAGCTATAAGCACATGCATTTCTTATATATTTATAACTAGCATCATAACACATATTATTATTAATTTATAATCTTTTGAAAAATACATTAAGATTTAATAGTGATAATAGCCATGCATATATTAAATTAAATCAACACTTGCAAGCTTACATAAAAGAAATTCATTTTATTTTACTTGATTTTGAAAATATGTATGCATGAATTCAAATGACATACCAAATTTAACATGATTGGATAGAGGAAATATAAGCATGTGATTCATTCAACCAAACTAGTTCTTAAGGACAATCAAATTAAATAAGATTATTTAAAGCAAACCAAAGCTTCTTTATTAATTAAGTTTTGGATTTGATTTGATTTAAAGAGGAAAAGAGAAATCATCAATTGTTGTTTTAAACCCATTCCCACATTAGTGATTTGATTTAATTTAAAGATATGTAATTAAGTTGATTTTATAGAATAATTAAGTTGAACACTTAATTAGATGAATTTATTACCCTTACCTATGTCACCTTAAAGTAATTAACTAAATAATTATGAGCCAACATGATATGCATAGAAAATAAACTTGCAATGATCCTAGGAAAATAATTGGCTCATGATTAATAGTTAATTAGATTAGGGGACTTAATTAATTACTCTTATGGTTTTCCTACACATATGGACTAACCATAATTTCATTAAACTCCTTTATGTTATTCAACACCTAAAGATCTACCCCATGATTTAATTAATTAAAGTTTAATGTGATTATTATTTCAATTTGATTAATTGATTTAATTAATTAGTTAAATCTTAATTAATTTCATTTTAAAAAGGGTGAAATGAACTTTGGGAAATGGGTCCCAACTCTATTCCTTAGTTCACTTACTGTTGAACAATGATTAATAAACTTAATTAACCTATTTTTTACCATTCATAGGATTAATTAATCATTAATTAATTTAAAAGAGTTGTTAAAGTTTAATTAGTCAATTTTCCTAATTAAGTGAGCAATAAATCTCAAGAAAATCATGGGTGGCAGAAGTCATCCCATTAAATTAACCAACAAAATTTGGGATTAATTTCTCAAGTAACTAAGGAGTAATATAGCTAATAAATGTTGCAATTAAACTATAATTAAACCTTAAATACTATTTAAAATTTTTAACATCATTTTTAATTAATTCTCCTCTGAAATACCTTTAAAATGAGTATTTATTTGCAATTTTTTATTTCTCTTTGACTTTTTTATGTTTTTTGAAGTTTCAATCATTAAAAATGATTAATTAAGCCTAATCCTATTGGTGTCATGTGCACTGCGCTTTCCATGTGGTGTTGTAGGATTGACTACTTAAACTTATCCAACTTAGCGCCTACATAGCAACGGTGGATGGTCTTTCTTGTTCACCGTCCGATCTATGATCGGATGGCTATGATTAATCCTACAACTTAATAGGATTAAATCATATCGATCTAGTAGATTTAATCACAAGCGTCCATTTCGATCAGGCAGAATAAACGGTGTGTGATTTGAGATCACACGAGTGAAGGAGAATGGAGTCCGTCCGACATTGCTCACTTGATCCAAGCTTAGCCGAGCTTGGATCAACTCCAAAAGGATCCCACACCCTCACGGCATCGATTGGAGGCGATCCAACAGTCAAGATCACATGAGATGCAAGCTTTCTTCAAAAAGCTCCAACATATTTTTTCCTAAGGATTCTTTTTGGAAGCATACCTCACCGGAGCTATCGACTAGCAGCTCAAATGATTGAGGAAGCTTCATCTAGTGGAGATGAAGCCCTGTTGAGCAGCAATTGGATCAATTCCTCGATGTTCACTCGGAAGGCCATGAACTGATAATTTGGAGCTCTACTTTGATTGAAGTCCCTCCTCTGGAGCTCAGGAAGCTTGGGAGATGATTTGTTCTTGCTTGATGAGGCCTAAGGAAGGAGCGTGCAAAGATAATTTGTGTTTGATGGAGAAATGGGGAAATTATGTCAGAAATGGGAGTGTCCTATTTTATGAGAATGGCATTTTATGATCGAGGAATGAGCTTGGGAGCTTAGGGAATGGATATATTGGGTCGTCTTGCATAGCCATGACTCTAAGGAATGATTTTTTATGTGTGTTTAAGTGGAAACAAGGTATAGTCCCCTTCATCTTAATCGGATGATGGGATCGGGTTTGGCTTCTAGTGGCCATCTGACCAACTCAGGGAGTCATGGGTGGCAGGGAGGAGGTGAGTTGGCTCAGCTTGGTTGGTTTAAGGTGTGGAGGTGGCTGCCAAAGAGGAATCATGGCTGTCCTATGGGTTTTGAATGCTCTAATAGGGAGGGTGAGGTGATTTCACCTCCTATGGGTCATGGCCGACCCAATCACCCATTGGGTCAAGTTGGGCAGTGTCTTAGGTGCCTAGGTGGATCATTGGGAGAGTACTAAGTGACCAAAGAATGGATATGATCACTTACATGGGTGATTTGTCTCATGTGATGCCTTTGACCCAAGGGTAGAATGATCATTTGGCATTAGATCTGCTTTGATGGGTAAAATAAACTAAAGTGGCTTTTGATTAGTTAATTGGTTAGGTTTGGCTCAATTTGACTCATTTAGGTCAAATTGGGTTAAGTTGGATCAAGTTGACCAATTGGTCAAATTGGGTCAAACTAAGGGTTGGGTCAAGTTTTTATGATCATTTGAGATGTTTTGGTTCAATTGGTTTGGTTTAGTTTGTCTTAGATTTGATTTTGGCTCATTTGAATTCCTTTGGGTCAAATGGGTTAAGTTGACTAATTTGACCAAATTGGCTAAATTGGCTTGGGTTGGGTGTTGGTTAGGGTTTAGTTGGCCAATTAAAGATGATTTTAGGCTTTGGTTTTAATTAATTTGGATTTGGTTTTGATTTAGGCTAACTTGAACCTTTAGGTCAATTTGGACTAAGTAGGTCAATTGGGTTCAATTGGGTCCAATCATGGCTTTGGTAAAGTTCATCAATCAATTTGGAATGAACTTAAGCCATTGGTTGCGATCAATTTAGTTTATATTTTGATTTGACCCAATTTGGTCTTTTAGGTCAATTTGGGTCAACTTCGATCAACTTGGCTCAACAGAGCCAATTGGGTTAAGTTTTACTCAATTGAAGGCCAAGTCACGTTCAAATATTGATTTTGATTTGGTATGAATCATTGGTTTCAGGGGTTTGGCTTAAGTTGCAATTTGGCTAGTTTGGGTTCATATGGGTTAAGGGATTGACTTGGTCAAATGACCAAGTTAACTTGGTTTGATTTAATTTGTGACAATTGATCAACCTAGGGTGATCAACAATCATGATGGGAGGTTTTGATGGGCTTGGTTCAATCCAATTTGGGTAGGAATAGAACTTGGCTCAAATAGGTCAAATTGGTGACTTTAGGCCAAGTGGACCAATTGGGTTTAGTTGGCTTGATTTTGGGTTGAGTTTGATTTAGTTGAGTTTATATATGGATTTGGGATTGATATATAAATTTAATTACATTTGCTTGGGTTCAAATGGGTTTTGGTTCATTTGAACATTTCAAGTCAAGTTGGTTGAGTTTCACTTGGGTTGATTATTGTTTGGCTTGATGATTGTATATTTCATTTATATTTGTGAATATGATTGAAGGTATGATTGATTCATGAGAAAATCAATTGAATTTGGGTTTTGGAGTGAAGGAATTTGGCTAAGTCTATGGAGTTGGGTCATGTGGTTTAGGTTTGGATTTTGATTTGGTTTGATTTAGTTTTGATGATTTAAATGTATATTTCATTTAAATTTGGGACGATGATTGAAAATATGATTGATTTGTGAAAAAATCAATTGAGTTTGACTTTATTTGGATTAATATTTAACTAAGTCCATGGGATAGGTTATATGGCTTAGGAGATTTGATTTAGTTTGATTTAGTTTGATTTAGTTTTGATGATTTGAATGTAGATTTGATTTATATTTAGGAAGATGATTGAAGATATAAATTGATTATGAGAAAATCAATTGATTTTGATTTTGATTTAAATTTGGGTAAGTCCATGGGATAGGTCATATGGCTTAGGAAGGGGGACTAGGAAAGTCTTAGTGTCTAGAACACTCTTAAGTCTAAGATGGGAAGATTGAATCTACACTCTAAAAGTGAGGTCAATAGGCCTTTAGCTCCATAGTGTTGCCCTTGGAGATAGATGATTGGAAGACCGAAACCAATTTTCATATTATAGACTCAAATATATCTTTCAATGCTTTTCTTGGGAGACCATGGATACATGAGAAAAACATAGTTTCATCCTCTCTACATCAGTGTATGAAGTTTGTGAGAGGTGGGATCATCTTCTATGTCAAAGGAGATCTCAATCCAATTATAGTTCATGAGGTCGCATATATGAGGATGCGGCTTACTATCTCCTTCAAAATCAACAAGTCAATTATCATGAACTTGGCAAAAGTTTAAAAATAAAAGAAAAAGAAAAAGAAAAAGAAAGAGAAAAAGAAAAGGGAAAGAAATAGAAAATGAAAAAGAAATAAAAGGGAGAGGAAATAGACATGGAGTAGGAAGTGGAGCCTGACATAGATTCAACCCACTATTCATTACTCCATTCGAACATATGGGTAGGATGACCTGACCTCCACCAGGCAGAGTTAGAGGCAGTTCACAAGCAATCCCAGGGGTGAAAAACCTCTTTATTAGCCACCCAATAGAAGATATGTCATAGCTACTATGAGTACACCTGCTATCCATATAGACTTAGAATCTTGTTCATAAGATGAGTCTTATATGGTTAGCACACCAGGTAGCTCTTCTCAGTAGTAGATTCGCTTGGAGGTGACACTTGAGCTAGATAGCGATGAAGATTGGGCTCCAAAGCAAAGCATAAGTGTATCCAAGTCTATATTTGAAATAGTTAGGCATCAGTTGGGAACCTTAGGTCTAACCCCACTTTTCTTTGAAAAAGTTGAGGGTTTAGCAGTTAAGGAAGACCCTAAGTCATCCACAGATATGAAAACTTAGAGTTTTTTAGAGCATCATCTTCAAGTCAAGAAGTTGATGTAGTACATGAGGATGATTATATAAAGATTTAATAGAATTACCTTTTGATTGGTACTTGCCTTATGTTCATAATTTAGCAAATAAAGGGTTAATCCCACATACTTGGTCAAAGCATAGGTCAGACTACTTGAAGGAATATGGAAGAACAAATGCAAAAGCTCTAAATCAAATAGGGACTAGGATTTGGTATAGTGGGTCCAGTCCATGATGATGATTACTGTTTAGTCATCATAAATCATTTGGAATTTGATAGGTTCTTTTCAAATCACATTAACTCATATGAGGGGCTGTGCTTAGAAACTTCAGATGATCTATATTATTTTTGAGTCAAAGATGCACCGCCAGAGTTCAAATGAAAACATCAAGTCAACCATTGATGAGCTCAAGGATATTAACTTAGGAACTGAAAAAGATTGACATACATCAGTTCTTTGTTGAATGAAATTGAAACCAATGACTTAGTTAGGCTATTGACTGACTTTAAGGATTTCTTTGCATGGAGTTATGAAGAGATGCCTAGATTGGATCCTGACGTAGCGGTCAATAAATTAATAATAGAGCCTACTGCTAACCCTATCAAGCAAGCTCCCAGACACATGCAATTAGACATAGAATAATAGATCATTTATGAAGTCAAGAAATTGATTGATGCTAGCTTTATCTAGGATGAAAAATACCCTACCTACTTAGCCAGCGTTGTCCTAGTTAAGAGAAAGAATGGACAAATTCTCATATGTGTCAATTTTATGGATATAAATAAGTCATGACCAAAAGATGAAATTCCACTACCAATCCTAGAGCTGTGGTGGACATTGCCTCATCTCATGTTGTCTTCTCTTTCATGGATGGCTCATTTGGATATAACCAAATAAAGATGGCTAAAGATGAAAGAAATATTGCTTTTAGAACCTCGATCAAAATATATTACTATAAAGTCATTCCTTTCATCTTTAAAAATGCCGATGCTACATACCAGTGGGTTATGACTCAAATTTTCAATGAAATCATTCATCATTAGTTCGAGTGCTATGTCGAAGATCTCATGGTCAAAAGTAGAGAAAAGGAAGGCCATCTCTTTATCTTGAGAGTAGTTTTTGAATATTTAAGGCAATTTAACCTCAAAAGGAACCCCCTGAAGTGTGCATTCGGAGTAGCTTCAGAGAAATTCCTTGGGTTTATTATCTGACACTAGGGAATCAAAATCGATCCGGTGAAGATTAAGGAAATATTAGAATGCCACCCCCTAAAAGTTTAACTCAACTCAGATCATTTTAATGGCGGTTGGCATATCTAAGACTCTTTATATCCAGCCTATCAAAAAGATGTTAGCCATTCTCACACTTGTTAAAAAGGAAGCCAAGATCAAGTGGGATCATAAGTGTGAGTATGCATTTCAAGACATCAAGCATTACCTGATGATGTTGCCGGTTCTAGCAGCCCCTATCCCGGGCAAGCCACTCATACTTTACACTACTGCATTAGATGACTCCCTTGGTGCTTTGTTGGCCCAAGCCAATGTAGAAGGGAAGGAAAATGAACTCTACTACCTCAGCCATCATCTAATGCATGCTGAGGCTAATTATCCACTCATTGAGAAGCATTGCCTTACTTTAATCTTTACATTCCAAAAGCTACAACACTATATGCTTCCTCATAAGGTGAACTTAATCTCTAGGATCAATCCACTATAGTACCTCATAACACGGTCGACGCTATCCGGATGGTTGGCATGATGGTCCATGATCCTCTCATAGTTTGACATTACCTTTGTAACCCTCTGTGCAGTGAAAGAACAAGCTAGTGGATTACTTAGCATCACACCCACTACCTGTTGACTCTCCGCTTAGTGATGATCTCCTAGATGAACAAATCATGAACTTATAGGATACTAGTAGTCACCGTTGGGAGATGTACTTTGATGGTGCAGCTTCCTCTCAAAGAGGAGAAGAACCACAATCTACTATTCCAGGAAAGGCAGAAGTAAGAATAGTTCTCTTAATTTTGGACTGTAATGTGATAAGATTCTCATATCATCTATCCAATCCTTGCACCAACAATGAAATCAAATATGAGGCTCTGATTGCAATCTGAGTTAGTCGTTATTCTAAGCAACCAGAACATCAGGATTCTCAGCTAGTTATCAACCAAATCCCTAGGTCCTATAAGTTTATAAAGCCTAAGCACCATCACTACCATAAGTACACCATGGAGTAGTTCACCCAAATCCTAGAGGTTACTATTTATAAGATTCTTGAAGGAGAGAACACCATAGATTATGCTTTAGCTAAGCTTGCCAAGGAGTGGCATGTATAGATGATGAGTCCATATCAATAAACATCCAAAATAGACAAGTCTTATCCCTTATTGATATTCAACACATCAAAAAGTACTCTCTTGAAGGGGAGGTTGTCATTGCCAAGAAGGATGAGGAGTTAAATTGGAGGCAACCGTTCATGGATTACTAAAATAAAGGCAAACTACCTGAAGAGAAGTCCCAAGCCATCAGATGAAGCAGAGAGCACTTTTCTATAATCTTGTGGATGGTGTCTTGTATCGGTGGTCAATTGATCATATGTGGTTACATTATTTAGACAAGCACAAAGCCTATAAGATCATGATCGAGGTACACTCATGACTATGTGGAGCCAACCAATCTAGTCTAAAGCTGAAAGCTAAGATCAAGAGACTAGGATACTACTAGCCATCGATGATCAAAGATTGCTTGGATATGGCTAAGCGATGCTACCAGCGTCAAATACAAGGTGTGGTCCTAAACCAACCACCCAACATTCTACATCCTATAGTCGCTTCATGGTTATTTGAGTATTGGGGTACCAACATAGTGGGTTCGATTGATCCTCCTTCTTCTAAGGGTCATCGATTCATCTTAGCTACTACTGACTACTTTTCCAAATGGGTGAAGGTAATTTCACTCAGAGAGGTAACAACTCAGCATGTGCTCTATTTTTTTAAGGACTATATCATATATAGGTTGAGTGCCTCAAGAATTATATCTGATAATGGTATGCGCATTCAAGATCAACAACTTTTCTAGAGACAACATAGATTGGAGATATTCTACCATCAACTACCTTAGGGAAAATGGCTTAGCAGAAGCCTTCAACAACGTTCTCATCCAAATACTGAAGAAGACACTCAACAACAACAAGCGCTAGTAGAATGAGAAATTAGTTGAAGCCTTATAGGCCTACTGTCCACAAATAGAACTCCAACTTAGTTTACTCCTTTCTCCTTAGTGTATGGGTCCAAAGCCGTTATACGGTTAAAAATCCAACTCCCATCACTAAGGATAGCTGTAGGTAGCAAGATCATAATAGAGCAGAATGCCAAGTTGCAGTTAGAAGATCTCGAAGGTTTTGAGGAGAGATGCCTACATGTATTCCAAAACCTCGAGTTGTACAAAGCTAAAATGATTCAAGCTCACAATAAGTTTTTCCATCCTAGAGCTTTTCAAGTAAGAGAGCTTATTTTAGTTCTAAAGAGATCAATTGTTGCCCGTTGTAAGATGGGAGACAAGTTTGAACCCACTTGTAAGATGGGAGACAAGTTAGAAGAGCTCAAAGATTTGGAGGAGAGATGCCTTCATGTATGCCAAAACCTCGAGTTGTACAAAGCTAAAATGATTCAAGCTCACAATAAGTTTTTCCATCCTAGAGCTTTTCAAGTAAGAGAGCTTATTTTAGTTCTATGGAGATTGATTGTTGCCCGTTGTAAGATGGGAGACAAGTTTGAACCCACTTGGGAAGGCCCTTTTGCCATAGAGAAGGCTTACTAAAGAGGAACTTATCAGCTTATTAATCATAAGGGAGAGCACTCAATGCTTCTAATCAATGGGCCCTTCTTAAATAAATATTATAAATCATGTTTCAAAATAATTAACATCAATGAAAATTCCATTTTGAATTCAATCTCTTCCATGTTGAAAGTATTCTTGTTTGCAAATCTGCCATAATGTGTTTAGGGTAGGTGTAAGGAACCCGAGGGGCATTCAATTTTTCATCAACACTGTTGACCTCAATTTTGGAAGAGGTCATTTTAGCAATGAGAAGAGCTCAAGTTCAAAGAGGGATTTCCTAATTCAATATTCAGGTCGCTATGCTTAGTAATTTAGGAAATGCATTTTGAGCTAAATCCAATCTACTTGGTTTGATGCAAAATCAAGTAAAATATCTAACATAAATTAAATCAAGTAAATCAATAAAAATAAAATGGAAGTTCAATGTCAAACCTAAAGTCAACTCTAGTCAACCTAGAGTTGACTTAAGTGGGCCCACTTTGTCAAAAAGTCAACCCACTACATTTTTGCCAAATCAATTTGTCAAAAATATTTCAAGTGATTAAGTAAACATGTTTGATCACAATGACAAAGAAATTTGAGTCCATTGAGGCCTAGATTAGGTAAGGTAAATTCCTTAAATCAAAATAACCTAATTAAGCTACATTGAAATCAAAATAAATCTAAATTGATTGTACTAAATCATATGGGGATGGTGATGATACATAACTCAATTCCCTATTGGGTGTAATTGGGTCAAATGGTTTATTTGACCTATAAGACATTTGGTTTAATTCTTAATTTGGGTTAAGTGAGTTAAATAAGACAAAATGAATAGGAAAATTAAAATCATTTCCAACCAATTCACATGGGATGGGATGAGACTTCCTTAAACCCTTCTAATGAAGGTTTACATCCTTAATCAAGCCATTTAAAATTTCTTGCATTATTACATAAAATCTAAATGGAGAGGCCAATGCAAAGGAAATGAAGAGGCCAAATTCCTTCTTCCCACCTCTTCAGCCTTGGGGTGTGGGATAAAAGAGGAGGGCATTAGCTAACTTCCAAGACCCTCCATCAGCAAAACCGACCAAGGAATAAAGGAAAAAGAGCTTTAAAGCTCT
This sequence comes from Cymbidium sinense, assembly GCA_021442155.1. Classification (NCBI taxonomy): domain Eukaryota; kingdom Viridiplantae; phylum Streptophyta; class Magnoliopsida; order Asparagales; family Orchidaceae; genus Cymbidium; species Cymbidium sinense. The sequence goes on from CM038214.1 coordinate 32,963,319, forward strand.
CGACCATATAGCAAACCACACACACACACTTTCTCGGGGATAATTGAACTTTCCTTTACCTTCATACATCCAAACTAAAGCCAAACAAAAGTTATTCCCCCTCCCAAGTGTCCTTAACCATTGTAAACTACTAAAGCCAAAATTTTCAAGCCAAGGGATGGTCTAGGGAACAATCTGTAAGGAATTAACCCAATTCCTTTAGCAAGCGAGTTCGAATCAAGGTTCTAAAGCTATAGGATCAATTCCAAGGCCAATCGTCCAATGAATTGAGGAATGCCATTAACAACCTTGAGCTTTTTATTTGATGTTTTAGTTGTGGTCATTTTCATAAGAAACATGATCTTTAATAAGTCTGTTATGCCTTTTTTCTAGCACAGCTGTTGCACACCTAAAGACAACCCCTTAGGTTGGCTAGCTCTACCCCAAGGCCACTAGACTATCCCTTTGGATTTGTAAATTTGAGCTAGGACAAGTCTGATATATTCCCTTCTCAGTGGGTTCATCGCACACCAACATGGTTCATCGCACACCAACATGGTTCATCGCACCCCATCGGATATGTCCTCAATTCAAAATTAAAGTAAACCAAACAAACCATATCAAATCACATGAAACTAAGATAAAATTAATCATGAGTACTTTTCAGTTGACATAAGTCCCCAACGACATTCACTCAGTAGTCTCCCTAGGTCTGGTTCAATTTATTGTGCATCCAAGTCACCCGGTTGTTCCTCACTTTGGAAGATGTAATTATGCTTTTCCTTCTTATAGCATTGAACACTGAAAGGCAACCCCTTAGGTTGGATAGCTCTTCCCTGCAGTCGATAGACTATCCCTTTGTATTTGTAAACCTGAGGTAGGTCAAGCCTGATATAGCACCTTCTTAGTGGGTCCACCGCACATTGACAGGGTCCATACATTAACTTAGATTAAATTAAACCCAATCTAATTTTTCCCAGTGGAGTTAAATCACACCCTTATATCTAGTGGAACCCCAAATCATATATAAACAAGTCAAGCAAATAAATCTAATTCATAACCAACCTATCCAGTGGAGCCAAATTAAACTAACTCTCCTAGTAGAGTCTAAATCAAAGAAATCAAACCAAACTCTTATCCCCAGTAGATACATCCCCAAACAAATCTATGAAATCAAACTCAAATCCTAATCCCAAGCAAATAACCCAAACTTGCCTCCCTAGTGGAAGGTTCATATACCCGATCCCCAGTAGACTCGAGCCCATATCTATAGCAGATATGCCTCTAGATGAATTAAAACAAAAATAATTAAATTTGATTGATCTATATCTTTGGTGGATTATAGATTCTTATTCCCAGTGGATCTTCTTTCCACCAATCATATAATCAAATCAAATTCAAAGCTTATCCCAAGAACATTTTCTTCTCTTCTACCTATAGACTAACATGTCATGCCAATGCATGTGTGATCCCCTAGTGGATCTCCCTCCATGTTCTTGACATGGAATTATCATCAAAAATGTCTTCTCTTGCACACCTTTAATACTTCAACCAAAAGCTAATGTATTCATTCAAATTATATCATCTTAACATTGTAATCAACATTTTATGATTTATGATGGTGCAAGCTCAAACTAACTATACAATCATGCTAAACATATTATAATGTGAATTAACACACTATATTATATTATAATATATGAAGTTATATTATAATTTGCTATAATATAATATATTGTCTAACATTACACCTCATTAGAATCACTTAAAAAGAACAAATAGCAACATTTTCTCAAAATATGAATAATGTTTATTTTGGATGTAAAATTATTATTTTTCTATTAGAAATGGTACAAAATAGCATAATTTTAGTGTTGCTTCTTGGTGTGTACTGTGAATTTGGCCAAATTCTTCCATCTCAACCTTCCAATTAACATTTTTATGGGTTTTGACCCCATGTATTATAACTAAAGTAAAACATACTAAACTGTACAATAACATTTAGTAACACACCACCACATTCATATATGTTTGAAGTTATATTGTTATGTACATTAAAATTTAATATGCTTTCATATAAAATATTATTTTACATTACACCTTAAAATGAATCACCTTAAGAAACAAAATTATAAAATTTGGTAGAAAAATGAACATTTATTTTGGATGCAAAATTCCATTCTTTTGATTAAAAGACACACCATAGCACACCCCTAATGATGTTCCCTAAAGCTTACCTTAAATTTGGTGAAATCCCATCATCTCAACTTATAAATCAGTATTTTTATGAATTATACCAGTACAAACTCTACTACATCATGCTATGACAAACTAAAATATGCTAAACAACAAGTAGTAGTACACAATAGTATGCTATAATGCATGATGCTACACTATGTTATGGAATCCTATATTATAATACCCTATAACATATGAGGATTGCCTAAGATAAAAAATCATAAAATTAATCTAAACAATAAAAAAACTATATGTTTTAGTCATATCACTTACATATTTTAGATTGAAATAATATATTATTATGCCATGCTCTACCTATTATGAATTTGGTCAAATTCCACCATTTTAAAGTCTAAATCAACATTTTTATAAATAATGCTAGTGTAGGCTCAACTGCATGATTGTAAAATACTAAAAGAATTTAAAATGTGCAGAACAATATATTATGACATATGATGCTATCTTATGCTACAACATATAACATTTATTTTGAACATAAAATCTTACATTTTAGACTACAAGTGGCATAGCACACCTTTGGTACTACAAACTAATTCCCACTTCAAATTTAAATTTCATCATTTGATTTATTATATAAATATTTTTATAATTTATATTAATATAGATTATACGACACAATACCATAATATACTAAAACATTTCAAAACATCTTATAACATCCAAAAACACATCACTACATGCTCAGATATATGATTCTACATCATACTATAATATATGGTATTATAATATGATTTAGGTATTCAAATATCTAATAGTCAAGGGAAAGTCTCTTGAAGACATTTTCTTTTGCTACCATAACTATGTTAGGATTAGGTCATTCTTTAGATCTACTCCTAATGACATCATTATTCAAGGTTTAGGGTTAGTTTAGGGTTTAGGGTTTAAGGTTAGTTTTGGTTTTATGGTTTACATTTAGGGTTTGGGGTTTAGGGTTTAGGGTTTAGGGTTTAGGGTTTAGGGTTTAGGGTTTAGGATTTTTAGAGTTTAGGGTTTAGGGTTTAGGTTTTAGGTTTAGGGTTTAAGTTTTAGTTTAGGGTTTAGGGTTTAGATTATAAGGTTTTTTTTAAAATAGAAAATAAATTTAGATTCAACATTTCTTCTTTTTTATTTTATCAACCAAGTAGCACCCCAGGTTTTCTAAGGCACAAGGGATGACATAGATCAAAAATGAGCACCCTTAGAGCAAATCAAAAACTCTAAATTAGTAGAACCATCTCTACTATAAAGACATAGTTCCATAAGCGGTCGGATCGATTCTTCAATTTCTCTAAATCCCATCAACCACCCTTGCCTCTCAAGTAGTGTGATCCATCATATCCCAATCTCTCCCTCCGCCACCACCATGGTTCTAACCTCCCTCACTCTTCCCACCTCCATAACCACTCTTTGCTGACCACCTCCATATGCACCAACACCTCAGATCCCCACCACCTTGATAACTGGCCTGCCTTTTCCTCCACCACTAGATCTAGACTAAGCCAAGTTGACAGTAATGTTCCTTCCATCAAGGTTTTGCCCATTCTAAGGGTTTAGGGTTTAGGGTTAGTTTAGGGTTTAGGGTTTAGGATTAGTTTAAGGTTTATGGTTTACGGTTTGGAGTTTAGAGTTGTAGGTCGTATGTTTTAGGGTTTAGGGTTTTAAGGCTTAGGGTTTAGGGTTTAAGGTTTAGGGTTTAGCATTTTGGGTTTAGGGTTTAGGGTTTAGGGTTTAGGGTTTAGGGTTTATGGTTGTAGGTTTAGGGTTTAGGGTTTAGTTTGGGGTTTTAGGGTTTAGGTATGGTACAGGATTCTGGAGCAGGGTCTGCCTAAAGTTTCTTTTAAAATTAAGCAAACCAGTAGGTTTAGGTTTATTTAGTTTTTTTAGTTATTTTAGTTTATTTTGATTTTTATTTTATTTAGGTTTATTTTTATGTTTATTTTGTTTTGTTTATTTATTTTAGGTTTATTATTTTTGTTTAAGTTTTTTTTAGTTTATCTTTAGGTTTAGGTTTATTTTATAGTTGAATTTTATTTTTATTTTATTTTTTGGTTTAGGTTTTATTTTTTTATTTTTAGGTTTAGGTTTAGGTTTTTATTTTACTTTTTTAGGTTTAGGTTTTAGGTTTTTATTTTAGGTTTAGTTTTAGGTTTTATTTTTTAGTTTAGATTTAGGCTTATTTTTAGTTTAATTTATTTTATTTAGCTTAGGTTTACATTTATATTTAGTTTATTTTAGGTTTAGGTTTATGTTTTATTTATTTTAGTGTAGGTTTAGGTTTATCTTATTTTATTTATTTATTTTATTTTAGGTTTAGGTTTTGTTTTAGTTTAGGGTTTAGGTTTTATTTTTATCCATTTAGGTTTATTTTTTTAGGTTTAGGTTTTATTTAGTTTTATTTTATTTTATTTTGGTTTATTTTATTATTATTTTATGTTTAGTTTTATTTTATTTAGGTTTTTATTCTTAGGTTTATTTTATTTTAGTTTAGTTTAGGTTTTATTATATTTTATCTCCCATTTTATGTGGTTTTATTATTTTATTATAAGGTCTTATTTAGAGTGTAGGTGGTTGGAGGGTCCAGAGGGCCCAGGATTTAGGGTTTTGGGCATGTTTAGTGCCATGATTTAGGGCCTGGGTGGCCCAATTCTTGGTGGGGTTTGGATTTAGGAGTGGCCTAGGTCACCAGGATTTAGGGCCAATTTGGGCCCAGCCTCCCAGGATCTTTTTAGGGCCTGTGGAGGCCCAGGGTTAAAAAGTTTAGTGGGTTTAGTAGTGGCTCAGTGTCAGGTCAGTTAGTGGGTTTAGATTTATAGATGGTAGGGTTTATGGTTAGGGTATGGTAGGGTTTTTTTTTGGTGGTTTAGGGTTTAGGGTTTAGGTTTATTTATTTATTTACTTTATTTTATTTATTTAGTTTATTTTATTTTAATTTTATTTAGGTTTATTTTATTTATTTAGTTTAATTATTTTAGGATTATTTATTTTAGTTTAGATTTTTATCTTTGTTTATTTTTAGGTTTAGGTTTATGCTTATTTTTAGTTCAATTTTATTTTGATTTATTTTTGAGTTAGTATTATTTTTTATTTTTAGGTTTAAGTTTTTATTTTATTTTTTTTAGTAGATTTAGGTTTTTTTTTTTTTAGGTTTTTTTTAGTTTAGGTATATGTTTATTTTTAGTATATTTTATTTTATTTTAGTTTAGGGTTTAGTTTATTTTATTTTAGGTTTAGGTTTAGGTTTTATTTATTTTAGTTTATTTTATTTTAGTTTTAGGTTTAGGTTTATTTTATTTTGTTTTATTTTAGGTTTTAGTTTTAGTTTAGGGTTTAGGTTTTATATATATTTAGGTTTATTTTAGATTTAGGTTTTATTTAGTTTTATTTTATTTTATTATAGATTTATTTATTTTATTTATGTATTTTATTTAGTTTATTTTTTTTTATTTATTTTATTTAATTTAGTTTTGTTTTATTTATTTGGTTTAGGTTTGGTTTAGGTTTATGTTAGTTTAGGCTTTATTTATTTTTTAAGTTTTATTTTATTTTATTTAGTTTAGAGCTCAGTTTTTTTAGTTTAGGTGGGAGTGGAGGGCCCAGGTGGGAGTAGGTTAGGTGGGTTGTGGGTTTAGGGAGGAGTGGTGAGGGTAGGTTTTGGGTTTGGAGTGTTTTGTAGGTTTAGATTGTGTAGTTTAAAGAGGGTTTAAGATTTAGGATTTAGGGTTCAAAGTTTAGGGCATAGGGTTTAAATTTTATTTTAAAATTATGTGAACTGGTTGGTTTAGGTTTATTTAGTCTATTTATTTTTTTATTTTTATTTAGGTTTATCTTTAATTTTTATTTAGTTTACTTTATTTATTTTAGGTTTATTTATTTTGGTTTAGCTTTTTTATTTTAGTTTATTTTTTAGGATTAGATTTAGGTTTATGTTTATTTTTTAGTTTAATTTAATTTTTTATTTTATTTTTTAGGTTTAAGTTTAGGTTTCTATTTTAGGTTTATTTTTAGGTTTTATTTTTAGTTAAAGTTTACGTTTATTTTTAGTTTATTTTATTTTATTTAGTTTAGGGTTTAGGTTTAGTTTATTTTAGGTTTATGTTTAGGTTTTATTTATATTAGTTTAGTTTATTTTAGCATATGTTTAGGTTTATTTTATTTTGTTTATTTTAGGTTTAGTTTTTTTGTAGTTTCAGGTTTAGGTTTTTTTTTTAAGTTTAGGTTTTTATTTTATTTTATTTTTAGTTTATTTTATTTTTAGTTTATGTTTAGTTTTTATTTTGTTTAGGTGTTTTATTTTTTAATTTAGTTTAGGCTTTTATTTATTTATTTTTAATTTAGTTTTTATTTATTATTTTTTTTAGGTTTTGGTTTAGGTTTATGTTTAAGTTTAAGTGTTAGTTTAGGTTTTATTTTATTTTATTATTTTTTTATGGTTTATGTTTATTTATTTATTATATTAGGTTTATTTAGTTTATGTTTAGGTTTTAACATTTTGGGTTTAGTGTCAGTGGAAGGGTGTGGTAGGGTTTATGTCAGGGTTTAGGGTCTAGGGTTTAGAGTGTAGGGTTTAGCATTTAGGGCTTAGGATTTTTTGAATTAGGGTTTAGGGTTTAAGGTTTTTGGAGTTTAGGGTTTAAGGATTGGGTTTTAGGTTTTAGGTCTGGGGTTCAAGTCTTAAGTTCTCTAGTTTTTTTTAAATAGAGAAAAAATTTAGATTCAACATTTCTTCTTTAGTTTTGTTTAGTCAAGTCCTCCACTGTTAGGGTTTAGCTCACGTTAAGTTTATTAGGTTTAGGATTTAGGTTTATTTTTAATTTATTTATTACCTGGGTTTAAGTTTGCCTGGTTTAGGTAGGGTTTAGTCAGGGTTTAGGGTGATCAGCTTGTTCAGGGTTTAGAGCTCATGATCAGGATTTAGGGTGTGGCTAGGGTTATGGTAGTTTAGGGCTTTATGCTTTAGGCCATGGCTCAGGATCAGAGTTTAGGGTGGAGGTTGGGGTTTTAGGGTTTAGAGGTAGGTCAGGTTAGTAGGTTTAAAGGCCTAGTGTTTTTAAGGTTTAGTTTAGGGTTTAGGATTTAGTAGGTATTTTTAAATTAATTAAACTAGTAGGAGGTTTATTTACTTTATATTTTATTTATTTTAATTAATTTTAGTTTTTATGTATATGTAGGCTTATTTTTCATTTTTATGTAGTTTGGTTTATTTATTTTAGGTTTATTTATTTTAGTTTAGGTTTTTTATTTTAGTTTATTTTTTAGGTTTAGATTTTATTTTTAATTTTTAGGTTTAGGTTTAGATTTTTATTTTATTTTTTTAGGTCTAGGTTTTATATATTTATTTTAGGTTTATTTTTAGGTTTTATTTTTTAGTTTATGTTTAGGTTTATTTTTAGTTTATTTTATTTTATTTAGTTTAGGTTTAGGTTTAAGTTTAGTTTATTTTTGGTTTAGGTTTTGGCTTAATTTATTTTAGTTTAGATTTAGGTTTATTTTATTTTATTTACTTTATTTTTATTTTAAGTTTAGGGTTTAGGTTTTATTTTTTATTTATTCTTAGGTATTTTTTAGGTTTATTTTTTAAGTTTAGGTTTTTATTTAATTTGTATTTTATTCTATTTTAGGTTTATTTTATTTTTATTTTACATTTAGTTTTAAATTTATGAAGATTTTTTATTCTTAGGTTTATTTTTTTAATTGTGTTTAGGTTTTTCTTTATTTTTATTTTATATTTTATTTTATTTTTACCTTTAGGCTTAGTTTTACTTTAGGTTTTTTTTAATTTTATTTTTTTATTTTATTTAGGTTTAAGTTTATTTATTTATTTTATTTTAAGGTTTTTTTAGTTTAGGTTTAGGTTTTAGGTTTTAGGTTTAGGGTTTGGGTTTATGGTTTTAGGTTTAGCCCAGGGTTTAGTCACCATCAGGATTTAGGGTGGAGGGTTTAGTTAGAGGGCCCAGGGGAGTTTAGGGTTTAGGGTAGGCCCAGGATCTTAGGATTATGCCTCAGGATCACAAAAGTTTGGTTTAAGGTTTATGATTTAGGGAGGTCAGTGTGTGCAGGCCCAGGGCCCAGGTTAGTGTAGTTGGATTAGTGAGGTCAGGGTTTGGTTATGGTCAGATTAGCTCAGCTTTATGGTTTAGAGTGGTGGATTAGCCAGGGTCATAGCCAGCATTTAACGAGTAGTAGTCAGGGTTTAAGGGTTTAGTCTTTAGGGCCTGGGTTTGGGGTTAATAGTGGGCTAACATTTAGTTTGTGGATTTAGAGTGGTAGGCAGGTTTAGGGTCTTTATTTATTTAGTAGTTTAGGTTTAGGTTAAGGTTTACATTTTTGTTTGCTTAGTTTTATTTTTATTTTATTTTTTAGGTTAGGTTTTCTTTTTTATTTTTAGGTTTAGGTTTACGTTTTCATGTTATTTTTCTAGGTTTAGGTTTTTGGTTTTATTCCTTAATTTAGGTTTAGGTTTTTATTTTGTTTTTTTAGCTTTAGGTTTTAGGTTTTTATTTTAGGTTTTTTTTTAGGTTTTTTTTTCAGTTTAAGGTTAGGTTTATTATTAGTTTATTTTTTTATTTAGTTTAAGTTTAGGTTTAGGTTTAGGTTTAATTTATTTTAGGTTTAGGTTTTGGTTTTATTTATTTTTGTTTAGTTTATTTTAGTTTAGGCTTAGGTTTAGGTCTATTTTAATTTTTCTATTTTTTTTTTAGGTTTAGTTTTTCTTAGTTTATGGTTTAAGTTTTATTTTTTATTTATTTTTAGGTTTATCTTTTTAGGTTTAGGTTTTTATTTAGTTTTATTTTAGGTTTATTTTATTTTTATTTTACGTTTAGTTTTTATTTTATTTAGGTTTTTTTTCTTATGTTTATTTTATTTTAGTTTAGTTATATTTTATTTATTTTATTTTACTTTTATTTTATTTTTTATTTTATTAATTTTTAAGTTTAGGTTTATTTTTTGGTTAAACTTTTTATTTTAATTTATTTTTTATTTTATTTAGGTTTAGGTTTTTTTATTTATTTTCTTTTTAGGCTTTATTTGGTTTAGGTTTAGGTTTTTAGGGTTTAGGGTTTAGGGATTAAGGTTTAGCATTTAGGGTTTAGGGTTTAGAGTTAGGGTTTAGGGTTTAGGGTTTAGTGATTAGGCTTTAGCGTTTAGGGCTTTTAGCGTTTAGGGTTTAAGGTTTAGGATTTATGGTGTAAGGTTTTGGGTTTGGGGTTTAGGGTTTTAGTGTTTAGGGTTTAGGGTTTTTGGTTTTAGGTTTAGTGTTTAGGGTTTAAGATTTAGGGTTAGTTTTAGGGTTTATGGTTTAGTGTTAAGATTTTTTTATATTTTTTTATTTTAAGGTTTAGGGTTTAGGGTTTTTAGTTTTCTTCTTTTTAATAGAGAACAAATTCAGATTCAACATTTCTTCTTTTCAATTTCATCTACCAAGTAACACACTAAGTTTTCTAAGACACAAGCAATGACATAGATAAAAAATGAGAATGCATAGAGCAAATCAGAAACCCTATATAACTAGACTGTCTCTACTGAAAAGACCCAATTCCATAAGCAGCAAATCATTTTGGCCATTCTTCAATTTCTCCTCCCATCAAAACCACCCTAGCCTCTCAAGTAGCAGGATCCACCATCATATCCCCGATCTATTCCTCCACCACCACCATTGCTGTAACCTCTATCGCTCCTCCCGCCTACATAACCACCACTACTCGGACCACCACCTGTATATCCACTAGCACCTCCAGATCCCTCACCACCATTATGATAACTAATGCCTTCGCCTTTGCCTCCACTGCTAGATCTAGGCTGAGCCTGGTTGACAGTGATGTTCTTGCCGTCAAGGTTCTGCCTATTCTCAATGTTTAGGTTTAGGTTTATGTTTATTAGATTTTAGGTTTTAGGTTTATTTTATAATTTATTTAGTTACTTTAGGTTTAGGATTAAGGTTTGGGGTTTAGGCTTTAGGGTTTAGGGTTTAGGGTTAGGGTTTAGGGTTTTTTTCATAGCTCAAATGATTCCAAAACACACAAGAAATTACCAAATCAAACAAGACTTTATCCTCTAACAACTAATAAAATAAGATAAAATAAATTTAAATTCAAAAATCCATAGAAAGAGTATTTCACAAAATGATTTAACTCCTAGAGACAATAAAATTTGATTTTATGTAATTCCAACAAACTTTATCAAACAAGCTGAAACCCATATCATCATCAGATTCCTCAGCAAGGGCTTCCTTTTTCATTTCCATTACAGCAGCTGGAGCATTAGCACCAACAGGAGTAGTAGAAGCATAAGGTGCAGTAAGCACATAAAATTTACTAGGATCCTTCAAATACTCCTTAACCTTCTCATCATGAGGGTATGTGTAATCAGTAGTAATCGTGATGATAAGGGCATTCTTGTAAGCATTGATGAACATGTGGGGCGTTGTTGTAAGGGTGGAATAAGAGAGGGCCAGCAAGAGTGAAGTGATCATTGAAAGGCCTATCAAAACTTCCTATGAGATCATTATCGGTGAGGTCTAGCACCTCAGGACTGAACACTGAACCATCATCATACACATACTGGATGACAAGGCGATAAGAGAAAGGCCTAATCTCAAGCTTAACGAGAGAGCAGCCTTTGAGGACCCCACCTTATCGCCTTTTTTAACCACCTCAATCGGGTTGATAATTTCAACAGTACCATTGTTGATCTTAGCTGGGATGTTGAGAACCTGGAAGAAAGAAGTCTATGAAGCATCCAGACCAGTGTTTCATGGAAGAACCACAACACCAATAGGTGCAACAAGACCAACATGGGCAGGAGCACTAACTTTGTATTTTGCAACCTCTTTGCTGACTTCTTTAAGAGCACCTTTCTTAAAAAAATAGCTCAACTAGGGTTTAGGGTTTAGGGTTCTAGGGTTTATGCTTTTAGGGTTTAGGGTTTAGGGTTAGGGTTTAGGGTTTAGGGTTTAGGGTTTAGGGTTTAGGTTTTGGGATTTAAGGGTTTAGAGGTTAGGATTTAGGGTTGTAGGTTTAGTGTTGTAGGCTTAGGGTTTAGGGTTTAGGATTTAGGGTTTGGGTAATTTTTTTAAATTAAGTAAATCGATAAGTTCAGGTTTATTTAGTTTATTTTTTATATATTTTATTTTATTTTATTTTTTTTTCTTTAGTTTAATTTTTTATTTTTATTTAGTTTAGTTTATTTATTTTAGGCTAATTTATTTTTTAATTTATGATTTTTATTTTAGTTTATTTTTTAGGTTTAGTTAAGGTTTAGGTTTATTTTATAGTTAAGTTTTACTTTTTATTTTATTTTTTAGGTTTAGGTTTTATTTTTTATTTTTAGGTTTAGGTTTAGGTTTTTATTTTATTTTTTTTAGGTTTAGGTCTTAGGTTTTTATTTTAGGATTATTTTTAGGTTTTATTTTGTATTTTAGGTTTATTTTTAGTTTATTTTATTTTATTTAGTTTAGGTTTAGGTTTAGGTTTTATTTATTTTAGTTTAGTTTATTTTAGTTTAGGTTTATTTTATTTTGTTTATTTTATTTTTATTTTATGTTTAGTTTTTTTTTTTTAGTTTAGGGTTTAGGTTTTATTTTTAGGTTAATATTTTAGTTTTATGTTTTTATTTAGTTTTTATTTTATTTTATTTTCGGTTTATTTTATTTTTATTTTACATTTAGTTTTAATTTTATTTAAGTTTTTTATTTTTAGGTTTATTATATATTTTTAGTTTAGTTTAGGTTTTTGTTTATTTTATTTTAGTTTATTTTTATTTTTTATTTAATTTTCTTTTTAGGTTTAGGTTTAGGTTTTAGTTTAGGTTTTTATTTTATTTAGGTTTAGGTTTTTTTATTTATTTTTTTAGGTTTTATTTAGTTTAAGATTAGGTTTTTAGGTTTTTAGGGTTTAGAGTTTAGGGTTTAGGGTTTAGGGTTTTAGGGTTTAGGGTTTAATGTTAGGGTTTAGGGTTTAGGGTTTAGTGTTTTCACTTTAGGGTTTAGGATTTTTAGTGTTTAGGGTTTAGGGTTCCTTTTTAACTAAAAGGAATTTATTGCTCAGTAAAATTGGTACAAGAAGACCGTATTAGAGACTAAACTCAAAAAGAAAAAAAAAACTACTACTCAAATGAGCTACATGAGAATCGTAAAGAGTTTAGTGCCTAAATTAATAGATCAAAGAGCAATAAAGAAAAAAAAGAAAGTCAAAACTATAAAAGCTAAGCAAAGAAAGGACGAAAAACTAAAGAATCCATGGAGCTCCAAAAGAACCTCCAAAGAGATGAAGATCCGTAAGAAAAGGAAACCTGCAACATGTGATTGAAGACAACTCTAGCCATCTAAGAAAATAGAGACCATCAGTAAGATTCCAGCTCCCTCCAAGAAGAAGAAGAGACTGACTGAAAAAGATAACCTGCAACCTACAAGAAATCTCAGCCAGAAGGAGATCAGAAAACATAAAAAGAAAAAACTCGGGCTCAAATATGACGAAAAAAGGATAATCACAATACAGAGGGGCATCAAATACTAAGTGTATCCAACTTCAAAGGAGGGTTACAAATAGGAAAAGTCACTTGCCACAAAAATATCAAGGAAAAAATCCATCATATCATCATAGACATCCCAACTAAAGAAAAATACAAACCTATCATAATAGCCACCCAGCCAAAGAAAAAGTGAAGCTAAGGACATAGAAAGAGAGAGGAGAAGAACATATAAAATTAATATAAGGTAATCTCAACAAAACAAAATATGAACACCAGAGGGAGAAAAGAAGCTCACGACCTAAAAAAAAAAGAAAAGAGCCCTCAAAGACAAAGACAATAGAGCCCACAACAACACCAATCCAAAGACAACAAGGCACCAAGCCAACAGAGCCTAAAACAACACCAATCCAAAGCCACAAATGCACCAACCAAAGGAAATAAAATAGCCAACAAAGCAGCCACACAAAAGAGCACCCACAAAAAATATCCCAGGAAAGAGCAAGAGAACCAAACCAACCAACAAAAAAGAAGAAGAAGGCCATGGGTGTTTATTTTGTGTTGAATGTTGTTGTTATTAAGTGGGTGTTTATGTGAGGGGACACCACATAGATCCGCTGATGTACTCATTAGTTTGATCGGGTACAACATTAAAGAATAATCTACTATATCAAGAGATATAAGTCATTATCCTATAATGGACCTAATCACTTAAATGAGGACTCCTAAGGCATGATGGGTCTTCGAATGTACCAGAGATCTTTTCACTACTTTACATGAAAAGTAAAGTAGGGTTTATTTTAATCCGAGTTCATTAAGTTCCATATGGAGGCAAGCCCCCATAGTTAATTACATCCTAAGGAATGAGATTCCTTAGAAATACTCACGATTAAGGTAAATGATCATTGTCTCCAAAGATTTCAAAGATAGGACTATCAACCAATTAGTTATTTTTGGAAAATCAGGTGGGATTGATCAAAATGGAAGAGTTCTTATTGAAACCAAAAGAGATGAGTAAGGAATGATCATGAAACTAGGAAACCTAGTGAGCATCCCAATTTATCCTATGGTTGGGCTTTACATTTTTTAAGTTGAAGATAATTATTTGAGTTAGGATTTTCATTAGAAATCTTGGGCTAACAATTCAACAATACAAGATTATAGAAATGCCTAAGAGGTGAGGATTTATGTTTGTAGCCCGGAAAGGGGAACAACAACCTTAGATCCTAAATCTTGGGAGCTTTGTCAAGGGCTAAATTATGACCTAAATCTAAGGCAAAAATGGGTATATGGTTTTCCTCCACAAGAGAGAGTTTCTGTTGGGCTTACAATCGCCTAGGGGTGGCCACTAACTAACTCCTCCTATGATTTTAGAAAATAAAATATGCCGGTAAGTCTTATGCTTTGCAAGACGGTTAGGCTGTTGTTTATTTAGAAAGAGACTAAGTCCTTAAACTCACTCTGAAGCTAGATCATGAGACCAATTAAAGAATAGAAAGAAGGAGGTGTGTTTCCCCCCATGGCTCTTAAAGGTTAAGCCATTTTCTCTAGCAAAGGTGGAAGCCCTCCATTAGCAAAAGTGAGATTATATGATTTATGCATGATATGAGACATATAACATCTAGCTAAGGGGTTGCTAAATCTTTTATTATCTTGATTTATTCCCTAGGCTTTAAGTGAGATTAAAAATTATTTAATTTAATTTTGAGTTGATTAATTGGATAGAAAATATATTTTTCCTTAAGAGCTTAATCACATCCAGGCCATTCAACAACCATCAAACAATTAAGAAACTAGGAAAATCATGCCATCCTAATTATGCAATAATAAACATAACATCAATCAATTTATAAAATTAGTGCAAAAGAATAAGAGGTTGATGTGATTGGGTTCCACCTCACAACCCAAAAAAGTGTGGAAGTCGAGCTCCCTTTATACAACCCATACTACAAATGAATAATTATAATTATAAAATGACAAGTGTTATAGGGGTCTTCATTATTCATCCTTCATTCTTCACTCCTTGTCCTTCATTCCTTCATCTTAATTTGTTCCATTTCTTTCTTTCTTTTGGTTTGGCTTGGGATGTGGTTTACTCCAAGTCCTCATGTGGTATATAAGATGTAGTTTTATAACCAATGTTCACCTTAATCCCCATAACACTTGTTCCAAATCTTAATTGCAAAATTTACATCAAAATGGGAAAAGTAAATATAACTAAACTTACAAAATAAAGATTAGTCAAACATACCACACAACCCAAGCAATTATATGAATAAGTTGGACTTAGCACCCCACACATGGGTAACCAAGTCCACCTGTGCTAATTTGGATTATGCTTAGGGGTATAAGCGACCTACACAATAAGAAAGTATTTATATTCTTATTACAGTGCCCCTTAAGCACAACCCTCTATAGAAGATATAATTAGGCTAAGATTATCATCCCATATACACATACGCCTCTAACATCCAGTAAAATAATACATCACAAAACAAAACATTCATCACACATGCCTAACCTAAAGCTAGAAATGGTAACTTAGTCTAATGTATGTTATGTGTGTGGCATGTCTTAGCTAGGCTTTAGGGTTGGAATTTTCTAAGTGTGAAAGATTCAATTTAAATGGTGGTTTTCTTTCAAGTGATTTAGTTTACTTGTCAATTTTAGTTGGTGATTTGATTTAGTTTGAATGAACTGACATTTAGTGACTAAATATTATGAAGAGAAGAAAAGAGAAGAGTGCTCTCTTTCATCCCTACCATAAAACATTCCAAAGGTAGATTGATTAATGAATTTCCTTCAGTGAATAGTTTATTATGTGTTTTAATTGGTGCTAAGTTTGGGTTCTCCTTAAATAGTCTTATTTAATAAGAAAGGAATCTTAGGATCAGTTAGGGTGGATTACTATCACATAACACACATCCCTTCATTTCTTTCCACCATTTATACCATGCATATGAATAATCCTAAACAAACATGTACATGCAATGCAAATCTTAGTACACTTTGATGATGAATGCAAAGAGATGTAATTTAAAATTTTGGATATTCCATGTGTTAATTGGAACATTGATGCATGTCTTTATTATGTAGAAAAGAGGGATTTATCATCCATGAACTAAATGCACATCCACATGTATAAAAGTTATAAGTGAGCACAACCTCCATTGTTTTCTACACCAAGGGAATAAGGTACAAGTCCTACTTAGGGCTACTTAAAGCCTCGCAATCCCGGGATGTCCAGACTGATGCACCACTTTTCTTAGATACATGTAAATGTACAAAAAGAACCAAATGGATAATTAATCATGCAAAATATTGTGTTTGGTTTGGTTGTATAATTTACATGTATAATATGAAGATCCTTCTTAAGTCATAACATAAAAATGCATAGGAATAGATTTAAACAAGTGTTGTGTTCTTTTCAAATGAACTATACACTTGCAAATCCTATGTAAATTCATATTAAGAGAAGGAAAGAAAACTTCATAATACACATCTTATGCTACAATCACATGCAAGCCTATAAATATTTATAACTAGTATCACTTCATTCATAATCTTTAATTTATAGGTTTTGAAAATAATTTTTGGTTTTAATAGTGATAATAAATATTATTAATTTTAGCCAACACATACAATATGACATAAAAGGAAACATTTCATTTAATTAATTTTAAAAGAAATGAATGCATGATTTCATATGGCAAGCAATATTTAGCATGATTGGAAAGAAATGAAAAGGATGCAAGTACATAACTTCATTCACTCTTAACTCCTAAGGATAATCATATAGAATAAGATCATTTAAAATGAGTCAAAAATTCTTTAAAGAGATTTTTATCTTTGAATTTGATTTGATTTAGGAAATATGAAAAGGGTTTGTTGGTCCTAACCTATTCCCCTCCCATGTATGAATTGATTTTGTTTAATTTAGGACAATTAGGTTGATTTAATATTTTAATTAGGTTAAGGTATGAATTAAATCCATTAATTACCCCTTACCTATACCACTTCAACATAGTTAATGAAGTAATTATGAGCCAACATATAATATGCAACCACATGTAAATTAAATCAATGCACCTAAGAAATAAAGGGACCTAATGCAATTGGCTCACAATTATTGATTAATTAAGCTAAAGGGTTTGATTAAGTACTTTTATAATCCCACTACACATGTAGTTTGATTATAATTTTCTTTGGAATTCTCTTAGGTTATTGAACACCTAAGAATCTACCCAAGAATTGAATGATTAAGTTCTGGAATGATTCAATTTTAAATTTGATTAATTAAACTATTTAATGAAGTAATTAGGTTATTAATTAATTGCAAGTTGACTAAGTGTTTATCCAAATGAAATAAACATAGGAGAATGATTGGAAAAGAGGTCCTAATCTCATTCCCTATGTCCATTCACTATTTCATGATGATTAACAAGTTTAATTAATGAATTTATCACTATTTAACATGTTAATTAATCATTTAATTAATTAAGAGAGTGATTAAGAATGAGACAAGCAATTACCCTAATTAATCAAGTAATAAATTCCAAGAAAATCATGGGAAGTAGAGGTCATCCCACTAATCAATCTCAAAAAATTTTGAATTAATTGCTAGAGTAATTAGCGAGTAATTAGCTTAATTATATTTTTAATAAAACCTAAATTAAGTGAAAATTAATACTCAGAATTAATTGATTTTAATTTTATTTTATCCTCCTTTTAATTATCTTTTAAATGAGCATTTATTTATATTTTTTGGATGTTTCTACAATTAGTTATGAATTTTGGAAGTTCCACCATTAAAATAAGATTAATTAAGCCTAATTAAATCCCTAATCACATCGGGTCACATGGCAGCTAATGCAGCATGCTTTCCACGTGGCATGATGGGACTGATTATTTAATTTTTCATATCTGTCGGCTAAGTCAATTGACTGTGGACGCACTTTCTCTACAGGCCATCCGATCTAAGATCGGACGATCGAGATTAATCCTGCGATTTAAGCTTATAATCACAGTGGATCTAATGTGATCTGATCACAGCCATTCATTCCAATCATGCAGAATGGATGGTTTGTGATATGTCTCCTCCTGAGCGGTAAGAGATAAATGCCATCAGTCGATCGTCATTTGATCCGACCTCACCCGAGCTCAAAAGGAGCTCAAACTCATCCCACACCTTTGGAGAAGCATAAGATATTCATATACCAGTAGAGATCACATGAATTGATAATTTTCTTCATAAAGGACCAAGAAAATTTTATCTTATGGTCTATTTCAATGGTATACCTCACTGGAGGCTATCACCGGTGCTTCCAATGGAGGAAGTAGCTTTGTCTAGTAGAGACAAAGCCTTGTTGAAGGAATTGGCTCTTGATTTGAAGTAGATGGATCAGTTGACCAACCTCCCTTCAATGATCATTGGTCTTGATTAAAGTAGTGCTTCCCTTGGTTTGGAGGCTTGGAAAATGTCTTGATCGAGCTCGATGAGGTCCAAGGATGATGTGTGCAAGGTTAATTTCATTTTGGTTAAGAATTAGATGAGTTAAGCTCGGGATTGATCTACCCTATTTCGGCTTTGAGTAAAACCAAAAATTGAAATTAAGGGAGCTTGGGAATGGATTGGAAAAGCTTGGGGAGGCTTCAATTGAATCTCCTTAGCTCTATGGAAATGATTGTCTCTAGTTTGAGTGAGAATGAGGGGGAGTATATCTCCCCCTCTTTGGATCAGACAATGAGAGGTTGTTTTACCATTTTTGATCAATGGCTTGGATTGGAGGCACAATTTGAGCTACAAAACACCTCACATGGGTCATTTTGGGTAGTGAAGTGAAGGAGAGTGGATGCCCATGTGCTAGGTGAGTGCATTTGGAGTTCCAAGTGTTCAAATGCCATTAGGGAGGTCAGTTTGGCCTTGCCTTGGGTCATTGCTGACCCAAGCTCATTGGGTCATGTTCACCACCTCCCTTGGTGCCCATGTAGACTAATAGAAGGATGCCAAGTGGCCTTGAGATTGAAATGGCCAAATTCCAAGTGAATTTGGTCATAGGATACCCTTTGACCTACGAGAAAAATGGTCATTCAGCCCTGAGTTTGATTTAGGAAGATTTGAAATGATTTGAAAATGGGCTGGGCCAAATTTCAAGTGATTTGGAGTTCATTTGATTTCATTTAACTCAAATTGACCCATTTAGGTCATGTTGGGTCAAGTTCAATTAGGTTGACCAATTGGTCTGGGTCAAACCATAGGTTAGGTCAAGTTTAAATGATCATTTGGAGCCTATGGGTGTCATTGGTTTTCTTTAATTTGGTTTAGATTTAGTTTTGTCTCATCTAGGTTCATTTGGGTCAAAAATAATCGATCACTTGACCCATTTGACCTAATTAGGCTAGGTCATGGGTTGGTTTAGGCTTAGTTGATCATTTGAAATATATTACAATCTTTGGTTTCAATCAATTTTTATTTGGTTTAATTTCAAGTTGATTTGACCTTTTAGGTCATGTTGGGTTCATGGTCAATTGGGCTAGGTTGGGCCTAATTGGTCAATTGAAGCTTTGGTCAAGTTCAACAATCAATTTAGAATAAATTTGATCCATTGGTTGCAATCAATTTGTCTTATTTCAAGATTTGACCCATGTTGGCTTTTTAGGTCAATTTGGGTCAATTTAGGTCAAGTTGCCAATTAGGCTTGGTTTGGCTCAATTGATGGCTTGGTCATGTTCAATAACTGATTATGAATGAGTTTGAGTCAATGGTTTTAATCAATTTGGCATATGATGGGTTTTGGCTACATTAGGTTTCATTTAGACTAAGTGTTGACTTGATCAAAGGCTTGGTTTGACTTAGTTTGACCCAATTTAAGTGATTGATCATTCTAAGATGATAGTTGCAATGTGAGGCTTAGATGGGCTTAGTTCAATCCAATTTGGGTTGGATTAGAATTTGGCTCAAAAAGGTCCTTTAAGTAACCTTGGGTCAAGTGAGCTTAAATGGACCAAATGGCTTGATCAAGACTTGATTCAAGTTTGGTTGAACTTACATATGGACTTATGATGGAAATATAAATCCAATTGCAAGTGGTTTGGAGTCAAATGGGTTTTGGTTCATTTGATAATTTTAAGTCGAAAGGATGAACATAGGTTTGACTTGGGTTAGTTTGATATTGGTGTGGTGATTGTAGTTTATGTTTATATTTGGGCATGTGGTTGAAGGGGTGATTGTTTGAAGAGAAAATCTAAGGGTTGGAATTGATTTGAGAATAATTTGGATAAATCCAAGAAAATGGCTTAAAGGATATATGTTGGGTTTGGTTTTGAGTCTTGAATTTATATTGATTTGATTTTGACCATTTGAATTTATATTTCATTTATATTTGTGAATATAAATGAGAATATAAATGATCCTTCAGAGAATTATGTGAATTAGGAGTGAATTGATTGTGAATTTGGCTAAGATAGGTCAAAAATTTTGGAAAAGGGGTTTTGATTTATATTCATTTGATTTGAATTACTTGGATTCCAATTTCATTTATATTTGTGAATAGAAATGATGGAATAAGTGATTTATAAAGGACTCATTTGGCTTTGGGTTGATTTGAAGGGTTTGGCTAAGCATATGAATGTGATTCATAAGGCTTTGGAAGGTTTTGGATTTGGAATTGATCATGGGTTTCAATCATTTAATTTGGAATTGATTCATTATTTGGATTTTGGAATTTGGATTTGAATTTGGATTTGAATTTGAGGTTTGATTTAAAAGAAGGAAGCAAAGATTGGGTTTAAGCTATACGGTAGGCAAGTCCATTTAAACTTCTAAAGCATAACTTATTCCTATGGTTAACTCTTCTAAGTCTCTAGTGTTAGGTTAATTGTTCACCTAATCACTAGAAGTGTCTTAATATTAAGGAACTCTTAGTGTCTAAAGGAGTCTTATGTCTAAGATGGAGAAGTTGAGAACTTACTCCAAAAGTGAGGTCAACAAAGGGCTCAATAGTGGTGTGATCGACAAGGCACACCACACGATTGTTGACCGAGACGATCAATGTTGAACAATCATAAGAACTAATAGAAATGATCTACTCCTAAACTCAAAGTGTAGAAGGAATCAAGATCTTAGTGTAATGCAACTCTACTTATATCAAAGATATAAGAGAGTGAGGGAGAAATCCACTAGGGACTGAGTATGTGAGCCTTCCACTAGGGGGAAAAAATTCAAGTTATCCATTGGGGATAAGAGGTTGTGAAATCCATTGGAGATTAGAATCTCGAATCCACTAGGGATAAAAGGTGTGAACCTTCAGCTAGGGGAGCATGTTCAGGTTGTACTGAATTGACTCCACTAGGGAGGTTGGAAAGATTTGCATCTTACTAAGGAGAAGCTGATCAATTTGAGTGTTTAATTTGACTCCACTTAAAAGGGTGGTTGGTTTTGTTTCAGATTTTAAATTTCAAATTTTGAGATGTCATGGGATCTCACTAAGTCATGTCGCCCTTGGCATACTCGCATTTACCAATCCAAATAAGTAGTCTGCCAACCACATAGTAAGACTATCCAACCAAATGGGTTGCCTTTCAGCTACCTGGATGTACTAGGAAGAAAGTATAGCAGACTTACATCTTTCAAAGTAGGGATCAGTCGCCGGAGTGATCTGTTGGCGAGGCAACGATTGAACCCAACCTTAGGCTGGCAACTGAGTGAATGCCGCTGGGGGACTTAAATCAGCTCAAAGATAGTCAAAATTAATTTCATTTTAATTGAATTAAATTTTGTAATTTCAATTATTTTACTTTAATGGATCCCTTTGGTTTATGATGGATCCATTAAGAAGGGGCTAATATCAGCCTAGACCTGTCTCAGATTCATTAAACCAAAAGGATAGTCTACCAGCTGTGGGATAGAACTAACCAACCAGAGGGGTTCCTTTCGATTTGCAATGCTCAAGTTAGGAAGAAAGCATGGGGACTCACATCTTATACTACAAAAGACCACTGGGGTGACGTATTAGCAAGGTAATATGTCAACCAGGTCTAGGGTTGCCCATCAGTTTATGACAATCATGCTAGAAATAATGCGTAGTAGACTTATATCTTCCAGAGCGAAATGACCGCTAGGGTAACCTGTTTGTGGAAAAATAGACGAGACCTGACCTAAGGGTGGCTACTGAGAGAGTGCCGACCTTGGGACTTATCTCAACTCAAGTGTAGTCAAGAAAATTCTTTTTCGACACCACCAAAAGATAGGATGCCTGCTTGGGAAAGGGGCCACTATTGTCTTGAATTCCTAATCCATAAGCGAATAAATTTTTTTTTTATTTATCGTAGACCCTATTGATTTGTGAGGGATCACACTGAGAAGGAGCTTATATCAGCTTAGACCTATTTCAGATTTACTGGTCCAGTGGAGAATCTATGCATCCGCTGAAGAAATTCTCCAATCACAGGGGTGGCTACTAGAAAAGGGGGACTGTCCAATCTAAGAGTAGCCCGAGTAGTGTCTAAATGGGGTGGTCACAAAGGACATAATCCAAGTAGAGTGCCCACAGTGGAGGGGCCACTAAGGGCTTTATCCAAAACCCTGAAGAAGATCATGTCTATAGGTATTCGGTGGCCAACTCAAGGAGAAAGCACGGGGACTCATATCTACCAAGAGTGGTGTATCCACCAGGTGGGTCACTGTCGGCATAGCGAACATCAACCAACCTAAGGTGCCCATCGATTTGCGATAATCAGCCTAGGAAGCATCGGGGACTCACATCCTCCTACAGCAGAACTTATTGCCAGGATAGTCTATCTTCAGCTTGATAGGTGCTATCCGACCTAGGGTGACTACTGAGTGAATGCCACTGGGGGACTTAAATCAGCTCAAAAGTAGTCGAGAGGGAAGGAGCCACTGGGGGACTTATCCTAAGCCTCAGATATACTCGACCTAGTCAGTATATGTTGGCTAGTTCAAGAAGAAAGTGTGTAGGCTTACATCTTCTTAAATAAAGTCAACATGAGGTAGCTTACTAGTTGCGCAATGAGGTTTACCAAACTAACAAGGTGCTCATCAATTTATAATGGCCAAGTCAGGAAGAAAGCGTAGGGACTCACATCCATCAAACAAATGACCATTGGGGTGATAGATTAGCAAGATAGCATGTCAGCCTGACCTAGAGCAGCTAATTAGTGAGTGTCACAAGGGGCTTGCTCACACATCAAATTAGTCTGAGACAAAAGATATATGTTTAGGTTTGTGTTTGTGTTATGAAAGAAGGATAGGATGCCTCTTGGGTTGTCTTACACCTACCCTAAACACATCGTGATAGATTTGTAAACAAGAAAACAACGCTTCGAATGATAGAATATTTTGATGAATTGGAATAGAATTTTTGAAGATAATTGTTTACAAATATGATTTTATGTGTAATATTTCTTCAAATAGAGCCCATTAATTGGAAGCATCGGGTGTTCCCCTTTATGATTAATAAGTTGGTAAGATTATCCTTGGTAGGCCTTCTCTATGACAAAAGGGCCTTCCCAAGTGGGTTCAAACTTGCCTCACATCTTTCAACAGACAACAATTGGTCTCCTTAGAACTAAAACAAGCTCTCTAACTTGAACAGTTCTATGACAAACTAGCTTGTTGTGAGCTTGAATCATCTTGGCTTTGTACAACTCAAGGTTCTGGCATGCCCGTAGGCATCTCTCCTCCAAACCTTCGAGCTCTTCTAACCAGAACTTAGCATTCTACCCAATAGTGATTTTATTACCCATTGCTATCCTTAGTGATGGGAGCTAAACTTCTAATAGTAGAATGGCTTCATCAACCTAGTACTCTGGCGATTTCCTTCATAGCACAACCTAGCTGTGCTCTGGTGATTTCCTTTTCCCTCTTGGGAATGCATCTTAGTATTGTGGTTTTATTGGCTCCTCTTCCATCTCGACAGCCTTGGTTGGCTTTTTCTAGTGCTTAGCATGAGCTTCTGTTGATCATGGCTATGATCTCTATTTCCCCTTGGGGAAACTCGGCTACTTCTATTGCGACTCTCAAAGTTCCTGACACTTCGGGGGTCACTGGTTCCAACCCCTCGCTGCCTTCTATATCCTTTAAATATGTTCTTACGGATAAATCCAACTGCATAGGTGAGTCACTTGACCTTATCTCTACTTTCTTCTAGGGTGTACCCATGATTATATGTGCTAATTTGGTGGTGGAAAGACTTGCAAAACCCTTTGAATTTATTTTGGTGGGAAAATTTGCACTGCGTCATCCCACTATGGAGAATATTAGATCTTATTTTCATAATTTGAAGCTCTCTGGTATTTTTTTCTGTTGGATTGATAGACTCTCTCCATATTTTGATTCAACTTTCAAATGATTTAGATTATTCTCAGGTTATCTCTAGATGATCATTTTTTTTCAACTGTCAGATGCATTTGTTGAAATGGACTCCTTTTTTTGATATTAAGGAGGAGTCTCCTATTATTCTGTCTCGATTTCTCTTCCCAATTTACTTGTTCCTTTCTTTAATCCTGAATTCCTCTTAGCCATGGGTGGTTTGTTCGGTCAGCCTCTCTAAGTGGACCAGGTAACTGCTTCTAACTCCATGCCATTTGTTGCTCGGATACTAGTTGAGTTGGATATATCTAAAAAATATCCAAATGAAATTTGGCTAGGATTAGAGAAATGTGGATATATGCAAAAAGTGGATTTTGAGAATTTCCCATTACAAAATTCATGGTCATGGGATTTCAGATTGCTTTGTGGTTCATCCACACCTTAAGAAAAGTTTTTCTCCTAAGCTAGATCCCTCTCTTAAGGCTCCTTTGGTTAAACTACATAACATTGTTTTATCTGATATCTCCTTACCTGAATATGAGGGCCATTGCCATGACCTTCCTATTCCTTAATTTGATATTACTGCTGCTCTGCCTGTTCAGCCGTAGGATGCCACACTAGCTAACAAGGATGATGTCCCTTCGAATGAGATTTCCCATTTGTACCACAATAATAAAGGTAATAATGTAACTAAGAATAGTTTTGCAAAACTTATGGATGTTGTCTGTCTATCAAATGACTCTACTCTAGCCTCTTTGCCACCTTTAGTTAAAGAAAATGTGATTCCTTAAGAAGGAATGGTTGTCGTTCAAAATTTGGAGAAAGCTTCTACTCCTATTTTAAGTACATGTGCTTTAGCAAGCTCTAATCCTTCTTGTGCTTCTTCATCTAACTTGGAATAGATTCCTAATCTAATTTTACAACATAATAATAATTGGAAGAAGTTGAACTGCCCTATAATGCTGCTTTCAATGTACCTCTTTTTTCTAGGCAATTCTCTTATCAATCTTTATCAGATGGTGATGCTGTGGATATGGCCAATAAATTTCAGACAGTTTTTAGAAAGAAAAATAAAACTTCTAAAACTAGACTTCCTAACTTTGCTAGAGTTAGTAGATCTGGCTCCTTTGCCCAAAATAAATGGTCTCATTTCTTATCTAGAATGTGAGAGGGATTGGCACCCTCTCTGTTAGAAATAGAATAAGTAATTTAGTTCGCTCTCATAACATTTCCATTTTGGCTATTTTGGAACCCTTTATTCTTCCTCTAACATTGCCTCTATTGCTAGAATGATTGGCTTTAGTAATTTTTTTTACTAATTCGAGCAATAAAATTTGGATTTTTTGGAATAGTCCATTTGTTTTACAAGTTATGTAGGATTTACCCCAGGTTGTAAATGTTAAAATCACTTACAAAAAAATTGGTGTTGCTTTGGGTCTTTTGTCTATGCTTCTTGTAATAGGAATGGTAGAAGGCTTCTGTGGGAAGATCTTGTTAGTTTCTCTTCCTCTGTAAATGCTCTTTGGTTTGTGGGTGGGGACTTTAACATTATATCTTCCTCTTCTGAACGAGTTGGTGGTAATGCTCCAAACTTGTTTTCCATGGAGGAATTTAATAACATGATCCTTGATTATCAACTTACTGATATTGGATTAACTTGGTCTCACTTCACTTGGAATAATCACAGACTTTGGCAAAAATTAGAT
This sequence comes from Cymbidium sinense, assembly GCA_021442155.1. NCBI lineage: Eukaryota > Viridiplantae > Streptophyta > Magnoliopsida > Asparagales > Orchidaceae > Cymbidium > Cymbidium sinense. The sequence goes on from CM038214.1 coordinate 32,989,035, forward strand.
AGGGTCCTTTTTAATAATATGTGGATCAAACTTTTCCCTATTACCTCTGTTGAGCATCTCAGAACCTATCAGACCATTCTCCCTTACTGATCACTGTAATTGTTAATGCTACTAAACCCTCCTCTCATATCCCATTCTGATTTCAAAATATGTGGCTTATGGATGATAGATTTATGGATGTGGTTGCTAGCAATTAGAGTGAACCTCTCCATCTTGATGATTCTATTTTTGGGATGATGAGATTGTGATTCAAATTAAAAAGGCTTAAATAATGCCTTAATTGGTGGAACAAATACTATTTCAAAATCTTTTTTGTTAATATCAAAGAATTAGAACATGAGGTTATAGCTTTAGAAGACACTACAGTTAATGATCCATCTAAAAACTCCTTATTAACTCAAGCCAAAAATAGGTTAACATCTTTCCAAGACATGGAGGAGACCAATTGGAAGCAAAAAGCATCTATAAAATGGATATCTAATGGTGATCAAAATACCAAATATTTTCATGCCATGGTTAAAAAGAAAAAGGAGTTAAATCACATTAAAAAAATTAAAACTAATGATGATATCTGGTGTACTGATAACAAGGAGCTTACTAATTCTGGCATTTCTTTCTTTAATGAGCTACTTAATAAAAATGTGACATATGATGCAATTTTCTTGCCTGAAGTTATTCCTAATCTCATTTCTGATGAAGATAACAATATACTTATTTCATTACCCTCTGAATCTGAAATTGCTAACATTTTGCAAAATATGAATACAAATTTTGTGGCTGGTCATGATGGATTTACCACCTTATTTTTTTTAAAAATGCTGGTATATCATTAAAGAATATTTGGTTAATGTTGTTCTTGATTTTTTCAAGGGAAGTATCATCCCAAGATATTTTTCTAGCACTTCCACTATTTTAATCATTAAAATAGAAAATCCTAAACTTTGGAGTCATTTTAGGCCAATTAGCCCGTGTTCCTTTTTTAATAAACTCATCTCTAAGATTCTGGCTAAAAGATTAAGTATTTTGCTTCCTAAAATTATCTCCCCCAACCAAATGGGCTTTGTTAAAGAGCATTCTATTTCTGATAATGTTCTTTTAGCTCAAGAGATGATCCGTGATTTAAATGCCAAAGTTCGTAGCGGTAACCTGCTCTTTAAGCTAGACATTTCCAAAGCTTATGATAACATTGGTTGGGTTTTCCTATATAAAATTTTGGCTTTATTTGGATTTTCAAGTCAATTTATTACTTTAATTAAGAATGGTATTAAGAATTCTTGGTTTTCTTTACTTATTAATGGTAAAGTTCATGGATTTTTCTCTTCCTCTCATGGGCTAAGGCAAGGGGATCCTCTTTCTCCTACTCTTTTCATTATTACTATGGAATATCTCTCTAGAAGTCTTGAGCAGATGTTTTGTAAAATTCCTAATATGTATTACAAAACTAGGGGTGGCTTTCCCATTTCCCACCACAGCTTTGTTGATGATTTCAATATATTTTTCAATGGTTCTATTCTCTACATTAAAAATTTATGTAAGTTCTTTACTCTATTTTGTAGGGAAAGTTGAAGATTAATCATGATAAAAGTTGTTTTATCTCTAGCTCTTCTATTTCTTTATCTAGGATTAATGTTATTAAGAATATTATGGGCTTTGCACATCAAACCCTGCCTATCAAGTATCTGGGCACTCCTTTATATCGAGGAATGAAAAGATCTTCCTTATTTGATGAAGTTATTCAAAAATAAATAAGAAATTTCCTCTTGGGAGTTCCACTTACTTTCTTTTGGTGCTAGACTTATCCTATTCAAAAGTACCCTTTGCTATTTGCCTTTGTATCTTTTGTCCACTATTATGCCTACCTGCTCTATTATTAAAAAGGATAAATAGACTTATTAACAAATTTTTTTTGGGGTTATACCTCTTCTTGCAAGAAAGTTCATTGGGCTAGTTGGCATAACTGTTGTGGGCTTTTTAATGAAGGTGGTTTGGGTTGCGAAACTTTAGAAGACTCCATTAAATATTTTTCACACAAAATGTGGTGGAATTTAAGAAACAATCATAGTTACTGGTCTCAATTTATGCTTGCTAAATACTGTAAGGGGAAACACCCCTTCATTTGTACTTTCAAACCTAGGGACTCGCTGATGTGGAAAAGACTTTGTAACATCAAGTGGAATGCTGAGAATCTTATCTCTTGGGGTGTGAATTCAAGCTCCTCTTTCTTTTGGCAAGACAATTGGCTGGGACAAGGTTCTATTGATTCTTTGCTTAATACTCATTCCACTATGAGGCTTAAGGTAAGTCATTTCATTACTCAGAATAATTGGGATATGGACCAATTAATCTCCATTGTCCCTAAGGTGATAGTTGTCAAAATCCTTACAATTTGTCCATTACCTAATAAATATGACCAAATCCACTTCAATAATTCCTCCTCTGGAGAATTTATTTTTAAGGATGTTTGGAACTCTTTCTGACTTAAAACTCAAGAGTCCTTAGTTTTCACTAAAATCTAGAATATCTCTATCCCTACCTCCTTTTCTATTTTAACTTGGTGCATTCTAAAGCAATACATTCCTGTTGATGCTACCCTTATAAAAAAAGGTTTCCACCTCCCCTCTAGATGCCAATGTTGCTTTCACATTGAAATTGTGGATCATGTGTTTATGAATGGCCCTATTGCTGTTAAGGTTTGGAGTTAGTATGATAGTATGTTTAATAGTTTTCATTTTGATGTTTCATTTCCTATTATGCAACTTCTTGAAAGTTTTTTCTCTTATACTCCTAAAGGCTATGTCAAAGTTGTTCTAGCCACTACTCTTCTATGGTATATTTGGTTGGAAAGAAATGATGCTAAGCATAATGATAAACCTATGAACTATCATCATATTATTGCTAGAGCCAAATGTAAAATTATGTCTCTTTAAAAAAGTTGACCTTCTTACTTCCTTTAGTTTCAAAAGATATAAATATATGGCCTTGAACTTTGAGATTAATCCTCCTTCTTGTGGTATTGCTCCTAACCATAAAATTATATACTGGATGAAGCCGAATTATCATGTCATTAAGGTTAACACTGATGGCTCAGTTTCTAATGGTTTTTATGGTTGTGTGGGGATTTTAAGAGATTATAGTGGTCAGGTTATCTCTACGTTTATTGCTCCTCTAGAACCCTATTTTGTTTTATTTGCTGAGCTTAAAGGTCTGTACTATGGGATTTTTGTCTGCTTACAGAAAGGATTTTAGGAGATTTGGTTTGAAGTTGATGCTCTCCTTCTTCTTGAATTATTAAATTCAGGAGCTCATGGAAATGTTGAAGTGTCTTATTTACTTAACCAGACTAGGAGGCTTCTTGCCAACCTAGATTATCAAATTTCTCATATTTATCAGGAAGGTAATTCTTGTGTTGATTTTCTTGCTAATTGGGGAGCCAAGTCTTTCTCTTTGAATCTATTCTCTAATGATGATATTCCTTCACTTTTAAGGGGGCTTGTGAATCTTGATAAAACTGGATTGCTTTATATTAGAAATTTTAAGCTTTTTATGATTCTTTTTCCTGTGGAGATATGGCTTTTTCCTAAGCTTTGGGATCTATTAGTTATCATTTCATCCTCTGTTGGTTTGGGCTAGTCTTCATTTCTAAGATGTTTGCTGTTGTTATCCCTTCTACTTTCTATTTTGCATTCTCTACTATGTTAGTAGAGGTGGTTGCTATAGATGGTGGTTGTTGGGACCTGCTTGTCCAATCCTGGGTGAGTCCTTTCCAAGCTAGATCTTTCTACAATCAATTTTTTTATGCTTCCCATTTTCAGGTTGGTCATTTTGTGGGTTTGCTTATTTCTCTAGGATAGCTGGGTTATGCTGCTCTTTTTATTAACCATGCAAGAGCTCTCCTCTCTCAAGTCTTCTTTAAAATCACTCACATCTAGCATGAAGGAAATGCTTGTGCTGACTATCTTGCCAATCTTGGAGCTAGACTAGATGAGCTCACCCTTTTTGATCATTTCAGTCTTCCTAAATAATTGCAGGGATTAATTAATCTAGATAACTCTAGATTACCTTATCTAAGAAATTAATATGTATATGCTGGTGTTTACTGTTTGTTGTATTTTCTACTTTATGTTTCTTTTAATCTGTTCTTTTTCCTTCTCATTTTTTTGCTGCATTTGCTGGTTATCCTATTTTGATGGTATTTGGACCCTAATCCTCATCTACTGGTTACCAGCTACCTTTTTTGCCCTTCATTTTGCTGGGTTCTATTTTCACTGCTGATAGCCCTATCTGTTGGACCAGTTACCTGTCTCACTGGATCTGCTGGGTTTTGTTCATACTCAACCCGCAGGATTTTTAAGGTGCTTTGTTGAATATGACTACTATTTTTTCTCCTTTTATTGATGTGATTATTGTGGTTGTCTTGCAAGGTAGGCATCTCTTTTGCTTTTCTTTCTTTCGAGTTATGTTACTACTATTTGCTTAGCTGTTGACAGTTTACCCTTTACTTGAAGGCTATCTTCAGTAGTTTTTTTCAAGGAATCTTTTTATGGTTATTTTCTACTTTGGAGTTGTTTATTATCACCTCGGTTGGCTCCATTTTCTATTCTATGGTATTGCTTATCGGTTGAAAGGATTAATGGGTTATTTTGTTATGTAGGATGATTCTTTCTATTGGTTTTATGTATGGTTGTTTGTTATGTTGTTTGTTGCTTGGATAGTTTCAATCCCTATGACTGGGCTATATGTTTTTCACTGCGGGTTGAGGTCATCTTTGGATTAAATGGTGCATAATTACTATAGTGATCTAGCTTTTAATAGGTGGATATTTCTCCTAACTTTTGATCCTGTTAGGCTCTCATCTTTGGTTCAGGTTTACTACCTTGTTGATCTCCCTGATGATCTCCCTAAATGCCTATATTTTTTTGACTGTTTCTAGTCAAGCTATGTTGAAGGGTGTATTTGGTTAGCTACTCCACATCAAGCTTGTGCATGGAATGTAGGTTTGTAAGCTATGATGGCTAGGATGATTTCACTCATAAACTAGTTAGTAGCAGTAATTGTGATGCAACCCTTCTTTGGAGGTTTAGATGCTCATGTTTGTGGTTTCCCCTTTCATGGGTGATTGAGCCTAAGCCTTTCCTTCACTCTATTATCTAAATATCTTTTCCTAGCCTTCTCAGTTTACTTTCCTTGCTCCTCTTTAGATGTACTAACTCCTTTTCAGATGTTTGTAGGTTTTGTAATTTGTTTGCAAGTTTTCTTCGAAGGTTCCTTATCTGGATGTGGCATATGCTGCTCATATATTCACAAGTTTTTGTTGAGGACTGACCTATGGATCTCATTCTTGTGCTTTTTGTACCTTAAGCTATTTTTCCTTTTGTCTTTTCCTTCTCATATTTTGGTTATATTTAGATAGGGGATTTACTCTCTAGGCTGATTGTAGCTCTTTGAGCAGTAGTTTTTGAGTTTATCCCTTTTTATTGTGGTAATAAAATTCCCCTATATGGGGTTCCAAAAAAAATGGTAGAATGGATTCAGACCCATGTACTAATGAGAATGGGTTAGATTTGGAGTTCTCAGATGTGTGCGTATGCCCTCAAGGCTTCAACTAGTCGCCATGCCAATGCCATTTATTATCATCGATCTTTAGTAGCGGATGAGAGTTTTATTGAATGCTTAGGCCATTTTCCACAGGATAGTAGATGATCTATAATCTATATTGTGTCTCGGCGAAGATTGATCTTGGTGCTTTTGAATGTATTATTAGATATAATTCATTGAGGCACTCAAACTATATATCGATATGGTTTGAAGAACTAGAGCACATCTTGTATGACCTCTCTAAGTGGGATTGCCTCGCCAACTTAGAAAAGTAGTGGTGGATTAGGATGAGCCTGACCCTTAGAAGAAAATCAATGGATATTATGTGATACAAATGGCCAAAAGGCCAATGTAGGATGTAGAATATTGGGTGATTGATGTAGGACCACACTGTGTACTTGACATTGGTGGCATCTCTTAGCTACATCCATGCAGTCTGTAATTATCGAAGGCTAGTAGTATCCTAATCTCTTGATCTTGGTGTTCATCTTTGGACCAAATTGATGCACTCCGCATAGACCTGAATGTACCTTGGTCATGATTTTATGGGCTTTGTACTTTTCTAAATAGCATAACCACATTTGATCGAAAGATCATCGGTACAAGGTGCCATCCACGAGAGTCTGGAAGAGCTCTCTACTTCAATTGATGGGCTTGTGATTTCTCTTGAGGTAGTTTTCCTATGTTCAAGTAATCTATGAACGGTTGCCTCCAATCTAGCTCCTCATCCTTTTTGGCAATGGCAACCTCCCCTCCAAGAGAGAGTTTCTCGATGAGTTAGCATCAATAAGGGATAAGAATTGTCTATTTTGAACCCTTAATGGATTGGACTCATCTTCATGCCAACTCCTTGGCGAGTTTGGCCAAAGCATCTACTACTGTGTTCTCTCCTTGAGGAACCTTATAGATGGTGACCTCAGGGATTTGGGCCAACAGCTTCATGGTGTACTCATGGTAGAGATGAAGCTAAGGTTTTAGAACCTTATAGGACCTATCAATCTGGTTGATGACTAGTTGCAGATCCTTGTAAATGTTGATGTTTTTGACATACACTATAATAGCTAACTCCAGACCGATAATGAGAGCCTCATATTCGGCTTCATTATTGGTGCATGGATTGGAGAGATAGTATGAGAATTTCATCACATCATGGTCTAGAGTTAGAAGGATGATTCCTACCCCTGCCTTTCATGGAAGAGTAGATCATGGTTCTTCTCCTCTTTGAAAGGAAGCCACACCATCAGAATACATCTCCTAGTGGCGAATGCTACTATCACCTAAGTTCATGATTTGTTCATCAGGGAGGTCATCACTAAGCGGGGAATCAGTAAGAAGTGGGTCTGGTGCTAAGAAATTTGCTAGTGCCTATCCTTTTACCACGAAGGGGTATGAATATAATGTCAAACTATGAGAGAATCATGGACCAACATGCCATCATGGATAGCATTGGCGTGTCATGAGAGATCGCAATTGATTGATTCTTGAAATCAAGTTTACCTTATGAGAGAGAAAGTAATGCCATAGCTTTTGGGATGTGAAGATTAAAGCTAGGCAATGTTTCTCAATAGGTGGGTAGTTTGCTTCAACAGGGATTAGATGATGACTGAGGTAGTAGAGAGAATTCTCCAACCATTCATCATTGGTTGTGCCAACAAAGTGCTAAGGGAGTTGTCCAATGTAGTGTAGAAGATAAGTGGCTTATGGATTGTGTGAGATAGGGACTACTAGAATTAGTAGCTTCACCAAATATTGTTTGATGTCTTCAAAACCATGTTGGAAGTTGTCATCCCACTTGAACTTGGCATCCTTTTTGACAAGTGCTGAAAATGGCTTGCATCTCCCTGATAGATTGGAGATAAAGCACCTTAGAGATGCCAACCACCCTTGAAATGATCTGAGTTGAGTAAGACTTCTAGGGGGTGGCATTTCTAAGATAGCTTTGATCTTTTTGGGTCTATCTCTATTCCTCGGTGTCGGACAATAAACCCAAGAAACTTTCTCAAAGCCACTCTGAATGCACACTTCAGGGGGTTCATTTTGAGTTTAAATTGTCTTAACCATTTGAAACTACTCTCAAGTCAAAGAGATGGTCTTCCTTTTCTTTGCTTTTGACTACTAGATCATCAACATAACATTCAACTTGATGATGAATGAGTTCATTGAAGATCTGAGTCATGGCCCACTGGTATGTAGCACCATTTTTAAGGTCGAAAGGAATGACCTTATAATATATTTAAATTAGGGTTTGAAAAGTAGTGTTTCTTTCATCCACAGGGGCCATCTTGATATGGTTATAGCTAGATGACCCATCCATGAAGAAGAATAATGCATGAGATGAGGCGATGTCCACCATTAATTTTGGTATAGGAAGTGGAAATTCATCCTTAGGACATGCCTTATTTAAGTCCTTGAAATCGATGCATATCTTCTACTTAACTAGGATGACACTGGCTAACCATGCAGGAATTTTTCTTCACTAATAAAACTAGCATCGATCTATTTCTTGACTTCAGAAATGACTTGTTGTTTGATTTCTAATCACATGCATCTAGGAGCTTGCTTGATAGGGTTTGCATTATGGTCTTTGCTAGTTTGTGGACTGATATGTTAGGAGATAATCTGGGTATCTCTTCATAGCTCCATGCAAAGCAGTCCTTAAACTCAATCAATAGCCTAACTAAGTCATTGGTTTTATCTTCATTCAATAGAGAATTGATGTATGTGGGTCGTGGATCTTCTTCTATTCTGACATTTATTTCTTTGTGCTTGTCGATGGTTGAGTTGATTCCATCTTCAAGTTCTGGAGGTGTGTCTTTGATTTGAAGATCATCAGGATCATCTAAAGTTTTTAAACACACCTCCTCATAAGAGTTAGTGTGGTTTGAGAAGATCCTATCAGATTCCAAATGATTGGTGACAACTAAGCAGCAATCATCATTGTCGTGAACCCATAGAATCTACGGTCTTAATTGTGCATTTTTGCCTTTATTGTCCCACAACTTCTCAAAATAATCGACTATGCAGACCATGTGTAAGGATTCAAACCTTTCTTTTCAAGATTATGAACACAAGGTGAGTACCAATCAAAAGGTAATTCCATTAAATCTTTATATGAATTATCCTTAAGTTCTACATCACTTAGACTTGAGGATGATGATCCCAACATAAATCTCTTTGGCTTGACATCCATAGAAGATCTAGGGGCCACCTTAACTACCAAACCCTCAACTTATCAAGAAAAAAGTAGGGTTAGAGCTAAGGTTCCCAACTGCTTCCTAATGGTTTTACATAATCTTGATTTGAATACATTTGTGCTTTGCTTGGAGGCCTGGTCTTCATCATTTATGCGGCTCATGTGTCACCTCTAATGAAAACCCAGAGGGGTTGGGTGGTATCTAATCACATGAGACTCATCCTGGATTCCAAGTCTATGTGAATAGCGAGTACTCACATGAGCGGACATAACCCCTATTGGCTCTCCACCAGGGGTCTTCCACCTTAATGCTCTATCTACCTCTGCCTACACGGTGGAGGTTGATCTACCCATATGAATGGTGGAATGTAACATGTGGCTCTACCTCTTCCTCAATTTCCTTTTCTCGCTCATTTGTACTTTCTCTTTTCTTTTCTTTTTTCATTTTCTTTTTCTTTTTCTTCTCTTTCTTTTTCTTTTGCATTTGAACTTTGGCCAAGTTTGGGAGAATAGGTGTTTTGATTTTGAGGAAGATAATAGGTCACATCCTCATATATCTCGACTTCTCTAACTGAGAAACATTCATCTCCTTTGAAACAATATTCGATTCCATCTTTTCAAAATTTGATGCACTGATGAAGAGAGGATGGAATCATCTTATTTTAAGATATCCAAGGCCTACCAAGCAAAGCAATGAACAATGTATTCAAATCAATTATATAGAACTTGGCTTCAGTCTTCTAGTCGCCTATTTCAAAATGTAACACTATGGAGCCTAAAGCCCTATTGCCCTATTCATTGAATTCTCTCAACATCATCTGATCTCCTCAGAGTTCATAGATGTCAATCTTCAAATAGGCAAGGGTTTTTAGGCTCATAATGTTCACTGATGCACCTGGATCAACCAATACCCTAGAAAGTATGAATCTACCCATATCCACTGTGATGTAGAGGGGACGATTGTGCTCCATGTCCCCCAAAAGAAGGTCTTCATCAGTGAATGTGACTCCCTAGGCTTCTCTTGAATAATGTGCCTCCTCTCCAATAATGATCAACTGAGCTAAACATATTTCTAGATCAAGAAGGGCCTTGATTAATGATTCCCTCATCTCTTTGTATAAGACAAGGGCATCATATATGCTTAGTTTAGCTGGCAACTTTCTTAGGTGAGTGAGGATATTATAGTCAACTATAACCTGATCCTCTACAAGCATATCCATGGGTGGAGCATCCTGTGGAGGGGCTTCTTGATCATTAGAACTAATGAATTGCTTTCCCTTGTCTTGAGGTTCTACCCTAGGAGGTATAACTTTCCCACTACGAAGGTTGACTTTGGTGACTTCATGAGATGGTTTAATGGAAAGTTCTACCTGCTTATCAAGTTCACCTATAGCATCTCTTATAGGACCCTTGGAATCAGATGATTCCAAGTCTATCTCAAGAGGTGAACCCATATTATTTAGAGAAGGAAACTCCATCTCTGAATCAGAAAGAGGATGATCGGAGTTGCTATAATTATTAAGACTTGAAGAGTTTTCTAAAGGAGTAGAATCAAATAACCCATCAGAAGTGGTATAGATGTAATTCAAACTAGCTTTATTACTTGATTTCTTAGATTTAAAAGGAGGTACATAGTAAAAAACTAGTAAAATAAGTGGGGTGAGGGATTTGATGCCCTCATCCATCGATATAAGATGTCTACTAGAAGAAGAACTAGCTGAAGTAGGAATGCCAACTGAAGTAGCAATGATGGAATGGAGGCTAGATCAGTCGGTGGTTGTGCCACTTGGCTATCCCGGGCAAGTATGGTCTGCTGCTGCTACTATTGAGCTCCCACTTTCCCTAAGTTGTCTTTGGAAACTTGCAAACTTTCTTTGATGTTGGAGGTTATCGAGCACTGTAAGGAAAGTTTCTTGATTTTAGAAATGATCTTTTTAGAGGTTTGAGATAAAGAGATATCCCAATCTTCTTTTGTTTTGAGAGGATCACATGTATCCCCAAGGATTACCTAATAGATTTGGATGGTTGTTTTTCTAGCACCTAACTTATAGCTATGCTCAAGCCAATCTTTAAATGTAAAGGTATCCTCCAAAACATGGCCTAGCTTGTGGTGGTAGGGGCAAAAGTTAGGATCATTACTCTTACCCACTTCCTCTAGCTTTCAAGGCTCGGGTAATTGAAAATCAAGTTTCTTTAAGAGGTTCTTAAAGATTTTCCTAACTACCTCCCTTTTAATTGTATAAGTTTTATTTAATTTATCCAAAAGAGTAGGTGGTTGATAACTACGTGGGGGCAGGTATGTTTACTGGAAGTATGGCTGAGGAGGAGGTGGGGAAGGCCATGGAGGCTTCAGAGGTGGCCGATAAGATGGCTGAGGTGGTGGTAAAGGAGGTGGAAGCGAAGGCTGTTGAGCTCAAGGTCTCATCTGATCTCGGTGATTGCTTCCCCTTATCCAATCGCTACTTCCCACCTTCTTTTGTAGGCTTTCTCTGCTTTGGCTTTAATGATTGATCTTGAAAAGGCAACTATTTGGCCTCTCATTATAGTAGCCTTATTGATCTCCAATGTCTTAATGGTGAAACCTTTAAGCATGTAAGCGACCGAGCCATGAATATTCTTTAAAATAATTTCAATAGCATGCTATTCAAATATTTGTTGTTCACATTTCATGCTAAAATTATGCCATTTAAGAATATAATTAATGAGGGACTCACTAGGGATTTATTGAACTACAATAAGATCACCCATAGTTACCCTTTGTTGAGCTCTAGCAAACCTCTTAACAAAGAGTTGCTCCAACTCAGCAAAAGTTTTCACTTAATCATTGGGGAGTTTAGCATACCAATCAAAAGCTATGCCCACTAAGCTACTGACAAAGAGATGAAACAATAACATATAGCCATAGATTGCAACAACGGCCACAATGCTATATGTTGATGAGGGTTCCCGCAGCCATCAAAACTTTTGAAAAAAGGAGTCACAAAACCCTTAGAATATTGGATAACATCAAATTCCTCTAGGTAGGGTCTACTCTTTGGAACTGACAAACCACCTCGGGTTTTTGCCAGCCCTTCCTTCACTTATTGTTCAACCATGAGTTTGATATTATTGACCTCATTTTTAGGATGAGCTCTCAACCCCTCCATCTTAGACATAGGATCTCTCTTAGATTTTAAGGGATCCTTAGTCTTAAGACACATCTAGTGATTAGGTGGACACTCAACCTAACCTTAGAGACTTAGAAGAGTTAGCCATAGGAATATGTCATGCCTTAAGGGTGTTAGAAAAATTTTCCTACCCTGTAGCTTGAACCAAATTCCTCACTACCTTCCTTCAAGGCAAACTCCAAATAAAATCAACATCAAACCTAAACCAATTCCAGTCTAATTGATTTTCTCCAAACTCAAATCAATTCCACATGATTGAAACCCATGATTGAAATCCATGATTGAAATCCAAAGTTGAAATTCCAAATTCCAAATGCTTCCTAAGTCCTTAATTCCCTCTTGAGGACTTAGCCTAAATAATCTTCAAATCAATTCAAACTCATAAAATTTTCACACAACTCATTTTTATTATCATTTATATTCACATATATAAATGAAACATAAGTTCAAATCAATGAAATAAAAATCCAAAATTCAAATTCCAAATTCAAAATCTTTCCTAAGTCTTTTGATTTCCCTTCATGGACTTAGACTAAATCAAATTTAAATCAATTCAAATTCATAAAATTTTCTCATAACTAATTTATATTCTCATTTATATTCACATATATAAATGAAATATAAATTCAAATCAATCAAAAAAAATCCAAAAGTCAAATTCTAATCATAAAACTTCTCTAAGTCACTTTGATTTTCTCTCAAGGACTTAGCCTAGATCATGTTCTAATCACTTCAAACTAATGAAATTTTCTCATAACCCATTTATATTCTCATTTATATTCAAATATATAAATGAAATATAAACAAAAACCAACTCCAAAAATTAAATTCAAATTCAATTAAAATCTTTGAGCCTTTTAAGTCAAAATATTGAACTTAGCCAAATCTATTTCAAATCAAGCCAAACCCTTGATTTTCCTTCATGATTCAATCAATTCTACATGAATCCAAATATAAATACAAAACCTCAATCACTTAAGCAAAACTTAATTCATCAAACTCATGTTCACCTCTTTGAACTTGAAATTGTCAAATGAATCAAAACCCATTTGACTTCAAACCACTTGCAAATGGATTTATATTTCAATCATAAGTCCATATGTGAGTTCAATGAAACTCAAATCAAGCTTTGACCAAGCCATTTGACTTAGTTAGGCTCACTTGACCCAAAGTGACCTAAAGTACCCTTATGAGCCAAATTCTAATCCTAACCAAATTGGATTGAACTAAGCCCACCTAAACCTCTCATCATGAGATGATCAATCACTCAAATTGGTCAAACTAAGTCAAACCTAAGGGTTGACCAAGTCAACACTTAGCCAAAATGAAACCCAACATAGTTAAAATCCACCATAGGCCAAATTGATTGAAACCAATGATCTAAGTTCATTCATGATAAATATTTGAACTTGTCCAAGCCAACATTTTAGCAGCCTAATTGGCCACTTGACCCAACTTGACCCAACTTGACCTAACAAGTCAAAATGTGTCAAAACTTGATCTATGCCAAATTAATTGAAACCAATAGGTCAAGTTCATTCCAAAATGATTGTTGAGCTTGACCAAGGCTCCAATTGGATTTCTAGACCCAACCTAGCCCAATTGACCATGAACCCAACTTGACCAAAAGGGTCAAATTGAGCCAAATTCAAACTTAACCAAAATTGATTGGAAACAAAGATATTAATCCCTTTCATATGACCAATTAAACCTAAATTTACCCATGACCTAGCTCAAATAGGTCAAATGGGTCAAATTGGTCAACTTGACCCATTTGACCTAAGTGAAATCATATAAACCAAATTCAAACCTAAAATAAATTGAATCAAACCAAAGCCACCAAAACATTTCAAATGGTCATATGGACTTGTCTCAACCCTTGGTTTGATCCAATTTGACCATTTGGTCAACTTGACCCAAGTTGAATAATTTTGACCTAAATGGGTCAACATGAGCCAAATCACATCAAATCAACTCCAAATCCAATGAAACTTGGCCAAACCTATTTTCTCATCATATCAAACATATCCAAACTGAAATCAAGGTCAAATTACCATTTTACCCCTATGCCATAGGGTAAATTTTGGCCAAATCCATTTGTAATTTTGTCAAATCCTCTCCATAACCACTAAACACTCTCTTAGTGGATCAAGTGAACACTAGGGAGTGTGGTGCACCTAACCCAATGGGTTTGGGTCAGCCCAACTTAGCCCAATGGCCAAATCGACCAATCCCATTGAAATGGCCACATGGAAATCCTCCTTACACTCAATTAAAGCACATGGCCACCTAACCCACTCTTTCTCTGGCCAAATCAAACCACATACAATTCAAAATAACCTAACTAACTCATTGCATGAGGTGTATTCATAAAATATGGCATAATCCTTCATCCATTGCCCAAGGGGAGATATACGCCTCTAATTCAATTCAATCTTGCCTCTCCTGATTGAAGCATATGAACTCGTGAGCAAGCCTTAGAGATTCTTCAAGCTTCCTAGAGAGTTTGAAACTTGATTTTCTTGATTTTCATCAACTGAAAATAGGGGAGCTCCACTAAAATTTGAATTTACTCCACACTCAACATCAACCCAATTCCTTCTCCAATCTCCATCAGAGGACCAAGTCAAACTTTCCCAAGCTCTTTCCCTAGCTCCGAAGGCAAGGGAGGATCCAATTCAATCAAGGTTGAGCTCAAGGCAAGGAGGAGTTGACCCATAGAAGCATCCACTCAATTTCAAAGCCTCCAAACTTCAGCAAAGCTTCATCTCAACTAGACGAAGCTTCCCCCAGGGAATCGAGTACTGGTGATCACCTCTGGTGAGGTATGCCATTTTTTTGAGCTCAAGTTCAATGTATGTTGGTCCTTTGTGAAGAAAATTTCAATCCTAGGTTGATCTAGCCATTAGATGTTCTTGTACTCATGCATAGATGGTGTGGGTTGATTTTCATTCCAATTTGAGCTCAATCGAGCTTGATCATGGCCTCAAACATGGATGGTCTACATGGCTCACAGAGGATTACAAGGATGAATCTCTAGCTGTCCATCTGCGCATTTTGGATGGATGACCAAGATTAAAATGCGTAGCATCCATAATTTCTTCCCTCATATCTGCAGCTTTAATCTCAGCCGTTTGATCCTTGATCGAATGGCTGAGGAGAAAGTGCGTAGTGCCGCCGCCATGTGGCGCTATGATATGATGGGTTAAGAACCCAATCCCACCATGCCACATGTAAAGCACATGCCACGTCGCAATAACACACGGGGCTCCGACACGATTAATAATATAATTAGGAATTATTTAATTTCAATCTAATCACCAAATCTTCCTAAATTCATATCAAAGTGTAGGAAAATTATAAAAATATGAAATAAATTGCATATGAAGGATAATTGAACATAAAATATTTTAAAATTAATTTTAGTTGATTTTGAATAGTTATTTTCTCTGAATTTGGGTTTTATTGGGAATGTTAATTTTCTAATTAACCTTTAATTACATTCTTGATTAATCCCGAACTTTTTATGACTAATTAGTGGGATGACTCGTGCCTCCCCTAATTTTCTTCGGATTTTGGTGGCTTAATTAGGGGAATTGCTAGTTCATTCCTTAATCACTCCCTTAACATAATTAGGCTTAATTAAGGTCTTAATTAGAGGTTTAACCCTCTTATTGACTCAATTAAGTTTTGATTCAGTGAGTATGAGGTTTAGGGAATAAATTTGGGATGCTTTCATTGAGATCTTCCTAAACCCCTTTTTCTCCCTTAATCCATCCTTAATCAAGGGTTAATTCACTAACTACCCCCTTAATTAATTTTATAAAATCTAAAACCTTCCAAAACTTAATTAATTTATCTTGTATATATGCTTAGGTGTTCAAGAGCCTAAGTACATTAAGGAAATCAAAGCTTAACTCACATGTGTGAGGGGAGGTTATGAAATTACTTAAGTTAAAACACCTTAGTTTAATAAATCATTAATCATGAGCCAAATTGTATTAGGCCTTTTTGTTCTGAGGTGCATTACAAATTTAAATTCCTTGTGAGATTTTATGTCAGCTCATTGGCTCATAATTATTTGATTAACTATGCTAAGGTGCTATAGGTTAATATGCTTAATTCATACCATAACCTAAGAAACATATAAAAATCATCTAATCACCTAAAACAAATTAAACTAAAATAACCAACATATGTGGGAATGGGTTAGGAAAAACAAACTCACCTAACACTTCTCAAGTTAAATCAAACTCAAAACAAAACCAAACCTTCTTTAAAAATAATTTGATTTGATTTAAGTTTTCTTATTTCATAAGATTGTCTTTAGGAATTAATTAGGGTGAATGTGTTTATATGCTTTCATCATTTAGTTCCTTCCCAACATGTTAAATGTGTATGTCATATGAATTTCATGCATTTATTTTTTTTAAAAATAAAAAATGAAAGTGAAATGTTTCTTTTATGTCAAATTGCATGTTTTGGCTAAAAATAGAAATATGAGTGGCTATTATCACTATTAAATCCAAATTATTTTCAAAATATATGAATCAATTAACAAAACTAAAAGTGTGTTACTTATATTTTATTTATAAGCTTGCATGTGAGTAAAATATAAGGATGTGCTTAGTGTAGTTTTCCTTCTCCCTCTTTTATTATAATTTTGAATAGGATTTGGTAAAGTGTTTAGTTCATTTGAAAAGAACCTAACATTTTCCTAATTCCATTTCTTATTCATTGCTATGCTATTACTTAAGAATGATATCTACACTTGTACACATAAATTGCAAAAAACAAACAATCAAGTACAAACTTTTGCATTTTTCTTTTCCATTTATTTCTTTGGTACATATGCTTGTATATTGGTTTGGACAACCCCAGGGTTGCAAGGCTTTAAGTAGCCCTAAGTAGGTCTCGTACATTACACCCTTGGTTAATAATGGTGTCGTGCTCACATATGCCTTTCATATATTTATGTGTGCATATGAAATTTGGATGAGAAATTCCTTTTGTACTTAATGAAAATAATGCATCATGAGTATTCAAATTTTCTTAAGTAAACCAGTTAGCATTCATCATAAAATGTGCCAAAAAGTCTCATTTGTATGTATATATATGCTTAGGATGCATCCATATGCATGTTATGCATGTTTGGAAAGAAATGAAGTGATGTGTGTTTTGTGAATTTAGTTCACTTTACTTAATCTTAAAATGCCTTTCTTTTTGAATAAGTTTGTTTAGAATTGATCTAAACCAAGGATTAATTAAAATACATAATAAAACATTCACTAAACAAAACTAAACATGAATCCACTTTAGAAATTACTTAAGGTAGGGAAGGATAGAGTAGTTCTCTTCTCTTTTCCCTCTCTTTAAAACTTAGTAATTTATTGTAGGATTCATTTAAACCAAACCAAAAATACAAAATAAAATCAACCCAAACCAACAAAACACTTAAATGAAACCACCCATCTAAGTTGAACATCTTCACACTTAGAGAAATCCAAACCTTAAAATCATAGCTAAGCATACCATACAAACCTTCTTAAGCATATACATTAGACTAAGTCACCACTTCTAGCTTTAGGTTAGTGCATGGATTGATATTTGCTTTTATTTTATGATATATGTTTTAGCTTGGATGTTAGGGTGAATGTGCATAGAATGAGTGGTAGGATGATTTAGTCTAATCATTATTTTCTGTATGGGATTGTGCTTAAGGAGCGCTGTAATAAAAATATAATTGCTTTTGTTGTGCAGGTGCTCGTACCCCCTAAGCATAATCCAATAGGCTAGGTGGACTTGGTTACCCATGTGTGGGGTGCTAAGTCCAATATAAATTCTAAGTATTTGTATGGTTTATTTAGCTAATCTCTATTTTGCAGGTGTTAGTTAGATTTACTTTTCCTTTTCATGTATTTTGTAATTAATATTTTAAAATGTTTGTTATGGCGGATTAGGATGAGCATTGGTCATAAGATCTCATCTTATGCACCATGTGAAGCCTTTGGAGCATCCCCCTTCCAACCATCCAAAAGAAGGAACCAAAGAAGAAAGAAGAAATGAAGAAGAAAGAAGAAAAGAAGAATGAAGAAATGAAGCTTGAAGACCCCCCATAACAATGAATTCCTTGTTTAAATTGTACTTAATTCATTTGTAATTTGTGTTGTAAAAGGGTAGAGCTTGGCTACCCAGTTTGTTTTTGGGTTTGTGTGGTGGTGCCCGACCACAAATGGCCTCTTATTCTTTTGCATTAGCTTTATAAATTGATTGATGATTTGTTTAGTTTGTGCATTAAGATGGCATCCTTTTCCTAGTATCTTTCTTACTTGATGTATGGACTAGATTTGTATTAGGCTCTTAGAGAAAAATCAATCTTCTACCAAATTTAACAATTCAAAAATTAAAATAAAGAACTCATAACCTCACCTAAAATCTTAGAATAAAAATCAAGATAAAAGATCTAGCAACCCCTTAGTTAGATGAGTATTTCTTTTATAACATCATGCACAAATGCATCTTATTTTCACTCTTGATTAGAGGGCTTTCACCTTTTCTAGAGAAACTTGGATTGACCTTTGAGAGCCATGGTGGAAACACACCTCATCCTTTCTCGCTAATTTTGGCCAATAATCTTACTTCTCATGCATTAAGCATATGAATCCTATAAGCCTGAGTCAAATGATTGTCCAAAAATAAAAATAACAGTAATATGATTTGCAATAGATTTGGGTCATTGGAAGCATGCCCTTATATGATCTAGTCTCTTTAGGGAGTGAGTTTAAGGACTTAGTCTATTTTTAAATAAATAACATCCTAGCTATCTTGCATAAAGCATATGACTTGCCTACATGAATTTAAAATTGTAGAGTTAGTTGACCACAGTGGATGTAAGTCCAAGCAGCCAAGTGGTTTGTCCCCTTCTATGGAGGTAAACCAAATACCCATTATAGCCTTAGATTTAGGTCGTGCTTTTCACCTTCGCCAAAGCTCCCTAGATTTAGGTTCTAGGGTTTCTTCACCCTTCTATGGGCCATAAGCATAAATTCTCACCTCTTAAGTATTTCCATAATCTTGTATTATGGAATTATAAGCCCTAAACTTCTAATAAAAAGTCAACTCAAATGAATAATTCAATTTCAAAAATATAAAGCCTAACTATAGGATAGTTTTAGATGCTCGCTAGGTTTCCTAGCATCATAGGCATCACCTATTTATCTTCCTTTAGCTTAGATAACAACTCCCTCTCTTTGATCAATCCCATTTGATCTTCTTAAACAAACTAATTGATTGATAGTCCTACCTACCTTTAGACAAATGATCATTTACCTTAATCGAGAGTATTCCTAAGGGATCTCATTTCTTAGGATGTAATTAACTATGGGGGCTTGCCCCTGTATGGAACTTAATGAACTCGATTTAAAATAAACTGCTTTACTTTTTCATATAAAGTAGAGGAAGAATCTCTAGTACATATGAAGGCCCATAGTCCTTAGAGTCCTTATTCAGGTCATTAAGTCCATTATTGGATGGTGACTTCTATCTTTTGTGATTGTACACCTCTCCTCAATGTCATACCCGATCACCTTAATAAGAACATCTATGGATCTACATGGTGTCCCAACTAAAGACATATATTTCTATTTTTATTTATCCTCTTCAAAATGATAGATGAAGGTAGAAATATTTCAGCACGATTTTTTTGGTGACTTCGCTGGGGACCATTCCTCTCTCCATCTTTGGTTAATGATCGTTGTCTCCAACTATCAATATTGGGTTTGTACTTTGGTATGAATCCAAGACTATCTTTCATTCTGTTGGCACTTAGCTTATTTCATCCTTAAGTTAAGCTAGCCAACATCTTTATGTTTTATGACCTCACCCCGTGTTGGTCTTAACACCCCTATTGGGTTCTCTAATGGGTAAAAATAAAAAGATCTAATAAAAAGAAAACATTTAAAGACTTCCCCACTTATTATTTCTATGATAAGGAAAGGTTCATTCTAAAATAATAAATACAAATAAATCCTTATCAAAAATCATGCTTTTCAAAAAAGGACTCTTTCAAAAATGCACATAATAAAATAGTTTGCACAAAGTTTTTCCTTAATCACCCTCATCTAACAATCTTTATGGTTGTTATATGTAAGATCATCTTTACAAAAATAAGATTCCAACAATTACAGTTTATAAAAATACAAATGAGTTTCTTCACTCAATTCATTTTTGGTGAAGACCTCATTTTCAAAAATAAAATTCTAACAATCATATTTTCAAAAGCATAAAATTTGAAGATTGGCCTTCCCATTCAATACATCCAAATGTATTGAATGGATGTTACCTCTTAAAGCAAAATCATAACTTTGAACTTCCACCAAATACATTCCACATGTGTTAGGTTGGGATTTTCATATTTTCAAAATGCACATATGAAACCTCTCCATTTAATATACCCACACTTATTGGGTGGAGGTCTCATTTTCAAACAAAATCAAAACTAAATTTTCAAAAAAAAGCACATATGAACCTTTCCATTCAATATACCCATACTTATTGAATGAAAGTTTAATTTTCAAACAAAACTAAAATTTTCAAAAGCACATATGAATATATCCATTCCCAAATTTATTCAATGAAAATTTCATCTCCAAATAAAATGACATCACTTTGAAATCCCACTTAGCAAATTCCACATATGATTAGGTTGGGATTTCCTCTTTCAAACAAACAATCACACACAAAATATACATCTTTAGAAAATGAAACATAATTGATTTCCATCATACATACCCAAATTTGTTAAATGGAAATCTCCCTTTTCAAAATCAACAAAACAAAATTTTCATAATACATTTGAAACTTCATTTTAGCATATCCCATTTGCTAAAATTAAGTCTCCTTTTCAAAATAAAATTTGAATCACACTTTTGGAAATTTCATTTAGCATACTCAAAATTTGCTAAGTGAAATATCCATTCCATAAAAAATTTTAAAAAATATTTGGAACTTCAATTTATCATACCCCATTTGCTAAAATGAAGTCTCCCCTTTTCAAAATCCAAAACAAAAAATTTGAAACCCCTTTGGAATTTCATTTAGCATACATAAATTTGCTTAATGAAACTTCCACTTCACAAAATTTCTGAAAGCACTTTTGGAACTTCACTCTTTAGCATACAAAATTTGCTAAAGTGAAGCTTCCATTTTCAAAATAAAACCAAAATTTACAAATTTTAAACACATATTTTGAAATTTCATTTAGCATACTAAAATTTGCTAAGTGAAATTTCCATTTCACAAAATTAAGTGGAACTTCATTTTGTTAGCATACCATATTTGTTAAAGTGAAGTCTCCACTTTCAATCAAAAGACAAATCAAAACCAAAAAAAGAAACACATTAGGATTCCCTTAGCATAGATAAGTTTGCTAAGGATCCTAATTTTCAAATATAAATCAAAATCAAAATGAAACACATCAGGATTCCCCTAGCATACATAAATTTGCTAAGGATCCTACTTTTCAAAAATCAAAATATTCAAAACAAATGAAACACTTTAGGATTTGCATAGAATACTCAAATTTGCTAAGAACCCTATTTTCAAAAAAATTTTTCCAAAAAATTTCCAAACTTTTTCCAAAAAATAAAACACACTTGGGTTCTTCACTTAGCATACCCAAATTTGCTAAGTGGGAATTCCAATTTTCAAAATCACCAATAATTCACAAGATAAAACAACCAAAGAAAAAGAAACAATTGTTTTCAAACACCTCACTTAGCACACCCAAATTTTCTAAGTGAGTGAATTCCAAAATATCAAATCAAAAATAAAACCAATTGTCCCTTACTTTAAAATACTCAAATTTTTTAAAGGAAAGTGTCCTCAAATCAAAATCTAATTTCAAAAATGAACCTATGGAAGCATCTTTCTAAAAATATTTGAAACCATTTTCAACATACCCAAATTTTTTGAAATTGGATTTATATTCAAAAATTCCTCTTTCCAATCAAATATCTAAATCCTCTCTAAATCCATTTGAACCCCACTTACCACTTCCAAGAGGTTGGATGTGGGTTCAAATTTTAAATTCAAATTCAGAAGTCAATAATACAGAAATTTGATGCAAGTTTGTTTCCAACATATTCTCAGATCTTGATACAATTTAGTTTTTAATTTTCAGTTGACTATAATGGCAGCTTCATAGAAATTTGTGTTTACTTTCCCCTATGACATGGACTTGGCCGATTAGCCAATCTCCCCCTAGCTGATTACACCCATCTTAGCTATTTTGATAGAGGTTTGAGGGCAAATATCCAGGTACTCCCTCACAAGTGTTAGTAGGAGTGGCGCGGTCATCATTGATTGATCCGCCATCACATGATATCCCTTCTCAAGAGGAAGGTAGTGAAAGTACAAAGATCGACTAGTCTCGCACCAGGTCGTGTTGCACTGCAAGGCTAGTACCCACTCATTAGCACCTCTAAGGTAGGCTCTTGATCCAGAGATTGCCTCCCAACTTTAAGGTAGTTCTTACTCCACTCACCCTACCAAGACTTAGAGGAACAAAAAACCACATGATTAAGTGGTATCATACATATTGATAGGGAGATGGAGGCGCTACTGTGGAGGAGGTGCCAACTCTGATTTACCCACTAGTTATAGTGAACCCATTCCTATCTCTCTCTGGGTCTGATAGAGGATGCTAGGAGGATGTACACTTCACCTCCACCAATGGTTTAGTACCAGGTAGTAGTTAGCTAGAGGAGGTGGTCGTATGCCAGCCTCCGTTCAGTTCTATGCCAGGTTGGCAAAGCTTATGGATGTTCTGAGTTTGGAGCTCAATTCAATTTGAGATTTGTTATCCCCCATAGTGTGGGGAAACATCTATGATAGGAGAGGGCCAGAGAGGCCCGCACTACAATACATATCACTAGCCAAGAGAGGTAGAGGTTTGGTCGACAGTCAGCAGCCTCCGCACTCATTAATTTCTCTGATCGGTGAGCTACCCGCATCGATCACACAGATAGTATTTTGCTTACAGGGATGAACCATAATAGGAAGAAGGTCCCTGTTCTGAGATAGTCAGTGGTCTCTCCACCACACCGCTCTACCTCCCATCCACCATCACCCATTCTCATTGCAGCATCTCCATTTATGTCAAAGTCCATGAAGGCCACATCCGGGAGAAGAGAACCCCATTGGTGATCTGGCTACGGCTAAAGGATTCAATTCCATCCACACCACCTATTATGGCGAGCACTTGACCTTCGCCTGAAGTTGTGGTGTGGAGGAATAACCAAAGCTCATCCCTTCAGAATCAAACCAGAGTGGTGAAGAGAGGATATGATAGATTGCATGAGGAGTGTCACCCATTTCAGAGTCAATGATAGCCAAGACTACATTTCTTCTAGTGAGTACATTCCTCACAGGATTGATTCTGCAGTACCAGAGGAGGTACGATGCCTCACAGTTCATGATGTGGATCTCATTACCAATCAACCGAAAGCATTTATACCACAAATCAATCTTTAGATGACATAGTAGCTCACTATTTCATAGAAAAGAAGGAGATCCTAGGATACCGGTCTAATGAGGAGAAGATCAACTTTGATCCCAATGAAGATGATTTGTTTGGAGACTCAGCTGAGGTTTGCATGGTAAATACTAGGGGATCCCTCCTTAGAGAGCAGCAAGTTATGGAAGGTGATGAGGCTGAGTAGGAAGACACAGCCCAATCAGCCCAACACCTCTGATATCAGTTAAAGCAAAAAGATGAACAAATAGATAAGATGGTGAGGTAGCTTGAGGACTTGTTAGTAGAAATCTCAATACTTCAGAAACAAGCCCCAGCAGTTCATCCTACTACAACTAAGTTTAATCAGCCAGAGTTAGTGCATGTCTTGGACCCAGCTAAGACCTTACCTCTTGTCATGCAAGGTAGCACTAGCATGTATAGGAAGGTAGTGGAAAGTACCTCCATATAGGAGAAAGATATCAGATCTATGGTTGAGCAGTAGGTGAAGGAAGCGTTGGCTCAAGTTTAGGGAGGATCATCAGTTCCAAAGGGTTGACCCTACCTAGATGAATTTGATGCAATTCAATATCCCAAGGATTTCTTGCCACCTTCCTTCAAGAGTTTTGATGGCAGTGGAAACCCGAGGTAGCATATTGCACATTTTAGGGCCAGTTGTTGCAATGTTTGTGGCAGCGATGCTTTACTATTCTACCTCTTCATTAGTAACCTAGTGGGGATAGCTTTCGATTGGTATGCTGAATTTTTCAATGGTTCAGTAAAGATATTTGTTGAGTTGGAGCAACTCTTTTTCAAGAGTTTTACTGGAGCTCAACAAAAGGTTACTATTGGTGATCTCATTGTAGGACAACAACACCCAGGAGACTCCCTTCTTGACTATATTCTCAGATGGCATAACCTGAGTATGAAATGCGAACCGCAGCTATCTGAGCAGCATGCCATTGAGATTCTTCTAAACAATATCCATGGTCTGGTCGCCTTCATGCTAAGGATTTCACCATCAAAACCTTTGAGAAGCTAATCAACAAGGTGGCTAGTCTATAAGGAGAGGCCAAATAATTGCCTTTTCAAGACCAGTTTCCCAAAGCAAAGTTGCAAAAGGTCTATGAGAAGAAGCATGGGGCAGTGACAGTAGTGGATAAGGGGAAGCAAATAGGTAGAGATTAGTCTGAGAGACCACGACTTCAACAGCTTTTGCTTCCACCTCCTCTACCACCATTGAGTCAGCCCTACTGGCCTCCACAATAGCCTTAATGGCCAGCATCACTACCTCCTCAGCGATATCATCAGCAATAGTGGCACACATACCCACCGCTAGGTAGCTATGGTCCACCTACTCTTTTGGATAAACTCAACAAACCTTATTCATTTAATAGGAAGGTAATCAGGAAGATCTTTAAAAATCTCTTAAAGAAGCCTGATATTCAGCTACCAGAGCCTAGGAGATCGGAGGTAGTGTGCAAAAGCCATGATCCTAACTTTTACTCCTACCACCATATCCTAAGTCATGTTTTGGGGGATTCATTCACATTTAAGGACTGGCTTGAACATAGCTTCAAGACCGGTAGTTGTACTTATCCCAAAGGAATACCTTATGGAACAACCATCCAGTTCCATTAGGTTAATCCTTGGGGATACTTTTGATCCTTCCAAAACCAAAAAAGGTTAGGATATCTCTATATCCAATACTTCTAAAAAGATTTTCTGCAAGATCAAGAAACTTTCCTTGCAGGTTCCTGAGTCAGCTCAAACCTCCAACATCAAGGAAGGTTTGCATGTTGCCAGTGCAAACTCAGGGAAAGGGGAGCTCAAGAAAGCATGTGTCACTGAATAGCCCAATGCATCCACCGACCGAGTCCGCCTCCGCCTATTGCTTACCACATCGATGACTTCCTCTACTTCAGCTAGTTCTTCTTCTTCTTCTACTAGTAGAACTCTTGTATCGATGGATAAGGGCATCAAATCCCTTACCCCACTTACTTTACTTGATTTCTACTCTATACCACCTATCAAATCTAAGAAATTGAAGAATAAAGGTAGCTTGAATTATATCTATGTCCCTTTTGATGGGTTGTCTACTTCTATTCTTAATGATAACTCTTCAAGTCAAAATAACTATAATAATTTTGATCTTCTTCTTTCTGATTCAGAGTTGGAATTTCCTACTCTAAATGCTACGAGTTTACCTCTTGAGATAGACTTAGAATCATATTTGGGGTCCCATAGGAGAAGCTATAGTGGCGTGCGTAGAACCTTCCATTACCCTGCCACAAGAGATCACTGAAGTCAACCTCCATAGTGGCAAGGTTCTACCTCATAAGGCAGCACCGCAAGATAGAGGGAAACAAGTCATTAGTACAGAGGATCGAGAAGCCCCTCCATTGGATGCTCTACCCTTAGATATTCTTGTGGAGGATCAGCCCAAGGTGGATTACAAAGTCCTCTCTCATCTAAGAAAGTTTCCATCTAAGCTAAGCATATACGATGCCCTTATCTTATCCAAAGAGATGAGGGAATCATTAATCAAGGCACTTCTTGATCTTGAGATATGCTTAGCACAGTGACCGCTATTGGTGAAGAGGAATATTACATAAAAGAAGCCCAGGAGATCACTTTCACAGATGAAGACCTTATTTTGGGGGACATGGAACACAATCGTCCCCTCTACATCACAGTTGACATGGGAAGATTCAGACTTGCCAGAGTTCTCATTGATCTAGGTGCATCGGTGAACATTATGAGTCTAAAGACCCATGCCTATTTAAGGATCGACATCTCCACACTCCGGGGAGATTGGATGATGTTGAGAGGATTCAATGAACAAGGATGCAGGCTTTAGGTTCTATAGTGTTACCCTTGGAGATAGGTGACTGGAAGACTGAAGCAAAGTTTTACATCATTGATTTTAATACTTCATTCACCACTTTAGTTGGTAGGCCTTGGACACATCAAAATAAGATAATTTAATCCTCCCTCCATCAATGCATCAAGTTAAGAAAGGATGGGATTGAATGCCATGTCAATGGAGATGAAAAGCCATTTTCAATTAGAAAGGTTAAGATTTATGAGGATGTGACCTACTATCTTCCTCAAAATGCCATTTCTCATGAACTTGGATAAAATTCAAATTTAAAAGAAAAATAAAATGAAGAAAAAGAAAAGGAAAAAGAAAATGAAAAGAAAAATGAAAATCCAACTGAACAAGAAAGAGGAATTGAAGAATAAGTAGATCTGCATATCACATTCCACCCATAGTTCATTCCATCATATGGACATGTGGGTAGGATGACTCAACCTCCACCAGGTAGAGCAGTTCTAGAGGTGGAAGACCCCCTGATTGGTCATCAGCCAATAGGGGTCATGTTCCAGTTTATAGGAGTACTCCTACTATTCACATAGACTAGGAATCTAGCTCAGAGGAAGAGTTTAATGTGATTAGTATACCAGCAAACCCCTCTCAGCGGGTTCCATTGGAGGTGACTTTCAATCAAGATGGCGACGAAGATCGGGCCTCCAAACAAAGAAAAGTATTTGAATTAAGTTTATGTGAGACTATTCGGCAGTAGCTGGGAACCTTAGCTCTAACCTCACTTTTATCTCAAAAATTTGAGGTTTAGTAGTTAAGGAAGCCCCTAAGTCTTCCTGTGATATGAAGCCGAAGAGATTCTTTTTGGGATCATCCTCCTCAAGTCCTGAAGTTGATGTAAAACTTGAGGAGAATTCATTTAAAGAATTAATGGAATTACCGTTTGACTTTTACTTACCTTTATTCATAATCTTATACATAAAGGTTTAGTTCCTCACACATTGTCAAGGCATAAGTCAGAGTACTTTGAAAAGCTATGGAACAATACAGGAAGGGAAGCACAATAAAGAGCAAGATTAGTATTCCTCACAGTGTGTCCAATCGATGATGATGATTACTGCCTAGCTATTACAAATCATTTGGAGTCTAATAGGTTCTTTTCACACAACACCAACTCTCATGACAATGTGTGTTTAGAAACCTTAGATGATCCAGATGATCTCCAAATTAAAGATGCACCACTAGAATTTGAAGTGGAGATTCATTCAACAATTGACAAGCTTAAAGAAATCAACCTCGGGACTGAAGAAAGTCCACGCCTGATGTACATCAGTTCATTGCTGAATGAAGAAGAAACTAATGACTTAGTTAGGCTATTGACTGAGTTTAAAGAGTACTTTGCATGGAGTTATGAAGAAACTGATCGATGCTGGTCAACAAGCTAGCAATAGATCCTAACGCTACTCCTATCAAGCAAGCACCAAGATGCATGCAATTAGAAATCGAACAACAGGTCATTTCTGAAGTCAAGAAACTGATCGATGCTGGTTTCATCAGGGAAGAAAAATATCCTACCTAGTTATCCAGTGTCATCCCAATTAAGAAGAAGAATGGCCAAATTCACATATGCATCAATTTCAAAGACTTAAATAAGGCATGTCCTAAGGATGAGTTTCCTCTTCCTATACCAGAATTAATGGTGGACATCATCTCATGCAATTTTCTCTTCATGGATGGGTCATCGCTAAAACCAAATCAAAATGTCTCCGAAGATGAAAGAAACACGCTTTGAACCATTAGAATCTTCTATTATAGGGTCATGTCTTTCAGCCTTAAAAATGCTGGTGATACATACTAATGGGCCATGACTCAGATCTTTAACAAACTCATCCACCATATGGATGAGTGCTACGTTGATGATCTAGTAGTCAAGAGTAGAGAAAATGAAGACCATCTCTTTGACTTGAGAGTAGTTTTTGAATGGTTAATAAAATATAACCTTAAAATGAATCCCCTGAAGTGTGCATTCAGAGTAGCTTCAGAGAAATTTCTTGGGTTTGTTGTCTGACACCGAGGAATAGAAATAGATCTAGAAAAGATTAAAACTATCTTAGAAATTCCACCTCCTAAGAGTTTAACTTAACTCAGATCCTTAACTTAACTCAGATCCTTCTAAGGATGGCTGGCATATCTAACATGCTTTATTTCCAACTTATCAGGGAGATGCAAACCATTCATAGAACTTATCAAAAAGGATGCCAATTTCTAGTGGGATGACATGTGCCAACATTATTTTGAAGACATCAAGCAGTATTTAGTGAAGCCCCTAATTCTAGTAGCCGCTATCTCAAGCCACTCATCCTCTACATTGCTGCATTGGATGACTCTCTCGGTGCTCTGTTGCCCCAAGCCAATGACGAAGGGAAAGAGAATGCTCTCTAGTACCTCAGCCATCATCTTATTCTTGCTGAAGCAAACTATCCACCTATTGAGAAATATTGCCTAGCTTTGATCTTTGCCTCTCAAAAGCTATGGCACTACATGATTTCTCATAAGGTGAACTTGATGTCCAAAACCAATCCACTAGTATCTCATGACACGGCCAATACTATCCAGATGTTTGGCATGATGGTCCATGATTCTCTCACAGTTTGATATCACATTTGTACCCCTTCATGTGGTAAAAGGACAAGTACTAGCAGATTTCTTAGCATCACACCCACTTCCTGTTGATTCTCTCCTTAGTGATGATCTCCCTGATGAACAAATCATGAACTTAGGGGAGGTTAACAACCACCGATGGGAGATGTATTTTGATGGTGTAGCTTCTTTTCATAAAGGGGAAGCACCACGATCTACTCTTCCAGGAAAGGCAGGGGTAGGAATAGTTCTCTTAACTCCAGACTATGACGTGATGAGATTCTCATACTATCTTTCCAACCCCTGCACCAACAACGAAGCTGAGAATGAGGCTTTGATTGCTGGTCTAGAGTTAGCCATCACTATTAGTGTTACGAGCATCAACATCTTCGGGGATTCTCAGTTGGTCATCAACTAGATTGTCGGGTCCTACAAAGTTCTCAAACCCAAGCTTCGTCATTACCATGAGTATACCATGAAGCTATTGGCCCAAATTCTTGAAGTCATCATCTACAAGATTCGGCAGAACACAAGAATGGATGCTTTAGCCAAACTTACCAAAGAATTGGCATGTACGAAAGATGAGTCCATTTCAATAAGGATCCAAAATAGACAAGTCCTGTCCCTTATTGATGCTGAACTCATCAAGAGACTTTCTCTTAAAGGGGAGGTTTCCATTTCCAAAAAGGACAAGGAGTTGGATTAGAGGCAACCATGAACTGTCGATCCTTTGACCAAATGTGGTTACATTATTTAGACAAACATGAAGCCCATGTCATTGTAACTTAGGTACATTTAGGTCAATGCGGAGCACATCAATCTGGTCTGAGGATGAAGATGAAGATCAATTAGGATACTATGGGCCTTGATGATTATATTACATGGATATAGCTAGGAGATGCCATCAGTGTCAACTACACGGTTTGGTCCTCCACAAACCACCCAACATTCTACACCTACATCTCATGGCCATTGAGAGGTAGACATGTGGGTGATCGATCCTCTTTCTTCCAAGGGGCATTGGTTCATCTTAACTGCCACTGACTACTTTTCCAAGTGGGCGGAGGCAATCCCACTCAAATAGGTCACATCTCAGCATGTGCTTTAGTTTTTTAGGAACCATATCGTATATAGGTTTGGGGTGCCTCGATGAATTATATCCGATAATGGTACTGCATTCAAAAGCACCAAGATTAACAGCTTCGCCAAAAGAAATGGTATAGATTGGAGATACTTCACCATATACTACCACAGAGCAAATGGCTTAGTGGAAGCATTCAATGAAACTCTCATCCAAATACTAAAGAAGACTCTTGATGACAACAAACAATAGTGGAATGAGTAGTTGGTTGAAGCCTTGTAGGCCTACCACACCACATACTGAACTCCAACTTAGTCTACCACATTTTCTTTAGTATGTGGGTCCGAAGTCATTGTACCTTTAAAAGTTCAACTCCCATCACTAAGAATAGCATTGGGTAGCAAGATCACTATAGAGAAGAATGCAAAGTTGTTAGAAGAACTAGAAGGTTTGGAGGAGAGTCGCCTATAGGCGTGCAAAAATCTCGAGTTGTATAAGGCCAAAATGATTCAAGCTCAGAACAAGCTGGTTTTCCCTAGGTCTTTTCGAGTAAGAGAACTTGTGTTAGTCCTAAGGAGACCAATTGTTGCCTGTCAAAAGATGAGAGGCAAGTTTAAACCCACTTGGGAAGGCCCCTATGTCATAGAGAAGGCCTACCAAGGAGGATCTTATCAGCTCATTGATTGTAAATGGGAACACCTGATGCTTCCAATTAATGGGCTCTATCTAAAGAAATATTACCCATGAAATAAATCATGTTTGAATATAATTCTATCAATCAACAAAAATCTAATTCTATTTCATCAAAATATTCTCTTCTTTCGAAGCGTTGTTTGCTTATTTTTTGAATCCACCGTGATGTGTTTAGGGTAGGTGTAAGAGTCCCCCAGTGGCATCCTATCCCTCCTTCACAACACAAACACAATCTCCTGGCTCTATTAGAATAGGTGTAAGAGAACCCGAGAGGCATCCTATTTCAATTAGCACAACTAAGTTAGGTGTGAAGAACCCAAGCACATCCTTTCCTAGTGGGAATTCCTGGTTGCCATCTGTGGCACTGTCCCATCAAAATCCCCAAGCATGTTTAAGGTAGGTGTAAGAGTCCCCTAGAGGCATCCTTTTCCCTTTTAGCACATGCACAAAAATAATCACAAATCTTTTGTCTCAAGCTATTTTGATGTGGGAGCAAGCCCTCTTGTGACAATCACTCATTAGATGCTCTAGGTCGGGTCTACATGCTACCTCGCTAGTATGTCACCCCAGTGGTCACTTATTTAGAGGATGTGAGTCCCCGAGCTTTCTTCCTAGATTGATTATTGAAAATTGATGGGCACCTTAGGTTGGTTTATGTTCACTATGCTGACAACGACTCACTCGGTGAGTACACCACTCTTGGCAGATGTGAGTCCCAGAGCTTTCTCCTTGAGTTGGACACCGAATACCTATAGGATATATGACTAGCCATGTCATCTTTTCTAGGGTGTTGTATTAAGTCCTTAGTAGCCACTCTCCCTGCGAGCATTCTATTTGGATCACATCCTTTGAGACCCCATTTAGACATTACTTGGGTTACTCTTGGGTTGGACAGTCCCCCTTTCCATGTAGCCACCCCTGTGGTTAGAGAATTTATTTATGCAGATTCTCCCTTAGTTCAGTAAATCTGAGATAGGTCTAGGCTGATATAAGCTTCTTCTCAGTTTGATCCCTCAAAAACTAATAGGGTCCATGATAAAATAACTAAACAAAAAAAATAAATTAATTTGCTTGTGGATTAGGAATTCTAGCCCCAAAAGGGCCCCTTTTCTCAAGTATCTATCTTTAGGCGGTGTAACTCCCTATAGAATTGCACACGAGTTGAGATAAGTCCCCAGGTTGGCACTCTCTCCATAGTCACTCTTAGGTTGGGTTCAATCTATTTTGTTAAAAGTAGGTTACCTCTGTAGTCATTCTGCTTTGGAAGATGTAAGACTATGATGCATTCTTTCTAGCATGATTATCGCAAACTGATGGGCAGCCTTAGGTCAGGTTTGATTTGTTGTCCGAAGCAACCGATTACCCCAGTGGTCTTTTGTAGTGGAAGATGTGAGTCCTTGAGCATTCTACCCTTTAATTGATCATCATAAATTGAAAGGCACTCCTTTGGTTAGATAGTTCTCCCATCAGCCAGGAAGCTACTCTCTTCAGCTCAGTAAATCTGAGATATGTCTAGGCTGATATAAGCTCCTCCTCATTATGATCTATCACAAACCAATGGAATCCATAAAAACAAATCTAAAATTGAAATTAATCTTGAATATCTTTGAGTTGATCTAAGTCCCTCAGTAGCATTCACTCAATAGTCAGCCTTAGGTTGGGTTCAATCTGTTGCCTCACCAATAGATTACCCTAGTAACTGGTCCCTACTTTGGAGGATGTAGGTCTACCACACTTTCTTCCTAGTATAGTTATTGCATACCGAAAGACATCCCTTTGGTTAGCTAGTCCTACTATATGTTTAGTAGACTACCCCTTTGGATTGGTAAATCTGAATTAGGTCTAGGCCTCAATGGCTCCTACTCAGTGTAGTCCATCGCAAACTAATAGGGTCCATCTCAAAAATCCAAATCTAGAAACTGAAACCAATTCAATCTTCTTCCCCAGTGAGACTTAATTAAATAAATCAAATTTCTCCCCAGCAAAACTCAAATAAAATCAAACCTCTCATCCCCTTGTGGATGACTTGAACCTGCTTCCTTAGCAGAAGGTTCACATACTCTATCCCTAATGGATCCTCCTTCCCTCTCTTATGTCCTTGACATAAGTAGAGCCACATTGCACTAAGTTTTGGATTCCTTCTACACCTCGAGTTAGGAGTAGATCATCTCTGTTAGTGCTTGTGATCATTTGGTGTTGTTGATCATTTCAGTCAACACCAATAAGGTGTTCCTTGTTAATCACACCACACCTATTGGGCGCCCTTTGTTGACCTCATTTTAGGGATGAGCTCTCAACCCCTCCATCTTAGAAATAGGACCTCTTAGATTTGAAGGGATCCTTAGTCTTAAGACACATCTAGTGATTAGGTGGACACTCAACCCAACCCTAGAGACTTAGAAGAGTTAGCCATGAATAGGTCATGCTTTAGGGTGTTAGAAAAATTTGCCTACCCCTATAGCTTGAACCACATTCTCAGCCTTCCTTGAAGTCAAACTCTAAATCAAATCAACATCAAACCTAAACCAATTCCAGCCTAATTGATTTTCTCCAAACTCAAATCAATGCCACATGATTGAAACCCATGATTGAAATCCAAAGTAGAAATTCCAAATTTCAAATACTTCCTAAGTCCTTAATTCCCTCTTTAGGACTTAGCCTAAATCATCTTCAAATCAATTCAAACTAATAAAAATTTCTCACAACTCATTTATATTCTCATTTATATTCACTTATATAAATAAAATATAAGTTCAAATCAATAAAATAAAAATCCAAAATCCAAAATCTAAATTCCAAATTTGCCCAAGTCTTTGATTTCCTTTCATGGACTTAGCCTAAATCAAATCTAAATCAATTCAAATTCATGAAATTTTCTCATAACTCATTAATATTCTCATTTATATTCACATATATAAATGAAATATAAATTCAAATCAATTAAAAAAAAATCTAAAATTCAAATTTAAATCACAAATCTTCTAAGTCACTTTGATTTTCTCTTAAGGACTTAGCCTAGATCATGTACAAATCACTTCAAACTCATGAAATTTTCTCATAACCCATTTATATTCTCATTTATATTCACATATATAAATGAAATATAAATTCAAACAACCAAAACCAACTCCAAAAATCAAACCTAAGCCTTTCAAGTCAAAATCTTGAACTTAGCCAAATCAATTTCAAATCAAGCCAAACCCTTTATTTTCCTTCATGATTCAATCAATCCTACAATCATGAATACAAATATAAATAAAAAATTCAATAACTTAACTAAAACTCAATTTAAAAATCAAACCTAAGTCAAACTCATGTTCACCCCTTTGAACTTGAAATTGTCAAATGAATCAAAACCCATTTGACTTCAAACCACTTGCAAATGGATTTATATTTCAATCATAAGTACATATGTGAGTTCAATGAAACTCAAATCAAGCTTTGACTAAGCCATTTGACCCATTTAGGCTCACTTGACCCAAAGTGACCTAAAGTACCCTTATGAGCCAAATTCTAGTCCTAACCAAATTGGATTGAACTAAGCCCACCTAAACCTCTCATCATGATCAACAATCATCATGAGATGATCAATCACTCAAACTGGGTCAAATTAAGTCAAACCTAATAGTTAACCAAGTCAACACTTAGCCAAAATGAAACCCAACATAGCCAAAATCCACCATAGGCCAAATTGATTGAAACCGATGATCAAAGTTCATTCATGATCAATGTTTAAGCCTAACGTAGCCCAATTGGCCACTTGACCCAAGTTGACCCAACTTGATCTAAAAAGTCAAAATATGTC
Organism: Cymbidium sinense; assembly: GCA_021442155.1. Classification (NCBI taxonomy): domain Eukaryota; kingdom Viridiplantae; phylum Streptophyta; class Magnoliopsida; order Asparagales; family Orchidaceae; genus Cymbidium; species Cymbidium sinense. The sequence continues at coordinate 33,023,548 of CM038214.1, forward strand.
AAAACTTGGTCTATGCTAAATTAATTGAAAATAATGGGTCAAGTTCATTCCAAAATGATTATTGAACTTAACCAAGGCTCTAATTGGCTAACTAGACCTAACCTAGCCCAATTGACCATGAACCCAACTTGACCTAAAGGGTCAAGTTAAGCCAAATTAAAACTTAACCAAAATTGATTAGAAACGAAGATACCAATCCCTTTCATATGACCAACCAAACCTAAATCTACACATGACCTAGCTCAAATAGGTCAAATGGGTCAAATTGGTCAACTTGACCCATTTGACCTAAATGAAATCATATGAACCAAATTCAATCCTAAAGCAAATTGAATCAAAGCAAAGCCATCAAAACATTTCAAATGGTCATATGAACTTGACCCAACCCTTGGTTTGACCTAATTTGACCAACTGGTCAACATGACCCAGTTGACCCATTTTGACCTAAATGGGTCTATATGAGCCAAATCACATCAAACTAACTCCAAATCCAAACAAACATGGTCAAACCTATTTTCTCATCATATCAAACATGCCCAAACTGAAATCAAGGTCAAATGACCATTTTACCCCTAGGCCATAGGGTAAAATTTGGCCAAATCCAATTGGAAATTGGTCAAATCCTCTCCATAACCACTTAACACTCTCTTAGTGGATCAAGTGAACACTAGGCAGTGTGGTGCACCCAACCCAATGGGTTTGGGTCAGCCCAAGTTAGCTCAATGGCCAAACCGACCAATCTCATTGAAATGTCCACTTGGAAATCCTCCTTACACTCAATTCAAGCACATGACAACCTCACCCACTCCTTCTCTGGCCAAAATCGAACCACATACAATTCAAAATATCCTAACTAACTCATTGCATGAGGTGTATTGATCAAAAATGGCATAATCCTTCTCGACCATCCGATTTCTCAAGGGGGAGATATACTCCCCCTAATTCAATTCAATCATCAATATCCCTCAATCAATTGAAGCATAGGAACTCAGGGCAAGCCTTAGAGAGTCTTCCCAAGCTTCTCTAGAGAGAGTTTGAAACTTGATTTTCTTAGTTTTCATCACTTGAAAATAGGGGAGCTCCACTAAAATTTGAATTAACTCCACACTCAACATCAACCCAATTCCTTCTCCAAGCTCCATCAGAGGACCAAGTCAAACTTGCCCAAGCTCTTTCCCAAGCTCCAAAGGCAAGGGAGGATCCAATTCGATCAAGGCTGAGCTCAAGGCAAGGAGGACTTGACCCATAGAAGCATCCACTCAATTTCAAAGCCTCCAAACTTCTGTAAAGCTTCATCTTAACTAGATGAAGCTTCTCAAGGAGCAGGGTGATCACCTCGTGAGGTATGCCATTTTGAGCTCAAGTTCAATGTATGTTGGTCCTTTGTGAAGTGAATTTCAATCTAGGTTGATCTAGCCATTTGATGTTCTTTTACTCATGCTTAGATGGTGTGGGTTGATTTTCATTCCAATCTCAATTGAGCTCAATCATGGCCTCAAACATGGATGGTCTCCATGATTCATAGAGGATTATAGGGATGAATCTCTGGCCATCCATCCATTTTGGATGGATGACCGAGATTAAAATGTGTAGCATCCATAATTTCCTCCCTTAGATCCATGGCTTTAATCTCAGCCATCCGATCCTTGATTGGATGGCCGAGGTCAAAGCGCATGGCACCACTGCCATGCTACACTATGATGTGATGGGTTAAGTACCCAATCTCATCATGCCACATGTAAAGCGCATGTCGTCAGCTGTGCACATGATGCCGATGGGATTAATAATATAATTAGAGATTATTTAATTTATAATTAATCACCAAATCTTCTTAAATTCATATCTAAATGTAGAAAAATCAGAAAAAGATAAAATAAATTGCATATGAAAGATAATTGAATATATAATATTTTAAAATTAATTTTAATTGATTATGGATAGTTATTTTCTCTGAATTTGGATTTAATTGGGAATTTTAATTTGCTAATTACCCTTTAATTACACTCTAATTAATCCCAAACTTTTTGTGCTTAATTAGTGGGATGGCTCCTTCCTCTCATAATTTTTTTGGGATTTATTGGTGGCTTAATTAAGGGAATTGCTAGTTCATTCCTTAATCACTCCCTTAATATAATTAGGCTTAATTAAGGGAAAAATTAGTGGTTTAACATTTGATTAAGTCAATTAAGTTTTGATTGAGTAAGTATGAGGTTTAGGAAATAATTTTGGGATGCTTTCCTTGAGATATTCCTAAACCTCATTTTCTCCCTTAATTCATCCTTAATTAAGGGTTAATTCACAAATTACCCCCTTAATTAATTTCATAAAATTATAAAACCTTTCAGAACTTAATTAATCTATCTTGGATAGATGCTTAGGTGTTCAAGAGCCTAAGTACATTAAGGAAATCAAAGCTCAACTCACATGTGTGAGGGGAGGTTATGAAATTACTTAAGTTAAAACCCCTTAGTTTAATTAATCATTAATCATGAGCCAAATTACATTAGACCCTTTTCTTCTGAGGTGCATTGCAAATTTAAATTCCTTGTGAGATTTTATGTCATCTCATTGGCTCATAATTATTTAATTAACTATGCTATGGTGGTATAGGTAAGGGATAATTAATATGCTTAATTCATACCCTAACCTAAGCAACATATAAAAATCATCTAATCACCTAAAAAAAATTAGTCTAAAATAACCAACATATGTGGGAATGGGTTAGGAACAACAAACTCACCTCACACTTTTCAACTTAAATCAAACTCAAAACAAATCCAAACCTTCTTTAAAAATAATTTGATTTGCTTTAAGCTTTCTTATTTCATAAGATTGTCTTTAGGAATTAATTAGGGTGGATTTGTTTGTATGATTTCATCAATTTTGTTCCTTACCAACATGCTAAATGTGTATTTCATATGAATTTCATGCATTCATTATTTTCAAAAATAAAAAATGAAAGTGAAATGTTTCTTTTATGTCAAATTATATGTTTTGGCAGAAAATAGAAATATGAGTGGCTATTATTACTATTAAATCCAAATTATTTTCAAAATATGTGAATCAATTACCAAAACTGAAAGTGTGTTACTTATATTTTATTTATAAGCTTGTATGTGAGTAAAATATAAGGATGTGCTTAGTGTAGTTTTCCTTCTCCCCTCTTTTAGTATAGTTTTGAATAGGATTTGGTAAAGTGTTTAGTTTATTTGAAAAGAACCAAACACTTTCCTAATTCCATTTCTTATTTATTCCTATGCTATTACTTAAGAAGGATATCTACACTTGTACATATAAATTGCATAAATAAAATAAACAATCAAGTACAAACTTTTGCTTTTTTTTCTTTTCCATTTATTTCTTTGGTACATATGCTTGTATTTAAGGAAAGTGGTATATTAGTCTGGACAACCCCGGGGTTGTGAGTCTTTAAGTAGCCCTAAGTTGGTCTTGTACCTTACACTGTTAACAATGGCATGCCTTACACATATGCCTTTCATATATTCATGTGTATGAAAATTGGATAAAAAACTCCTTTTCTACTTAATTAAAATCATGCATCATGAGTATTCAAATTTTCATAAGTAAAACACTTAACATTCATCATAAAATGTGCCAAACATTCTCATTTGTATAGATATGCTTAAGATGCATCCATATGCATGCTATACATGTTGGGAAAGAAATGAAGTGATGTGTGTTTTGTGAATTTAGTTCACTTTACTTAATCTTAAAATGCCATTATTTTTGAAAAGATTTGTTTAGAATTGCTATAAAATTAGAATTAATTAAAATACATAATAAAACATTCACTAAACAAAACTAAACATGAATCCACTTTAGAAATTACATAAGGTAGGGAAGGAAAGAGAAGTTCTCTTCACTTTTCCCTCTCTTTAAAACTTAGTAATTTATTGTAGGATTCATTTAAACCAAATAAAAAATACAAAATAAAATCAACCCAAATCAACAAAACACTTAAATTAAACCACCCATCTAAGTTGAACATCTTCACACTTAGAGAAATCCAAACCTTAAAATCATAGCTAAGCATACCACACAAACCTTCTTAAGCATATACATTAGACTAAGTCACCACTTCTAGCTTTAGGTTAGGGTGGTGCATGGATTGATGTTTGCTTTTATTTTGTGATATATGTTTTAGTTTGGATGTTAGAGTGAATATGCGTAGAATGAGTGGTAGGATAGTTTAGTGTAATTATTATTTTCTACAGGGGATTGTGCTTAAGGGGCGCTATAATAAAAATATAATTACTTTTGTTGTAGGTGCTCATACCCCTAAGCATAATCCAATAGGCCGTGGACTTGGTTACCCATGTGTGCTAAGTCCAATATACATGGTTGGGATTTGTATGGTTTGTTTAGCTAATCTCTATTTTCCGTGTTAGTTAGATTTACTTTTCCTTTTCATGTATTTTACAATTAGATTTTGGAATGTTTGTTATGAGGGTTTAGGATGAGCATTGGTTATAAGATCTCATCTTATGCACCATGTGAATCCTTTGGAGCAAGCCTTCCAACCATCCAAAAGAAGGAACCAAAGAAGAAAGAAGAAAGAAGAATGAAGAAGAAGACTTGAAGAATGAATTATTTATTTACTTAAATTGTACTTAATTCATTTGTAATCGTTGTATAAGGTTAGAGCTCTACCCAATTTGTTTGTGTGGGTGCCAACTATAAATAGCCTCTTATTCTTTCACGTTAACTTTATAGATTGATTGATGATTTGTTTAGTTTGTGCATTAATATGGCATCCTTTTCCTAGTTTCTTCCTTGCTTGATGTATGGCTGGATGTGGATTAGGCTCTTAGGGAAAAATAAATCTTCTACCAAATTTAACAATTCAAAAAATTAAAATAAAGAGCTCATAACCTCACCTAAAAGCTTATGTTAAAAATTAAATTAGAAGATCTAGCCCTTAGTTGGATGAGTTTTTATTTTATAACATCATGCACAAATGCATCTTGTTTTCATTCTTGATTGAAGGGCATCCACCTTTACCAGAAAAACATGGCTTGACCTTTGAGAGCCATGGTGGAAACACACCCTTTTCTCACCGATTTGGCCAATAATCTTACTTCTCATGTATTAGGCATATGAATCCTATAAGCTCGAGTCAAATGATTGTCCAAAATGAAAATAACATGTAATATGATTTGCATTAAATTTAGGTCATTGGAAGCATGACCTTACATGATCTAGTCTCTTTAGGGAGTGAGTTTAAGGACTTAGCCTCTTTCTAAATAAATAATAGCTATATCTTGCATAAAGCATATGACTTGCCTACATAAATTTAAATTCATAGGAGGAGTTAGTTGGCCACCCCAGGTTATAAGTCCAAGTAGTGGGTGGTTTGTCCTCTCTTATGGAATTAAACCAAATACGCATTATAGCCATAGATTTAGGATGTGCTTTTGGCCTTCTCCAAAGCTCCTAGATTTAGGTTCTGAGGTTACTTCTCCCTTCTATGGGCCATAAGCATAAATCCTCACCTCTTAAGAATTTCTATAATCTTGTATTATGGAATTACAAGCCCTAAACTTCTAATAAAAAGTCAACTCAAATGAATAATTCAATTTCAAAATATAAAGCCTAACCATAGGATAGTTTGTCATGCTAGATTTCCTAGCATCATGGGCATCTCTTATTTATCTTCCTTTGGCTGATAACAAGTCCCTCTCTTTGATCAATCCCATTTGATCTTTCAAAATAAACTAATCGATTGATAGTCCTACCTATTGAAATCTTTGGAGACAATGATCATTTACCTTAATCAAGTGTATTCCTAAGGGATCTCATTCCTTAGGATGTAATTAACTATGAGGGCTTGCCCCTATATGGAACTTAATGAACCTGATTTAAAATAAACCCTACTTTACTTTTCCATGTAAAGTAGGGAAGAATCTCTAGTACATACCCATAGACCTTAAGAGTCCTTATTCAGGTGATTAGGTCAATTGTAGGCTGGTGACTTCTATATTTTGAGATAGTACACCTCTCCTCAATGTCATACTCGATCACCCTAATAAGAACATCTGTGGATCTACATGATGTCCCAACTAAAGGCCTATATTTCTATTTTCATTTATTTTCTTCAAAAAGATAGATGAAGGCAAAAATATTTCACCATAGATATCTTTTTCTTGTATGGAGGTATTGTCCACTACATTCCTATACAAGATAGTTCTGCCCTACTCTACTGGAGGTGAACTCTTGGGTTGATCCAAGACATGTAATAAATTAGGCTAACTAGTCTCCACATTGGTAGGATGTACTGCTGGAGCTTGATTCTGAAGTGCTAGAACTGTAGCTAACAAATCTTCAAGTCTCTTTCCCATCTTATCAATCTGCTCATCTTTCTGTTTGAGTTGTTGAAGGAGGTGTTGGGTTGAATAAGCTATATCATTTTGTTTGGGTGCAACACCTTCCAAACTCTGGTGATCTTGAAGGAGAGAACCTTTAGTATCAACCATATGTACCTTTGATGAATCTTCTAAAAAATCATCTTTGTTAGGGTCAAATCTAACCTTCTCGAGGTCAGACCAATCATACCCTAGGATTTTTTTCTTTTTTTGTAAAATATTGTGCTAAGATATCATTCAAGGAGTGGTCTAATTATGTAGGCATAAATGCTCAGGACTAACCAGTGGTGGGATCATGCTCATGAATAGAGATAGATCTGACCTCCCCTGCTACTGGAGTGCTAACCTTATGAGGGCTATGCTCACTGGAAGACACATGCTTGTCACACCGCTATGGGTGGAGTACTGCCCCTAGGGAATCTACTATCATGAGGATAATAGAATTGTCTCCTTCTCCCTCTGCTACTATATCCATGATCCATTGAGGTGATGGTGATGATGGCATGACTATGATTCTATGAGGTCGCCACTCCCTCTTCACCATAACTAAAGTGGGAGGTCGGCAGAGAGCTCACCCTCACCTTAGTCAGCAGCGTATATGAAGTGGGATCCCTTGGTCATAGCCAGATCACTAGTGGGGCTTTCTTCTCCCTTGATGCTGCTCTCATGGCTTTGGGTGGAACTGTAGAAGATGGAACCTGAATTGGCAATAGTGGACTTGAAGTATAGTGGTGTGGTGGAGACAACACCGACTCCCTTTGTACGGGGGCTCTCCTCCCATGATGAGTGGTACCTGTCAATACAATGCTATCGGTGTGACTGTCGATTAGGGAAATCTATGAGGGTAGAGGTTGCTGACTACCTGACATATCTTTGCCACTCTCTATTAGTAATGTGAACTGATTCTTGAGCCTCTCTGGCCCTCTCCTGACAGACTTGCTCATCTACACTACGAGGAATAACTAATCATAAATCAAACTGGGAACTGGACTCTGACCATCCATAAGCCCTGCCAACATGGCATAAAACTATCATGAGGATAGCATATGACCTCCTCCTATCTCTAACAAGTGTCTCATAATGAACCAGAGGTGAAGGTGATACTATAATTCTATTGACATCTTCCTCTCCTTCATAACCAAAATGGGGATGAAACTTATTCGAAAAGAAAAGAGAAACTACCCTGGGCCCCTCTTCTACATGAGATACTACCTCCATCTCCTTGGAAATGTGCACGTGGTGCAGCTTGATCTTGCAGCTCCTATTGCGGTACTGAGTTTTGCTAGGTGGAGTAGTACAGGAGCTAGACCCTACCTCAAAGGTAGATGAGACTATCCCTGAAGCTAGTGTAGTCTTACCCTTAGAGGAAGCTAATGAGTGGGTATTAGCCCACACCGGGGTAATGATGGGAACAACTGATTGCATGGGCACTAGAACTATAGCTAGTGCGGCAACCTCTACCACCTTCCTCTTCAGTGAGGGAAATTCAAAATCTGAGGGCATCTCAATATGGATGAATCTCAATATGGATGACTCTTGCCCACCACCACATTCGACGTGAGGGTTTCCCTCACAAGTAATTCTAGCTCCCTCGAATCCTCAGCCAAAATATATCAAATGGGTGAAATCAGTTTGGGGTAGGCTGGCCCGATCCAAGGCCAAATCCATCCTAAAGGGGAAGGTGAACACATAGTTTTGTGGATCCATTTGTACTATTCTGTTCTGAGAAATCTGACTAGACTGAGCTAAACTGAAATGGAACTCTGAAATTTTTGAAAATAAACTCAAATCAGATTTTTCTGCTTTGGTATTTCATTGACTTTTTAGATTTGATTTAGAGTTTGAACCCACACTCAACAATTTGAATATGTTAAGTGGGGCTCATTGACTTTGAGAGAGATTTTGAATAAATTGGAGGAGAGATTTTGAGTTCATTTGAGTTTAGAAACCACATTCAACAAATTTGTGTATGTTGAATGGGTTCTAGTATTTTGGAGAGACTTTTGATGCTTGCATTGGTTCATGTTTGAATTTGATTTTATATTTTGGGGACCCTATATTTAACAAATTTGAGTATGTTAAATAAAGGGTCAATTGATTTTGTTTGGGATTACTCATTTAGCCAATTTGGATATGCTAAATGAGATGTTTGAAAATAATTTTCTTCTTTTGCTTGTTTGCCCATGATGTGTATCATATGTGAGTTTAGAAATTGAATCTTTACTTAGCGAATTTTTGTATGCTAAATAAAACCCAATTTTAATTTTTTTTTATTTTGAAAATGGGATATTTTACTTAGCAAATTTGTGTATGCTAAATAAAGTCCAAATGTGTTTGATTTTTTTTTTTTGAGTTGTGTTATTTTTGAAAAGGGGGATTTCTATTTAACAAATATGGTGTGTTAAATACAATCTAATTTATTTTCAATTTTCTCCTTGAAAAATGAAACTCTCATTTGACAAATTTGGGTATGTCAAATAGAATTCCAATGTATTTTGATTTTCATGATATTTTAAAAGGAGATTTCCATTTAACAAATTTAGGTATGTAAAATGGAAGCAAGTCATATTTTATTTTTCAAAGATAAAATTTTTGTGCGTGATTTTTGCTTTTTGAAAATAAGGAAATTCCAACTTAACACATGTGGAATGTGTTAAGTGGAGTTTCAAATGGTGTGAATTTATTTGAAAATGAAACCTCCATTCAATAAATTTGGATATGTTGAATGAAGATGTTCATTTTCAAATTTGTGCTTTTGAAAGAAAAGAAACTCCAACTCTAATATATATAGAATATATTGGGTGGAGTTTCAATTTTATGATATGATTTTATTTGGAAATGAAATCTTCATTCAATAAATTTGAGTATATTGAATGAGGATTCTCATTTTCAAATATGTTCTTTTGAAAGAAAGAAACCCCAACTTCAACTTATGTGAGATATTCGAGTGGAGTTTCAATTTTATGAAATAAATTATTTTGGAAATGAAACCTTCATTCAATAAATCGTATGTTGAATGAAGATGTTCATTTTAAATATGTGCTTTTGAAAGATGATTTTGATTTTGGTTTTGAAAAGGAATTACATGTAACAATCTAAGGATTGTTAGATGGGGTTGAGTTATATATATCTTTTGTGAAAATGTTGTGCAAGTATTTTATTATGTGAAGTTTGAGAAAGTGCTTTTAAAAGTGACATTTTATAAAGGATTTATTTTTCTTCTATTTGTGGAAAGAACCTTACCTTACCATAGAGATAGTAAGGAGGTTCAAAAGGGCTTTAGTCATCTATTTTAGTTAAATTTTATTTTCACCTATTGGGGATTTGGCAGGGTTTTAAGACCTACATGGAGTGAGGTCCTAAAACCTAAAGGATGTTGGTTAGCTTAGCTTAAGAATGAAATGCTAAGTGCCAATGAAGAAGAAGGATTGTCTCCGACTATGAAATACGAATCCACTATCGATACTTAGTGACAATGATCATTTACTAAGGATGGAGAGAGGAACCTTTCCCAGCGAAAGTTGCCAGAAAAATTTGTGGTGTTTATTTTTATGATGAATGTTACTGTTATTAGCTGTGTGTTTATGTGAGGAGAAACCACACAGATCCGCAGATGTAATCATTAGGATGATTAGGTACAACATTAAGGAATAATGTACTATCTCAAGAGATAGAAGTCATTATCCTATAATGGACCTAATTACCTAAATGAGGACCCCTAAGGCATGATGGGTCTTCGAATGTACCAAATGATCTTTCCTCTACTTTATATGAAAAAGTAAAGTAGGGTTTATTTTAAGCTGGGTTAATTAAGTTCCCTATGGAGGCAAGCCCCCATAGTTAATTACATCATAAGGAATGAGATTCCTTAGGAATACTCTTGATTAAGGTAAATGATCATTGTCTCCAAAGATTTCAAAGATAGGACTATCAACCAATTGGTTATTTTTGGAAAATCAAGTGGGATTGATCAAAAGGGAAGAGTTCTTATTGAAACCAAAGGAGATAAATAAGGAATGCTCATGATACTAGGAAACCTAGTGAGCATCCCAAACTATTCTATGGTTGGGCTTTATATTTTTGAAGTTGAAGAGAATTATCTATTTGAGTTGGATTTTCATTAGAAATTTAGTGCTTACAATTCCACAATATAAGATTGTAGAAATGCATAAGAGGTGAGGATTTATGCTTGTAGCCTGCAAAGGGAAACAACAACCTCATATCCTAAATCTAGGGAGCTTTGGCAAGGGCCGAAGCATGACATAAATCTAAAGCAAACATGGGTATATGGTTTACCTCCACAAGAGAGAGTAAACCACCTGACTTTTGGGCTTACAACCGCCTGGGGGTGGCCGCCAACTAATTCCTCTTATGATTAAAAAAAATGTATGCAAGTCTTATGCTTTGCAAGATGGCTAGGCATTTGTTTATTTAGAAAAAGACTAAGTCCTTAAACTCACTCCCTAATGGACTAGATCATGAAGGGCATGAATAATGACCTAGATCTAATTTTTTCAAATTTTATTTTGATTTTTGGACATTTTTATTTGACACGAGCTATGATTTTATATGCCTAATGCATGAGAAAATTAGTTATGGGCCAAAATCAAAAAGAAGGAGGTGTGTTTCCACCATGGCTCTCAAAGGTCAAGCCATTTTCTCTGGCAAATGTGGAAGTCCTCCATTAGCAAGAGTGAGATAATATGATTTATGCATGATATGAGACATACAACATCCAGCTAATGGGTTGTTAAATATTTCATTATCTTAATTTATGCCTTACACTTTATGTGAGATTATGAATTATTTAAATTAATTTTTAGTTGACTAATTGGATAAAAAATTTATTTTTCTCTAAGGGCCTAATCGCATCCAAGCCATTCAACAACCATCAAACAATTAAGAAACTAGGAAAATCATGCCATCTTAATTCTATAATCATAAACATAACATCAATCAATTTATAAAATTAGTGCAAAAGAATAAGAGGCCGATGTGGTCGGGTTCCACTGCACAACCCAAAAAAGAAATGTGGGTAGCCGAGCTCTACCCTTATACAACCCAATTATAAATGAATAATTACAATTATGAAATGATAAGTGTTATGGGGGTCTTCATTCTTCATCCTCCATTCTTCACTCCTTGTCCTTCATTCCTTCATCTTGATTTGCTCCATTTCTTTCTTTCTTTTGGTTTGACTTGGGATGTGGTTTTCTCCATGGTGTCACCTAGTATATAAGATAGTCTTATAACCAATGTTCACCTTAATCCCCATAACACTTGTTTGAAATCTTAACTATAAAATTTACATCAAAATGGGAAAAGTAAATCTAACTAAACCTACAAAATAATGGTTAGCTAAAAATACCACACAACCCAAGCAGTTATATGAATAAGTTGGACTTAGCACGCCACACATGGGTAACCAAGTCCACTTGTCCTAATTTGGGTTATGCTTAGGGGTATAAGCGACTTGCATAGTAAAAGGTATTTATATTCTTATTATTCCCCTTAAGCACAACCCCCTACAGAAGACTTGATTAGGCTAAGATCACCTTATCATCCAGTCTATGCACATACACCATAACATCCAGTCTAAAATAATACATCACAAAATAAAATATTCATCACACCATGCCCTATCCTAACCTAAAGCTAGAAGTGGTGACTTAGTCTAATGTTTGTGTCATTTTAAGGCTTGTCTGGCATCTCTTAGCTAGGCTTTAAGGTTGGAATTTTTTAAGTGTGAAAGATTCAATTTAGATGGTGGTTTCATTTCAAGTGATTTGGTTGACTTGTCAATTTTACTTGGTGATTTGATTTAGTTTGAATGAACCTACATTTAGTGACTAAATGTTATGAAGAGAAGAAAAGAGAAGAGAGCTCTTTTTCATCCCTTCCTTAAAACATTTCTAAGGTTGATTGATTAATGAATTTCCTTTAGTGAATGGTTTATTATGTGTTTTAATTGGTCTTAAGTTTAGGTTCTCCTTAAATAGTCTTATTTAATAAGAAAGGCATCTTAGGATCAATTAGGGTGGATTACTATCACGTAACACATACCCCTTCATTTATTTCCACCATGTATACCATGCATATGAACAATCCTAAACATACCTATACATGCAATGCAAATCTTAGCACACTTTAATGATGAATGCAAAAAGATGTGATTTAAAAATTTGGATATTCCATGTGTTAATTGGATCATTGATGCATGTCTTTATTATGTAGAAAAGAGGAATTTCTCATCCATTAACTAAATGCACATTCACATGTATAAAAGTTATAAGTGAGTACAACCCTATTATTTTCTACACGAGGGGCGTAAGGTACAAGACCTACTTAGGGCTACTTAAAGCCTTGTAGCCCCGAGATGTCCAGACTAATGTACCACTTTTCTTAGATACATGTAAATGTACAAAAAGAACCAATGGGATAAGAAATCATGCAAAAGATTGTGTTTGGTTGTATGTATAATTTACATGTATAATATGAAGATCCATCTTAAGTCATAACATATAAATGCATAGGAATAGATTTAAACAAGTGTTGTGTTCTTTTCAAATGAACTATACACTTGAAAATCCTATGTAAATTCATATTAAGAGAAAGAAAGAAAACTTCATAATACATATCTTATGCTATAATCACATGCAAGCCTATAAATATTTATAACTAGTATCACTTCATTCATAATTTTTGATTTATAGGTTTTGAAAATAATTTTTGGTTTTAATAGTGATAATAGCCACTCATATTATTAATTTTAGCCAACACATGCAACATGACATAAAAGGAAACATTTAATTTAATTAATTTTTAAAAGAAATGAATGCATGATTTCATATGGCAAGTAATATTTAGCATGATTGGAAAGAAATGAAAAGTATGTAAGAACATAACTTCATTCACCCTAATTAACTCCTGAGGACAATCATATAGAATAAGATCATTTAAAAATGAATCAAAAATTCTTTAAAGAGAATTTTATCTTTGAATTCGATTACATTTATAAAAAAATGAAAATGGTTTGTTGGTCCTAACCTATTCCCCTCCTATGTATGAATTGATTTGGTTTAATTTAGGATAATTAGGTTGATTTTATATTTTAATTAGGTTAAGGTATGAATTAAATCCATTAATTACTTTTTACTTATACCACTTTAACATGGTTAACCAAGTAATTATGAGCCAACATATGACATGCAACCACATGTCAACTAAATCATCAATGCACCTAAGAAATAAAGGGGCATAATGCAATTAGTTCACAATTATTGATTAATTAAGCTAAAGGGTTTGATTAAGTACTTTTATAATCCTACTACACATGTAGTTTGATTATAATTTCCTTTGGAATTCTCTTAGGTTATTGAACACCTAAGAATCTACCCAAGAATTGAATGATTAAGTTTTGGAATGATTTGGTTTTGAATTTGATTAATTAAACTATTTAATGAAGTGATTAAGTCATTAATTAATTGCAAATTGATTAAGTGTTTATCCAAATGAAATAAACTTAGGGGAAAGATTGGAAAAGAGGTCCTAATCTCATTTCTTATGTCCATTCACTATTTAATGATGATTAGCAAGTTTAATTAATGAATTTATCATTATTTAACATGTTAATTAATCATTTAATTAATTAAGAAAGTGATTAAGAATGAGACAAGAAATTCCCCTAATTAGTCAAGTAATAAATTTCTAGAAAATCATGGGAGGTAGAGGTCATCCCACTAATTAATCTCAAAAAATATGGAATTAATTGCTAGAGTAATTGGGTTGTAATTAGCTTAATTATATTTTCAATAAAACCCAAATTGAGTGAAAATTATTGTTCAAAATTAATTGATTTTGATTTTATATTATTCTCCTTTGAATTATCTTTGAATGAGTATTTATTTGTATTTTTAGATTTTCTACATTTAGTTATGAATTTTAGAAGTTTCACCATTAAAATCAGATTAATTCCTAATTATAACCCATAATCCCATTGGGCCACATGGACATTCGCGATGCGCACTTTCACATGACATGATGGAATTGGTTATTTAAGTTGTCACATCCATCTGAGTCACCGTGAAGCGCTTTTCTCTCGCCCAATCTAAGATTGGACAAGATTAATCATGCCATTTAGGCTTATAATCAGTGGATTTAACATGATCGATCACCATTCTTTCCAATCATGGAATGGACGTGTGTGATCCACTCTGAGGGAGAGAGATGTCATCATCGATCGTCACTTGATCTGAGCTCACCCGAGATTGAATAGAGCTCAAACTCATCTCACACCTTCGGGGAAGAACAAGCAATACATCTAATGATGGAGATCACATGACTTAACAATTTTCTTCATAAAGGACCAAGCAAAATTTATTCTAAGGTGTTAACATGGCATACTTTGCTGGAGGCTTTCACCGGCACTTCCAATGGAGGAGGTAGCTTCATCTAGTAGAGAAGAAGCCCTATTGAAGGAATTGTGTCTTGATTTAAAGTAGATGGCTCGGTTGACCAAGTTCCCCTTTACTGATGATCGGTCTTGATCGAAGTAGTGCTTTGTGTGGCTTGGAGGCATGGAAAATGACTTTATCAAGCTCAACAAGGTCCAAGGATGATGTGTGCAAGGTTAATTTGATTTTGGTTAAGAATTTGATGAGTTGAGCTTGGGATTGATCTCTCTTATTTCAGCTTTGAGTAAAACCAAAAATGGAAATCAAGGGAGTGTGGGAATGGCTTGGAAAAGCTTGAGGAGGCTTCAATTGAATCTCCTTAGCTCTGAGGAAATGATTGTGTCTGGTTTGAGTGATAATGAGGGGGAGTATATCTCCCCCTACTTGGATCGAATGGTGAGAGGATGTTTTTCCATTTCTAATCAATGGCTTGGATTGGAGGCACAAATTGAGTTGGAAAACACCCCACATGGGTCATTTTGGGTAGTGGAGTGAAGGAGAGTGGATGCCCATGTGCTAGGTGAGTGCATTTGGAGTTCCAAGTATTCAAATGCAATTGGGGAGGTCAGTTTGGCCTTGCCTTGGGTCATGGATGACCCAAGCTCATTGTGTCATGTTCACCACCTCCCTTGGTGCCCATGTGGACCAATAGAAGGATGCTAAGTGGCCTTGAGAAAGAAATGGCCAAATTCCAAGTTAATTTGGTCATAGGATACCCTTTGACCTAAGGGAAAAATGGTCATTTGGCCATGAGTTTAATTTTGGAAAATTTGAAATGACTTGAAAATGTGTTGGGCCAAATTTTAAGTGATTTGGAGTTCATTTGATTTGATTTGGCTCAATTTGACCCATTTAGTTCAAGTTGGATCAAATTGAATTAGGTTGACCAATTGGTCAAATTGGGTCAAACAATGGGTTAAGTCAAGTTCAAATGATCATTTGGAGCCTATGGGTGTCATTGGTTTGGTTCAATTTGGTTTAGATTTGGTTTTGGATCATTTAGGTTCATTTGGTTCAAATGGGTCAAGTTGACCAATTTGACCCATTTAACCTAATTGAGCAAGGTCATGGGTCGATCTTGGCTTGCTTGATGAAATATATTGAAAGCTTTGGCTTCAAACAATTTTTATTTGGTTTAATTTCAAGTTGATTTGGCCTTTTAGGTCAAGTTGGGTTCATGATCAATTGGGTCTAATTGGTCAATTGAAGCTTTGGTCAAGTTCAACAATCAATTTAGAATGAATTTGACCCATTGGTTGCAACCAATTTGCATAGATCAAGATTTGACCCATTTTGGTTTTTAGGTCAATTTGGGTCAATTTTAGGTCAAGTGGCCAATTAGGGTTGGTTTGGCTCAATTGATGGCTTGGTCATGTTCAATCATTGATTATGAATGGGTTTTAGTCAATTTGGCATATGGTAGGTTAGGCTAGTTTCATTTATGCTAAGTGTTGACTAGTTCAAAGGCTTGGTTTGACATGGTTTGACCCAATTTGAGTGATTAATCATTCTAGGATGATTGTTGTCACAATGTGAGGCTTAGATGGGCTTAGTTCAATCTAATTTGGGTTGGATCAGAATTTGGCTCATAAAGGTCCTTTATGTCACCTTGGGTCAAGTGAGCCTAAATGGATCAAATGGCTTAATCAAGGCATGATTCAAGTTTGGTTGAACTCACATATGGACTTATGATGGAAATATAAATCCAATTTCAAGTGGTTTGGAGTCAAATGGGTTTTGGTTCATTTGACAATTTCAAGTCAAAAGGATGAACATAGGTTTGACTTGGGTTAGTTTGATTTTGGTGTGGTGATTGTAGTTTATGTTTTTATTTGGGCATGTGGTTGAAGGGGTGATTGTTTGAAGAGAAAATCCAAGGGTTTGGATTGATTTAAGAATGATTTGGCTAAATCCAAGAAATTGGCATGAAGGATATAAGTTGGGTTTGGATTTGAGTTTTGAATTTATATTGATTTTATTTTGTCCATTTGAATTTATATTTCATTTATATTTCTGAATGTAAATGAGAATATAATGGATCTATGAGAGAATTATGTAAATTAGGAGTGATTTTATTGTGAATTTGGCTAAGATAGGTCAAAAAAGTTTGAAAAAGGGGTTTTGATTTAATTTGATTTATATTCATTTGATTTGAATGACTTGGATGCCAATTTCATTTATAATTGTGAATACAAATGATGGAATCAGTGATTTATAATGAACTCATTTGGATTTGGGTTGATTTGAAGGGTTTGGCTAAGCTTATGGATGTGATTCATAAGGCTTAGGAAGGTTTTGGATTTGGAATTGATCATGGGTTTCAATCATTTGTTTTGAAATTGATTCATGATTTGGATTTTGGAATTTGGATTTGAATTTGGATTGGAATTTGAGGTTTGGTTTCAAAGAAGGAAGCAAAGATTGGGTTGCTATAGGTAGGGTAAGTCCTCCTAAACCCCTAAGGCGTAACTTATTCTTATGGCTAACTCTTCTAAGTCTCTAAGGTTAGGTTAAGTGTTCACCTAATCACTAGAAGTGTCTTAAGACAAAGAAACTCTTAGTGTTTAGAGGAGTCTTATGTCTAAGATGGAGGAGTTGAGAGCTCACTCCAAAAGTGAGGTCAACAGGCCAACAAAAGCTAAAATAAATAGGTAGAGAAATAGCCAACCAATGGGCAAACCACACGTCAAGAACAAAAATCCCAACCTACCACCAACAAAGAGAGAAAAGCAACAACCAAAGAAAGGCAAGCCAGAAACAAAGCCAAGCACAAACCAACCAAATAAGGGCACCAAAATAAAAACCTAGTAAATAGAAAGTGAGAAACACCAAGCCAGAAAGAGGAAAATTAGCAAAGAAGCCAATACTCTAGCTACCAAGAAAACACATGGAAAAAGCTCAACCAACAAAGAAAAAACCAACCAAAAGAAAAAACCTCCTAAGGATAGGAGAGATTATTTCCATGAAGCTTTGGAATGAGTAACCCTCAGAAAGTTAGGAGGGGCATAAATCTGAACACTTTTTTTCATTTTAGATAGTTTTATAACCATGCCCTTTCTCCAAGAAATCTCCATCCAAAAATAAATCAATATTGTTATAAAAGGCATGGGGATCAGCAGAAGCTATCAATTTCAAAGAAGAGCATTCAGAGTCATCCACAACATTAGACAAAGGAAAATAAGAAATAGTATACATTTCAGAATCAGAATTGAAAGAAGGAGCATAAATAGCTTTATTAAGAAGACAATTATCAATATTTTCACCTTCCAACAAAATCTAAAGAGTATCCTCCCTGTCTTCATTCATAAAAGAAGCAAGAGACAAAGAATCTAGATTTTCATTATAATCTTCATGTAATGGATTGAGATAAGATTGAAATCCCTTAAAAACATAGCATATTACCAAAATTCTAAACATAATTATCAGCCATAGAAAAACCATCATTTTGAACCAAAATATAACTATTCACAAGAAGAGAATTATCACAAGTATCTAAATCTTATTTTTTAAAAGAAGGATCACCAATATTATCAAGATTATCAGGACCAGAAGTTAATATCATAAATAAGAACATTCTTTTTCCCACCATTCTCAATCAAAGAAGGCAATCAATAGTCTCTTTCCCATGATCTAAAGCAGACACAAGAGAAAAAGAAACAACATCCAACTGATTAGAATAAATGGTGTTAGCATCAACAATATTCGAACCATCATCATGAAAGGACTCATGCACAACATCCAAACCATTAGAATCATTAATCATAGCCTTTGAAGTCTTCCCTTTAATAGAATCCTCAAAAGAAACACTTAGAGCATGATTACTAGTTAACAAATTTTCAAAAACATCAAAATTACCTTCTACATTAGACAAATCATTAATAGATAAAACTTTTTCAGAACATTCAAAAATTTGGTTTTGTAAAACATCAAAATTTTGAAAAGTAGATTTTCCTTTATCCAACTTGAGAGAATCATCAATTTTTTCAACAATTAAATTCTTACTGGTGATTTTCTTCCTAAGAGACGGATAAGCAATAAAGCATTCAGAAATTTCATGCCTATGAATCTTAGAATGATTATAGAAATGGGAAAGTTCTCAAATACAACTTTCTAAAAATAACCACATTTCTTTAAACCCAACCAAATTTCTTTTAGATATTTTTTAGTAATATCAATCTCTACAAGAATTCTAGCAACATACAGTCTAGAAGAAGTAGCTGTTGCTTGATCAACTTGCAAAGACCGACCAAAAATTGACCTAATAGCATAAAGAATCTGATGATTAAATAGATGAATCCATAAGTTAGGTAAAGAAATCCAAATGGGAACAATAGGAGACTCTTCATTAACATCAAACATAGGAATCCACTTCAAATATGCAAAATTAATAACATAGTATGAACTCCTAGAAATAAATTCTTCCATAATCAAGGCCATTAGAAAGTTTAATTAGAACATGCCTTGCATCAATCAGTCCAATAGAAAAAGAACCAGATAAATTTAAGCTATGAAAAAAGAAAGAATATCTTCCATCTTTGGTTGTTTAAATTAAAACTTTCCAATCAAAGAAAAAGTAAAAGGCTTAGCTAATCTTTCAATATCCTCATCTAAAATCATAATTGTCAGAGTATCTTTAAAAGTCATATGAAGCAAATTCAAAGGAGGCTCGGTGGAGGAATTCTTACCAACTAAAGCCTCTTTGAAAGATTTAATAACAGCAAGTAATTTAGAGGTAGGATTATGCAAAAATTTGATGCCCTAGTGGGATCCATCGGCACATGGGATTTACCCCATGGATTTGAAGAAGCTGACACTATGAGTCACGACACCATGACAAGAATAGGTCGAGATCAGCCCAAGGCCAACAATCTATAGGGAATCCAAGAGAGAAAGCACTCAAAAACTCACCAAGAATGCGAGGGATCCCAAAATCTCCCAATAATAAGGTTTAGTCTAGTTTTAGGGTTTAGGTTATAGGTTTAGTGTTTATTAGTTAATATTAGGTTTTATTAGTTTTAGGTTATTATTTTATTATTAGTTTATGTTTCATTTAGTTTAGTTTTAGTAAGGTTATTAGTTTAGTTTTATTAGTCTTAGTTTTAGTTATTATTATTTTAGGTTAGTTTAGGGGTTATTTATTTATTAGTTTAGTTAGTTAGTTTATTTGGGTTTAGTTTATTTATTATTTATTATTAGTTATAGTTATTATTATTGGTTTATGGTTTTATTATTATTTTTTAGTTAGTTTTGGTTAGTGGTTTATTTATTAGTTTTGTTAGTTTATTTATTAGTTTATTAGTTTAGTTATGGGTTTAGGTTTATTAGTATTATTATTTTTATTTTATGGTTTAGTTATTTAGTAGTTATTATTAGTTATTTATAGTATATTATTATTATTAGTTTAGATAGTTGGTTTATTATTAGTGTTATTTTAGTTTAGTTTTCTTCTTTATTTTATTATTATTAGTTTATGTTTATTATTATAAGTTTTATTATTATTATTTAGTTTATTTATTTAGTTAGGGTTTAGGCTTTAATTATTTAGTTATTTATTAGTTAGTTTATTATTAGATTTATTATTATTAGTTTATTAATTTAGTTAGTTAGTTATTAGTTTTTATTAGTTTAGTTATTATTAGTTAGTTTTATTATTATTATTATTATTATTAGTTTATTTATTAAGTTTATTAGTTTATTATTTAGTTTAGTTATTTAATTAGTTATGTTTTATTTAGTTATTAGTTTATTATTTTATTATTAGATAGTTATTACCTTTTTTAGTTAGGTTTTATCATTATTTTATTATTAGTTAATTTATTAGGTTTAGTTATTATTATGTTTTATTTATTAGTTAGTTTTTTATGGTTTATTTTAGTTAAGGTTTAGTTTTAGTTGGTTATTTAGTTATTTTATTATTAGTTATTATTAGTTTATTAGTTTAGTTTTAGTGTTTATTATTTATTAGGGTTTAGTTTATATTAATTAGTTTTTTAGTTAGTTTTTTATTAGTTTATTAGTTATCATTAGTTTTGGTGTTAGTTATTTTATAATTAGTTTTATTTATTTTATTATTAGTTTTAGTTTTTTATTAATTATTTTTAGGTTTTTAGTTTATTATTTATTAGTTTACTCAGTTTTATTAGTTAGTTATTAGTTAGGTTTAGTTTAATTTTATTTTTAGTTTATTAGTTTTTTAAGTTATTATTTAGTTATTATTATTAGTTTGATTAGTTAAGTTATTTGTAATTTTAGTTTAGTTTAGTTTGTTATTATTAGTTTTATTAATTTAGGTTTAGGGGTTTAGTGTTTAGTTTATTTAATTTTATTATTATTATTATTATTATTAATTATTATTATTATTATTAGTTTAGTGTCAGTTGTTATTAGTTATTTAGTTTTAGTTTATTAGTTATTTTAGTTTTATTATTTATTTTAATTATTATTATTTAGTTAGTTTATTATTAAGTTTAGTTAGTTTATTAGTTTATTAGTTTAGTTTAGTTATTAGTTTTATTTATTAGTTAGTTATTATTATTAGTTATTTATTTGTTATTTTGTTAGTTTATTAATTTTAGTTTTAAAGTTTAGTTTAGTTAGTTATTAGTTGGGTTGGTTTAATTAGTTATTTATTAGGTTAGTTGGTTTGGGTTTAGGTTATTAGTTATTATTAATTAGTTATTTATTAGGGTTTAGTATTAGTTTATTTTAGTTATTAGCTTAAATTTAGTTTAGTTTTATTAGTTTTATTAGTTTAATTTATTAGTTTATGGGGTTTTTTGTATATGTTTCATTTAGTTATTAGTTAGTTTATTAGTTTCATTAGTTTTTGTTATTATTAATTTATTAGCTTTTTAGTTATTATTTAGTTAGTTTAGTTTAGTTAATTTATTAATTTTTATTTTAGTTTATTATTTTCTTTTGTTTATTATTTGTTTATTAGTTCAAGTTTATTATTTATTAGTTTTAGTTTTAGTTAGTTTAGTTTAGTGTTTTATTAGTTTCTTGCTAAGGTTTAGGGTTTTAGGGTTTAGGGTTGTAGGTAGGGTGTTTAGCATTTAGCATTATGGTTTTTTTATTTTTTTTTTTTTATTTTTAAGGTTTAGGGTTTAGGGTTTAGGTTTTAGGTTTAAGGTTCAGGTTTTAGTTTAGGGTTTAGGGTTTTTGCTTTTTTAACAGAGCACAAATTTAGATTCAACATTTCTTCTTTTAGATTTCATCAACCAAGTAACACACGAAGTTCTCTAAGACACAAGCGACAATATAGATAAAAAATGAGCATGCATAGAGTAAATTAAAAACCTTAGATAACTAGATCCACCTCTATTGTAAAGACACAATTCCATAAGCAGTAAATCAAATCGGCCATTCTCCAGTTCCCATCAGAACCACAATGGCCTCTCGAGAAGCAGGATCCACCATCATATCCATGATATCTCCCTCCGCCACCTCCACGGTTATAACCTCTGTCGCTCCTCTCACCTCCATAACCACCACTGCTCTGACAACCACCTCCATAACCACCAGCACCTCCAGATCCCCCACCACCACTGTAATAACCATCACCTCCACCTTCACCTCCATTGCCAGATCTAGATTGAGCCTAGTAAATGATTATATTCTTACTATTAAGGTTCTTCCCATTCTTAGGGTTTAGGCTTAGGTTTAGGGTTTAGGGTTTGGAGTTTATGGATTAGGGCTTAGGATTTAGGGTTAGGGTTTAGGGTTTAGTGTTTAGCATTTAGGGTTTAGGGTTTAGGGTTTAGGGTATTAAAGTTTATGCTTTTAGGGTTTAGCGTATAGGGTTAGGGTTAGGGTTTAGGGTTTAGGGTTTAGGTTTTAGAGTTTAAGATTTAGGGTTGTAGGTTATAGGCTTAGTGTTGTAAGTTTATAGTTTTGGGTTCAGGGTTATTTTTTTATTTAGGCTTTAGGGTTTAGGATTTTTTAATTAAACTAGTAGGTTTAGGCTAAATTAGTTTATTTAGTCTATTTTTTATTTATTTTCATTAATTTTCTTTTTTGTTTTTATTTAGTTTTATTTTTTTATTTACTTTAGTTTATTTATTTTAGGCTTATTTATTTTGGTTATGTTTATTTTTTAGGTTTAAGTTTATGTTTATTTTAGTTTATTTTATTTTATTTTTTTAGGTTTAGGTTTAGATTTTTATATTTTTTAAGTTCATGTTTTAGGTTTTATTTTAGGTTTATTTTAAGTTTTATTTTTTAGTTTAGGTTTATTTTAGTTATTTTATTTTATTTTTAGGCTTAAGTTTTAGGTTTTTATTTTAGATTTACTTTTAGGTTTTATTTTTTAGTTTAGATTTAGGTTTATTTTTAGTTTATTTTATTTTATTTAGTTGAGGTTTAGGTTAGGTTTAGTTTATTTTAGGTTCAGGTTTTATTTATTTTAGCTTATTTTATTTTATTTTAAGTTTATGTTTTTTTTAGTTTATTTTATTTTTTAGTTTAGGTTTAGTTTATATTTTTTTTTTATTTTTTTTTATTTTATTTTATTTTAGGTTTATTTTTAGTTTTTTATTTAGTTTTTATTTTAGTTTATTTTTTGTTTATTTTATTTTTATTTTACATTTAGTTTTTATTTTATTTAGTTTTTCTATTCTTAGGTTTATTTTATTTTTAAGTGTAGTTTATGTTTTTATTTATTTTATTTTAGTTCATTTTATTTTTTTATTTTATTTTTAGGTTTAGGTTTAGGTTTTAGTTTTAGTTTTTATTGTATTTTATTTTTTTATTTTATTTAGGCTTATGTTTATTTATTTATTTAGTTTAGATTTAGGTATTTAGGTGTTTAAGGTTTAGGGTTTAGGATTTAGGGTTTTATGGTGGGTGGGGTTTGGTTTAGTGTTTAAGCTTTAGGGTTTAGGGTTTTAAAGTCCAGTGTTTAGGGTTTAGGAGGGTTTTGGGAGGTTTAGGGTTTAAGGTGGGGTGAGGTTTGGGTGGGTTAGTTTTTGGGGGGTTTTAGGGTTTAGGATTTAAGGTTTATTTTAGGTTTAGGGTTTTTAAATTAAGTAAACTAGTAGGTTTAGGTTTATTTAGTTTATTTTTTTATTTAGGTTTATTTTTATTTTAATTTAGTTTAGTTTATTTAGTTTTATTTATTTTAGTTTTATTTATTTTGGTTTAGGATTTTTATTTTATTTTATTTTTTAGGTTTTGGTTTAGGTTTATGTTTATTTTTTTTAGTTTAGTTTTATTCTTATTTTATTTTTATTTTATTATATATGTTTAGGTTTTATTTTTTATTTTTAGGATTAGGTTTAGGTTTTAGGTTTTTATTTTAGTTTTACTTTTAGGTTTTATATCCTAGTTTAGGTTTAAGTTTATTTTTAGTTTATTTTTTTATTTTATTTATGGTTTAGGTTTAGGTTTAGGTTTTCTTTCTTTTAGTTTAGTTAATTTTAGTCTAGTTTTAATTTTATTTTATTTTGTTTATTTGAGGTTTAGGTTTTTTTTAGTTTAGGGTTTAGATTTTTTTTGGGTTATTATTTTATTTTTGTTTTTTAGGTTTAAGTTTTTATTTAGTTTTTATTTTATTTTACATTAGGTTTATTTTATTTTTATTTTAAGTTTAATTTTTATTTTGTTTATGTTTGTTTAGTTTTAGCTTTATCTTATTTTTTTAGTTTAGTTTAGGTTTTTATTTATTTTATTTTTGTTAAGTTTTTATTTTTTTTTATTTTATTTTATTTTTAGTTTTAGTTTTAGGTTTAGGTTTAGATTTTAGTTTAGGTTTTATTTTTATTTAATTTTATTTAGGTTTAAGTTTTTATTTATTTTATTTTTTATCTTTTATTTTAGTGGGTTTAGGGTTTTAGGTTTGAGTTGAGGGTTTAGGGTTTAGTTTGGAGTTTAAGTTTAGGTTTAGGTTAGGTAGGGTTTGGGGTTTAGATTTAGGCTTAGGTTTAGGGTATAAGGTTTAGGGTGGTTTGGTTAGTTTAGGTTTAGGGTTTAGAATTTAGAGTTTAGGGATTATTTTTAAATTAAGTAAACTGTTAGGTTTAAGTTTATTTTGTTTATTTATTTTATTTTTTATTCATCTTAGCTTATTTTATTTTTTATTTTTATTTAGGTTTCTTTATTATTTTTATTTAGTTTAGTTTATTTATTTTAGGTTCATTTATTTTAGTTTAGGTTTTTTTATTTTAGTTTAATTTTTAGGTTTAGGTTTTAGGTTTTTATTTTAGGTTTATTTCTAGGTTTTATTTTTTAGTTTCACTTTAGGTTTATTTTTAGTTTATTTTATTTTATTCTGTTTAGGGTTTAAGCTTAGTTTATTTTAGGTTTAGCTTTAGGTTTTATTTATTTTAGTTTTGGTTTATTTTATTTTGTTTATTTTTGGTTTAGGTTTTTTTTAGTTTAGGGTTTAGGTTTTATTATTTATTTATTTTTAGGTTTAGGTTTTTGAACAATTTTTATTTTATTTTATTTTATTTTAGGTTTATTTTACTTTTATTTTACATTTGGGTTTTATTTTATTTAGGATTTTTATTTTTAGGTTTATTTTTTTAGTTTAGTTTAGGTTTTTATTTACTTTATTTTTGTTTAATTTTTAATTTTTATTTTATTTTGTTTTTAGGTTTAGGTTTAGGTCTAGGTTTAGGTTTTAGTTTAGGTTTTTATTTTATTTAGGTTTAGATTTATTTTTATATTTTCTTTTTAAATTTTATTTAGTTTAGGTTTAAGTTTTTAGGTTTTCAGGGTTTAGGCTTTGGGGTTTAGGTTTTAAGGTTTAGGTTTGTAGGTTTTAGGGTTTGGGTTTAGGGTTAATGGTTTAGGGTTTATTATTTAGGCTTTATGGTTTAGGGTTTAGGGTTTTAGGGTTTTTTAAAAAAATTAGGTTCTTTTGGTTTAGATTCATTATTTATTTATTTTTTATTTAGTTTAAGTTTAGGTTTAGTTTAATTTAGTTTATTTTAGTTTAATTTAAGTTTAGGTTTAGATTTAGATTTATTTAGTTTCATTTGTTTCATTTAGTTTGATTATTATTTTATTTTTATTTAGTTTAGGTTTATTTATTTTATTTGTTTATTTTTTGTTTAGGTTTAGGTTTTATTTTATTTAGTTTAGTTTAGGTTTATAGGTTTAAGTTTAGGTTTGTTTTAGGTTTAGGGTTTAGGTCAGGGTTATTTAGGGTTAGGTTTTATTTTAATTTAGGGTTTTTAGTTTAGAGTTTAGGTAGGTTTGGGTTTAGGGTTTAGGGTGGTTTAGTTTAGGTTTTGGGGGTTTAGGGATTTAGGATTTAGGTAGTTGTGGGTAGGTTTAGGTTTAGGGTTTAGGGTGGGGTTTTTTTTAAATTTTTTTTTAAAATTGTTTTAGGTTTATTTTATTCATTTTAGTTTGGTTTAGGTTTATTTATTTTTTACTTAGTTTATTTTTAGTTATTAGTTTAGGTTATTTAATTTTAGGTTTTATTTTAGTTAAGTTAGGTTTATTTATTTTAGTTTAGGTTTAGGTTTAGGTTTAGGTTTTATTTTATTTTTGTTTATTTTAGTTTATTTTATTTTAGTTTAGTTTAGGTTTTATTTAGTTTAGTTTTATTTTATTTAGGTTTTTAGTTAGGTTTATTAGGTTTAGGTTTCATTTAAATTTTATTTAGTTTATTTATTTTAGTTTTTAGTTTAGTTTAGTTTATTTTAGTTTTTTATTTATTTTAGTTTTAGGTTTATTTTATGTTTATTTAGTTTAGTTTAGGTTTAGGGTTTAGGTTTTATTTAGGTTTTGGTTTCAATTTTATTTAGGTTTAGGTTTTATTTAGTTTATTTATTTTTTAATTTATTTTTATTTAGGTTTATTTAGTTTAGGTTTTATTTTTATTTAGGTTTAGGTTTCTGTTTAGGTTTTATTTAATTTATTTAATTTAGTTTTTAATTTAGGTTTATGGTTTAGTTTAAGTTTATTTTATTTTTATTTAAGTTTAGGTTTATTTTTATTTTTAGTTTAGTTTTTTTTGGTTTAGGTTTAGGTATTTAGTATTTTAGTTTAGGTTTAGGTTTATGTTTATTTAAGTTTATTTAGTTTAGATTTTTTATTTTTAGGTTTAGGTTTATTTATTTTTATTTTAGTTTATATTTCCATTTTATTAGTTTGGTTTATTTAGTTTATTTATTTAGGTTTATTTTTTGTTTAGGTTTAGGTTTATTTATTTTAGTATAGTTTAGTTTATTTTTATTTTTCAATTTATTTAGTTTTTAGTTCTATTTAGTTTAGGTTTAGGTTTAAATTTATTTAATTATTTAGTCTTTTGTTTATTTATTTAGTTTAGTTTAGGTTTAGGTTTAGGTTTATTTATTTAGTTTATTTAGGTTTAGGTTTAGGTTTATTTATTTTATTTATTTATTTTATTTTTATTTTGGGTTTAGGTTTAGGTTTAGGTATATGTTTATTTAGTTTAGGTCTACTTTAGGTTTATTTTTATTTATTTATTTAGTTTATTTTTTATTAGTTTATTTGTTTAGGTTTATTTTTTATTTAATTTATTTTTTATGTAATTTTATTTTATTTATTTTATTTTAGTTTATGATTTTATTTATTTTAGTTTATTTTTATTTTTATTTTTAGTTTGGTAGGTTTAGGTTTAGGTTTAAGTTCTTATTATTTTTATTTTATTTTTATTTATTTAGTTTAGTTTATTTTATTTTATTTATTTAATTTTATTTAGTTTATTTGATGCAAAATATTTAACTTTTACTGATTTATACAATAGATTAGATACCAAATAAGATGAAAGATGTATGTATAAGTTAGCCAACCAAAGAGATAGGAGATGTAAAGACCTAATTCAAGTGAGGTGCATTAATGATGAAAATAATAAAGTGCATTTCTTAGAAAAGGATATTGAAAATAGGTGGATGAGGTATTTTGATAAACTTTTCAATGAAGGATCTGAAAGTACGATTGATTTTAGCAACCTTAATACCCTAAACAAAATAGAATTTTATTTTAATCATCGTATTAGTAAATCAAGGAGAAGCTTTAAAGAAAATGAAATGTTGAAAAATAGTAGGACCTGATGATATTCCAATAGAAATGTGTAAATATTTAGGAGATCAAGGAATTTCTTGGCTTACAAATCTTTTTAATATTTTTTAACGACCAAAAAGATGCCAGATGAGTGGAGAAAGAGTTTATTGGTTCTTATATTTAAGAATAAAGGTGATGCACAAGAGTGTGCAAATTATAAAGGAATTAAATTAATGTGTCATACATTAAAATTATGGGAGAGAGTAATTAAGCATAGGTTACAATGTGATACAAAAGTTTCTCACAATCAGTTTGGTTTCATGTCAGGTAGATCTACTGTGGATGCTATACATTTGTTAAGAGGTTTGATGGAGAAGTATAGAGAAAGTAAGAAGGATCTACATATGATATTTATTGATTTAGAGAAAGCTTATAATAAAGTTTCAAGAGATGTTCTTTGGAGAGTTCTAGAACAGAAAGGAGTTAATACTAGTTATATTCAAGTCATTAAGGATATGTATACTAGAGCTATTTCTTGTGTCCAAACACAAGGAGGATTGACAAAATATTTTCCTATTTTAGTTGCATTACATCAAGGATTAGCTTTAAGCCCTTATCTTTTTGCTTTAGTTATGGATGATCTTACTAGGCATTTATAGGGAGATGTACTTTGGTGTATGCTTTACGCTAATAACATTCTTCTTGTTTAAAAGACTAGAGAGGGAGTCCAAGATAAACTTGAATTATGGAGGTCAACATTAGCATCTAAAGGTTTTCATTTAAGTAGATCAAAAATTGAATATATGTAGTGTAATTTTAGCTGTAGAAGTTCTAGTGGTAGTGTTGTGACATTAGGTGAACTAGTCATTAATAAGAGTGAGCGATTCAGATATTGAGGCTCTATTATTCAAAATGATGGTGAAATGGATGGAGATGTTATTAGTAGAATTCATGTTGGATGGTTGAAGTGGAGGAATGCATCTAGCTTATTGTGTGATCAAAAAATTCCACTTAAACTTAATGGAAAATTTTATAAGATGGTGGTAAGACCTGCAATGACTTATGGTGCAGAATGTTGGCCAATAAAAGAGAAGCATAAGATGAAGTTAAGTGTTACAGAAATGAAGATGCTCAGGTGGATGAGTGGCTTTACTTTTAGAGATAAAATGTGAAATGAGTATGTTTAGGAAAAAGTTGGAGTAGCTCTAGTGGCAGATAAGATTAGAGAGATTCACCTTAGATGGTTTGGCCACATAAAGCGTGGGTCGTCCAATGACCCGATTGGGAGAGTAGATGCATTAGATTTGCCTTATGTTAAGAAAGGTAGAGGTAGACCAAAAAATACTTGGTTAAGATGTATAAAAAATGACCTTAGTATACTTGAATTGAATGAGAATTTGACATAATAGGACACAATGGAGACGAAGGATTCATGTAGCCGACCCCACTTAGTGGGATAAAGGCTTCTTCTTGTTGTTGTAGGTTTATTTAGTTTATTTTTTTAGTTAAGGATTTATTTTATTTTAGGTTTAAGTTTTATTTAGGTTTAGGTTTAGTTTATTTTTAGGTTTAGGTTTAGGGTTTAGGTTTATTTAGTTTTAGTTTAGGTATAGGTTTAGGTTTATTTTAGTTTAGTTTATGTTATTTTGTTTAAGTTTATTTATTTAGTTTAGTTTATTTTATTTATGTAGGTTTAGCTTTATTTAGGTTTAGATTTTATTTAGTTTATTTTAGTTTATGTTTTTAGTTTAGTTTATTTTTATTTATTTAGTTTAGTTTAGGTTTATTTAGGTTTAGGTTTACTTAATTTTTTTATTTATTTAGTTTATTTTCTATTTATTGAGGGTTTAAGTTTATTTTTATATTTAGGTTTAGTTTAGGTTTTATTGTTTAATTTTGTTTATTTAGTTTAGTTTATTTAGTTTATTTTTTATTTTAGGCTTATTTATTTATGTTTAGTTTAGGTTTATTAGGTTTATTTTTATTTAGTTTTGTTTATTTATCCATTTGTTTAGTTTAAGTTTAGGTTTAGGTTTTATTTAGGTTTATTTAGTTTAGGTTTAGGGTTTAAATTTAGTTTTGTTTAGGTTTTAGGTTTAGGTTTAGATTTATTTTTTGTTTAGTTTATTTAGTTTAGTATATTATTTAGTTTAGTTTAGGTTTAGGTTTAATTTATTTATTTATTTTATTTAGCATATTTTTTAGGTTTTATTTTAGGTTTTAGGTTCTGGTTTAGGTTTAGGTTTAGGTTTGTTTTGGTTTATTTATAAACATTGAGTTTATATTATAATATATAAACTAAATTTAAACTTAGACTAAATATTTAGTTTATTTAGTTTAATTTAGGTTAAGTTTTTTATTTATTTAGTTTATTTAGGTTTTGGTTTATGTTTAGATTTAGGTTTATTTATTTTTTATTTTATTTTAGTTTTTAGGTTTATTTATTTTACTTTAGGTTTAGGTTTATTTTTTTAGGTTTATTTTTAGTTTAGTTAATTTAGCTTTATTTTAGGTTTAGGTTTATTTAGGTTTAGGTTTTATTTTATTTTATTTTTAGTTTATTTAGTTATTATTTATTTATTTTAGGCTTAGGTTTACGTTTAAATTTTTAGGTTTATTTATTCACATTTAGGTTTATTTAATTTAGTTTAGGTTTATTTTAGGTTTATTTATTTAATTTATTTTATTTAGTTTATTTTAGTTTAGGATTAGGTTTAGGTTTAGGTTTTAGGTTTAGGTTTAAATTTAGGTTCAGGTTTAGGTTTATTTAGTTTAGTTTAGGATTATTTATTTTAATTTTATTTAGTTTAGGTTATTTATTTAGGTTTAGGTTTAAGTTTAGGTTTATTTTTTTTTAGTTTAGGTTAAGGATTATTTATTTATTTTATTTTAGTTTAGGTTCATGTATAGGTTTATTTTATTTATTTTAAGTTTAGGTTTAGGTTTATTTAGTTTATTTTATTTAGTTTAGGCTTAAGTTTAGGATTAGTTCACGTTTATTTAGGTTTAAGTTTAGTTTATTTTAGTTTATTTAGTTTAGGTTTAGGTTTAGGTTTTAGTTTAAGTTTAGGTTTACATTTAGGTTTAGGTTTAGATTTAGGTTTAGTTTAGTTTAGAGTTTAGGTTTAGGTTTAAATTTTATTTAAGTTTATTTAGTTTAGTTTATTTATTTTTTAGTTCAGGTTTATTTATTTTAGTTTATTTATTTTAAGTTTAGGTTCAGGATTATTTTATTTAGTTTATTTATTTAGTTTATTTTAGTTTAATTTAGGTTTACTTAGTGTATTAGTTTAGTTTAATTTAGTTTAGGTTTAGGTTTAATTTATTTTTTTAGGTTTAGGTTTATTTTTATTTAGTTTAGGTTTAAGTTTAGGTTTGTTTTTATTTAGTTTATTAAGTTCATTTTAAGTTTAGGTTTATTTAGTTTAGTTTAGTTTAATTTATTTTAGGTTAATTTATTTAATTTAGTTTTTTAAGGTTTAGGTTTAAAGTTATTTTAGGTTTAAGTTTATTTATTTTATTTTATAGTTTAGTTTAGTTTAGTTTAAGTTTAGGTTTTATTTTAGTTTAGTTTAGGTCTAGGTTTATTTTTTAGTTTAGGTTTATTTTTCGTTTAGCTTAGGTGAAGGTTTATTTTAGGTTTAGGTTTAGGTTTACATTTTTTTTAGTTTAGTTTACCTTTATTTTATTTAGGTTTAGGTTTTGGTTTTGTTTATTTATTTATTTAGTTTAGGTTTAGGTTTTGGTCCAGGTTTAGGTTTAAGTTTAGGTTTAGGTTTCAATTTATTTTTGTTTATTTAGTTTAGTTTTAGGATTTATTTAGTTTAGTTTAGTTTAGTTTAGGTTTAGGTTTAGGTTTATTTTAGTTTAGGTTTAGTTTAGTTTAGGTTTATATATTTAGTTTAGTTTAGTTTATTTATTTTTAGGTTTAGGATTAATTTTATTTTAGTTTAGTTTAGTTTAGGTTTAGGATTAGTTTAGGTTTCTTCAGTTTAGTTTAGTTTAGGTTTATTTAGTTTATTATGTTTAGGTTTTTTTATTGTTTAGGTTTAGGTTTATTTAGTTTAGGTTTATTTAGGTTTAGGTTTAGGTTTAGGTTTATTTATTTTAGTTAATTTAGTTTAGTTTATTTATTTTAGTTTATTTATTTAGGTTAAGGTTTTGGTTTATTTTAGGTTTATTTAGGTTTATTTATTTAGGTTTAGGTTTATTTCTGTTTAGTTTAGTTTAGTTTTTTAGGTTTAAGTTTAATTAGTTTTAGTTTATTTAGGTTTAGGTTTGTTTAGTTTCATTTAGGTTTAGGTTTAGGTTTAGGCCTAGTTTTTTTTTTTAGGTTTAGATTTATTTCAAGTTTAGGTTTATTTAGTTTTGGTTTAGGTTTAGGTTTATTTTTGTTTTAGGTTTAGGTTTAGGTTTATTTATTTATAGGTTTATTTTAGTTTAGTTTAGTTTATTTATTTAGGTTTAGGTTTAGGTTTTAGTTTATTTAGGTTTATGTTTTGGTTTAGCTTTATTTAATTTATATTTTAGGTTTAGGTTTAGGGTTAGGTTTATTTTAGGATTTATTTAATTTAGTTTAGTTTAGTTTACTTTAGGTTTATTTTATTTAGTTTGGGTTTAGGTTTATTTTATTTATTTTAGTTAAGTTTAGTTTAGTTTAGGTTTAGGTGTAGGTTTAGGTTTTAGATTTATTTAGTTTTGTTTAGGTTAATTTAGTTTAGTTTATTTAGTTTAGGTTTATTTTAGTCTATTTTATTTAGTTTAGGTTTAGGTTTATTTAGTTTAGTTTATTTTATTTTATTTATTTGTTTAGGTTTAGGTTTAGGTTTAGAATTTGGTTTATTTAGTTTAGTTTATTTATTTAATTTAGTTTTATTTTATTTATTTAGTGTAGTTCAGTTTAGTTTATTTAGGTTTTTGTTTATTTTATTTATTTATTTAGATTAGGTTTAGGTTTAGGCTTATTTAGCTTAGGTTTATTTAGGTTTAGGTTTTATTTAGTTTAGTTTTTATTTAATTTAGTTTAGTTTAGGTTTAGGTTTATTTAGTTTAGGTTTATGTTTATTTATTTTAGTTTATTTTATTTTATTTTATTTAGTTTTAGTTTAGGTTTATTTTATTTTAGGTTTATTAGATTTATTTAGGTTTAGGTTTAGGTTTATTTTTATTTAGGTTTTAGGTTTAGGTTTAGGTTTAGGTTTTTATTTAGGTTTAGGTTTAGGTTTATTTTTTATTTTAGATTAGGTTTTTTATTTAGTCTAGTTTAACTTTAGCTTTATGTTTATTTTTATTTTATTTTATTTACTTAGTTTATTTATTTTTAGTTTAGGTACAAATTTAGGTTTAGGTTTAGTTTATTTTATTTATTTAGGTTTAGGTTTATTTAATTTAGGTTTTAGGATTATGTTAGGTTTATTTTATTTTAGTTTTATTTAATTTAGTTTAGTTTATTTATTTAGTTTATTTTATTTAGTTTATTTATTTAGTTTATTTTTATTTATTTAGTTTATTTTGTTTATTTTAGGTTTAGTTTATTTAGTTTTAGTTTATTTTATTTTAGTTTAAGTTTATTTTTTATTTTAGTTTAGTTTTAGGTTTTATTTAGTTTAGTTTATTAAGAGATTTAGTTTAAGTTTTATTTACTTTATTTATTTATTGATTTTTATTTTTATTTTATTTTACTTAGTTTAGGTTAATTTATTTTACTTATTTATTTTTTTAATTTAGGTTTAGGTTTAGGTTTTATTTTATTTAGTTTAGTTTTCATTTAGGTTTAGGGTTTAAGTTTTGGTTTTAGGTTTAGGTTTTAGTTTATTTAGGTTTAGGTTTTGGTTTTGGTTTAGCTTTATTTTAATTTACATTTTAGGGTTAGGTTTAGGTTTAGACTTATTTTAGGATTTATTTAGTTTAGTTTAGTTTAGTTTACTTTAGGTTTATTTTATTTAGTTTGGGTTTAGGTTTATTTTATTTATTTTAGTAAAGTCTAGTTTAGTTTAGGTTTAGGTTTAGGTTTTAGATTTATTTAGTTTTGTTTAGGTTAATTTAGTTTAGTTTATTTAGTTTAGGTTTATTTTATTTTATTTTATTTAGTTTATTTAGTTTATCTAGTTTATTTATTTAGTTTAGGTTTAGCTTTATTTTGTTTAGTTTATTTTATTTTATTTATTTGCTTAGGTTTAGGTTTAGGTTTTGGATTAGGTTTATTTAGTTTAGTTTATTTAGTTTATTTATTTAATTTAGTTTTTTTCTATTTATTTAGTGTAGTTTAGTTTAGTTTATTTAGGTTTACATTTATTTTATTTATTTATTTAGATTAGGTTTAGGTTTAGGCTTATTTAGCTTAGGTTTATTTAGGTTTAGGTTTTATTTAGTTTAGTTTTATTTAATTTAGGTTTGTTTTTAGTTTAGGTTTAGATTTATTTAGTTTAGGTTTATGTTTATTTATTTTAGTTTATTTTATTTTATTTTATTTAGTTTTAGTTTAGGTTTATTTTATTTTAGGTTTATTAGATTTATTTAGGTTTAAGTTTAGGTTTATTTTTATTTAGGTTTTAGGTTTAGGTTTAGGTTTAGGTTTTTATTTAGGTTTAGGTTTAGGTTTATTTTTTATTTTAGTTTAGGTTTTTTTATTTAGTCTAGTTTAAGTTTAGGTTTAGGTTTATTTTTATTTTATTTTTTTAGTTTATTTATTGTTAGTTTAGGTACATATTTAGGTTTAGGTTTAGTTTATTTTATTTATTTAGGTTTAGGTTTATTTAATTTAGGTTTTAGGTTTTTATTAGGTTTATTTTATTTTAGTTTAGTTTAATTTAGTTTAGTTTATTTATTTTGTTTATTTTTAGTTTAGATTTATTTATTTAGTTTATTTTTTATTTATTTAGTTTATTTAGTTTATTTTTAGGTTTAGTTTATTTAGTTTATTTTATTTTATTTTAGGTTTAGGTTTATTTAGGTTTATTAAGTTTAGTTTATTTTACTTTATTTAGTTTAGGTTTAGGTTTAAGTTTAGTTTAGTTTAGTTTTGTTTATTTTAGTTTAGTTTAGCTTTAGGTTTAGATTTAGGTTTATTGTTTAGTTTAGTTTATTTTATTTACTTTATTTATTTATTTAATTTTATTTTTATTTTATTTTCTTTAGTTTAGGTTAATTTAGTTTATTTATTTATTTTTTTAATTTAGGTTTAGGTTTAGGTTTTATTTTATTTAGTTTAGTTTACATTTAGGTTTAGGGTTTAAGTTTTGGTTTTAGGTTTAGGTTTTAGTTTAGGTTTAGGGTTTAGGGGTTTAGGCTAGTTTAGGGTTTAGATTTTTAGGGTTAAGGTTTTATTATTATTATTTTTTATTTAGGGTTTAGAGTTTAGGGTTTTAGGGTTATAATTTAGGGTTGTAGGAATAGGGTTTAGGGTTTATGGTTTGGTTTAGTGTTTAGGGTTTAGGGTTTAGGATTTAGGGTTTAGGATTTTTTTTAAAATTAACTAGACCAATAGGTTTATGTTTATTTAGTTTTTATTTCTTTATTTTAATTTATTTTATTTTATTTTTATTTAGGTTTATTTTTAATTTTTATTTAGTTTAGTTTATTTATTTTATGTTTATTTATTTTAGTTTAGGTTTTTTATTTTAATTTATTTTTTAGGTTTAGTTTTAGGTTTCTATTTATTTTTTAGTTTAGTTTTATTTTTATTTTATTTTTTTGGTTTAGATATTTATTTTATTTGTTTAGGTTTAGGTTTTAGGTTTTTATTTTAGGTTTATTTTTAGGTATTATTTTTTAGTTTAGGTATTGTTGTATTTTTAGTTTATTTGATTTTATTTATTTGGGGTTTAAGTTCAGCATATTTTACGTTAAGGTTTAGGTTTTATTTATTTTAGTTTAGTTTTTTTTAGTTTTGGTTTAGGTTTATTTTATTTTGTTTATTTTAGGTTTAGGTTTTTTTTTAAATTTATTTTTTGGTTTTTTTCTTAATTTTCATTTTTAGGTTTAGGTTTTTATTTAGTTTTATTTTATTTTATTTTTAGGTTTATTTTATTTTATTTTTATGTTTAGCTTTTATTTTATTTAGGTTTTTTTTTTAGGATTATTTTATTTTATAGTTTAGTTTAGGTTTTTATTTATTTTATTTTGGTTTTGTTTTTATTTTTTATTTTACTCTATTTTTAGGTTTATGTTTAGGTTTAGATTTAGATTTATGTTTAGGTTTATGTTTAGGTTTTAGTTTAGGTTTTTATTTTATTTTATTTTATTATTTTTACATTTAGGTTTATGTTTATTTATTTATTTTACTTTTTGATTTTATTTAGTTTAGGTTTAGGTTTTTAGGTTTTTAGGTTTTTAGTGTTTAGGGTTTAAGTCTAGGGTTTGGGGTTTAAGGTTTCGGGCTTAGGGTTTAGGGTTTAGGGTTTAGGGTTGTAGGTTTTAGGGTTTAGGGTTTAGGGTTTTAGGCTTCAGGGTTTAGGTTTAGGGTTTAGGTTTAAGGTTTTTAGGTTATTGGTTTAGGGTTTAAGGTTGTAGGTTTAGGGTTTAGGGTTAGTTTTAGTGTTTAGGGTTTAGTGCTAGGGTTTCTTTTATTTCTTTATTTTTTATTAAAACTTATGTAAACTAGTAGGTTTAAGTTTATTTAGTTTATTTTTTATTTATTTTAGTTTATTTTATTTTTTTATTTAGGTTTATTTTTATTTTTATTTAGTTTTGTTTATTTATTGTAGGTTTACTAATTTTAAATTAGGTTTTTAATTTGTGTTTATTTTTCAAGTTTTGGTTTAGTATTAGGTTAATTTTTTAGTTTAGTTTTATTTTTATTTTATTTTTTAGGTTTAGGTTTTATTTTTTATTTTTAGGTGTAGGTTTAGTCTTTTATTTAATTTTTTTAGGTTTAGGTTTTAGGTTTTTAGTTTAGGTTTATTTAGGTTTTTAGTTTAGGTTTAGGTTTATTTTTAGTTTATTTTATTTTTTTTAGTTTTGGTTTAAGTTTAGGTTTAATTTAGTTTTTAGTTTGGATTTTTATTTTTATTTTATTTTTTTTAGGTTTAGGTTTAGGTTTAGGTTTTAGTTAAGTTTTTATTTTATTTTATTTTTAATTTTATTTTGGTTTAGGTTTTTTTATTTATTTTATTTTTAGGTTCTATTTAGTTTAAATTTAGGTTTTTAGCTTTTTAGGGTTTAGGGTTTGAGGTTAGTTTAGAGTTTAGTTTTTAGGGTTTAGGGTTTACAATTTACAGTTTAAGGTTTAGGTTTTTGGATTTAGGGTTTTCTTTTAGGGTTTACAATTTAGGATTTAGGGTTTAAGGTTTTTAGGGTTTAGGGTTTAGGGTTTAGGTTTTAGGTATAGGGTTTAGGTTTTAGTTTAGGGTTTAGGGTTTTTGATTTTTTTTTTTAAAATAAATTCAAATTCAACATTTGTTCTTTTGATTTCATCAACCAAGTAACACACCAAGTTTTCAAAGACACAAGAACATAGATAAAAAATAATGCATTGAGAAAATAAAATCTTAGATAACTAGAATCTCTATTGTAAAGACAGTTCCATAAATAGTAGATTGGATCGATCGTTCTTCAATTTCTTCAGTTCCCATCAGAACCACCCAAGCCTCTCGAGTAGCAAGATCCACCATCATATCCCCGATCTCTTCCTACGCCACCACCACAGTTGTAACCTCCATCACTCCACCTTCCTATATAAACTCCATTGCTCCGACCACCACCTCCATATCTACCAACTCCTCTAGATCCCCCAGCACCACTGCAGTAATTATCGTCTCCACCTTCGCCACCACTAATAGATCTAGACTGAGCCTGGTTGACGGTGATGTTCCTACAATCAAGGTTCTGCCCATTCTTAGGGTTTAGGGTTTAGGTTTATTTTTTAATTTATTTAGTAACTTTTTGTTTAGGATTAGGGTTTGGGGTTTAAGGTTTAGGGTTTAGGGTTAGGGTTTAGGATTTAGGGTTTATGGTTTAGGGTTTAGGGTTTAGGGTTTTAGGGCTTATGTTTTTATGGTTTAGGGTTTATGGTTAGGGTTTAGGGTTTTAGGTTTAGGGTTTAGGGTTGTTGGTTAAGTGTTTTAGGTTTAGGTTTAGGGTTTAGGGTTAGTTTTAGGTTTAGGGTTTGGGTTTAAGATTTAAGGTTTAAGGTCTTTTTTAAATTAAGTAAACTAGTAAGTTTAAGTTTATTTAGATTACTTAGTTCATTTTTTATTTATTTTAGCTTATTTATTTTTTAATTTTTTATCTAGGGAATTTATATTTTTATTTAGTTTTGTTTATTTATTTTAAGTTTACTTAATTTAATTTAGGTTTTATTTTAATTTAATTTTTAGGTTAAGTTTAGATTTAGGTTTAGGTTTTAGTTGAGTTTTATTTTTATTTTATTTTTTAGGTTCATTTTTTTAGGTTTTTAGGGTTTAGGGTTTAGGGTTTAAGGTTTAAGGTTTAAGGTTCTAGGGTTTAAGGTTTTAGGGTTATGGTTTAGGGTTTAGTGTTTAGGGTTTAGGGTTTAGGGTTTTAAGGTTTAAGGTTTAGAGTTTAGGGTTTAGTGTCTAGGATTTAAGGTTTAATGTTTTTAGGGTTTAGGGTTTAGGGTTTAGGGTTTAGGGTTTAGGGCTTTGAGTTTTGGGTTTGGGGTTTAGGATTTTAGGCTCTAGGGTTTAGGGTTTAGGGTTTTGCATTGTGGGTTTAGGGTTTAGGGTTAGGGTTTTTATTTTTTATCTTTTTTATTTTAAGGTTTAGGGTTTATGTTTTAGGTCTAGGGTTCAGGTTTTAATTTAAGTATATGGTTTAGAGTTTTTTAGGGTTTAGGGTTTATCATTTAGAATTTAGGGTTTAGCATTTAGGGTTTAGGGTTTTGGGTTTATGCTTTTAGGGTTTTAAGTTTAGGGTTTTTTGTGGTTTAGGTTATGATTTAGGTTTAGGATTTAGGTTTTTAAATTAAGCAGATTTAGGTTTATTTAATTTATTTTTTTATTAATTTTATATGATTTAATTTTTTTTAGGTTTATTTTTTTATTTAGTTTACTTATTTTTTATTTTAGTTTATGTTTTTATTTTATTTTATTTTATTTTGGTTTAGGTTTTTTTATTTATTTTATTTTTAGGTTTTATTTAGTTTAGGTTTAGGTTTTTAGCTTTTTAGGGTTTAAGGTTTAGGGTTTAGGTTTTTGGGTTTAGGGTTTTTTTTGGGTTTAGGGTTTAGGGTTTAGGGTTTAGGTTTTAGGTTTTATGGTTTGGGGTTTTGGGTTCACCTCTTGAGATTGACTTGGAGTCAACTGACTCTGAGGATCCCATACGAGAAGCTAGAGGTATGCCCAATGAGAAGGTAGAACTTTCCAGAAGCTCATCATTCTAAAAAGTCATTGAAGTCAAATTACGTTGTGGCAAA
Source organism: Cymbidium sinense (assembly GCA_021442155.1). Classification (NCBI taxonomy): domain Eukaryota; kingdom Viridiplantae; phylum Streptophyta; class Magnoliopsida; order Asparagales; family Orchidaceae; genus Cymbidium; species Cymbidium sinense. Next base: position 33,062,736 of record CM038214.1, read on the forward strand.
GTTCTACTTTCTAGGGTAACACCTCGGGATAAGGGTAAGCAAGTCATTATTTCCAGTGAGCAGATAGCCCCTCCATAGGATGCTCCACCCATGGGATGACCAAGCCAGTTGATTAGCTTCAAACTTACTGTGAGCTAGGACATTAAGCAATCTTATCTAAAGAGATGGGGGAATCTCTAATCAAGGCCTTACTTGATCTAGAGATATGCTTAGCTCAACCGATCTCTATTAAAAAGGAGGCATGCCACTTGAAGTAGATCTTAGGAGTTAAATTCAGTGATGAAGACTTACTCCTAGGGACAACTGACCACAACCGCCTCTTTACATTATATGTTTTGAGTTGAAATTTAATTATATTACTAGGGATTATAATCCACCAGCACAAGGTTGTGGGAATACCTAAGAGGTAAGGATTTATGCTCGTAGCCTGAAGTAAATAGCTACCTTGAATCCTAAATCTAGGGAGCTTTAGTATGAGCTAAAGCATGACCTAAATCTAAGCGACTGGTGGACATATGGGTTTACCTCCACAAGAGAGAATAAATTTTCTAACTTCTAGACTTATAACTACTTGGAGTGGCAGTCAGCTAACTCTTCCTATGATTTTAAAACCATGTAGTTCGGTATGAATTGTAAGATAGCTAGGGTAGTAATTGAATTAGAAAGAGACTAAAGTCCTAAACACACTTCCTAAGAGACTAGAGCATGAGTGGAATGAGCATTTGACTTAATCTATTGATGCAAAATCTTTTCAAATTTTATTTCATTTTAGACACATCATTTTGATAGAGGCTTTAGGATTTATTATGCATAAATGCATGATTAAATAGGTTATGGAGATCATTCAACTAGACGAAGGTGTTCCCCACCACAAGGGATGCCCTCACAAGTCAAGCATTCTTTTATCGTGCAAGGATGGAGATCATTCATGTTCAAGGGAGAAAGAATATGCATGCATGATGTAAAGCATATAACCATACAACTAAGGGGTTGCTAAATCTTTTAATTATATTATTTATGTCTTAGGCTTTATGATGAGTTGAGTTTAAAATTTTTGTTGAGTGATTAGTTGGGTAGAAGTTATTTTTATCCTAAGAGCCTAATTATCCAAGCCACACATTAAAGCATCAATCATTTAAGAAACTATGAAAAGCATCACTAATGCACAATGTAAACATAACATCAAATAATTATATAAACTATCGTAAATAATAAAAAATCGATGTACCTCACATAACCCCAAGAGAAAATATGGGTAGCCTAGCTCTACCATTATACAACCTAGAATATGAAAGAATAATTATAATTATATTTAATGCTATGGGGGTCTTCTTTCATCATATCTCAATTTCTGATTTGGTTCCTCTTTAATTTTGTATGGTGCTTGCTTTAAAGGCATCAGGGCACCTAGATAAAGCCTAATCTCCCATAGCACTAATCCTAATTCCTATTACAAAATTACATTTATGTTGGAAAAGTAAATCTAACTACACAGCAAAATAAAGGTTAGCTAAATATACATATAATGCATATTTATAATTTAGACTTAGCACCTTACATGGGTAACTAAGCCCACCTCTAAGATTATGCTTAAAGATTTAAGCAATGTAAAGAGCATTCACATTTATTTTTAAGTATCCCCAAGCATAATCCCCAGAGAAAACAAGATTAGCTAATATTGGCCTATCATCTAGTCTACGAAGCATACACCCTAACATCCAATCTAAAATAATACATCATAAAACAAAACATACATCACATCATACACCATCCTAACTTAGAGCTAGAAGTGGTGACTTAATTCTAATGTGCATATTAGGCTTGTGTGGTAAGTCTTTTTAGGCATTAGTGTTGTATTTTCTAAGTGTAGAAGGATTCAATTTAACATGAAAGGTTGATTTCACTTGAAGTAGTTTTAACTGATTTTAAAATTTTAATGTTTTTTTTTTGTTTCATTTGATTACACTTAGCAACTAATTTTTTATAAATAGAGAAAAAAATTCCCTCTTTCATCCCTACCTTAAGTCACTTTCTAAAGTATATTAATTTTGATTTAGTTCTCTTTAGGTGAAAATTAAATGATTTAATTAATCCTTAGGTTAACTTTAAATAATCATATTCAAAATGAAAGGCATCTTAAGATTAATTTAATTGAATTAATACCACATGACATATATTAAATCATTTCTTTTCATCACATGTAACATGCATATGATTTAATCCTAAGTGTATCTATACATGCAACATATTTTAGCACACTTAAATGATAAATGTATGTGTATGTTTATAATTTATATTTTATTTGATTGAATTATTTAAACATATTAATTTAAAACTTTATCCAAATTCTTATACAAAAAGGACATAAGAATGAAATTAAATAGGCATGTGATTGTTAAATAAGGAATTAAGGTAATCAAATGACCTCTTGGAGAGCTAAAGCCAGTATTCTCGGATGTCTAGACTATATACCCATTTGCATTAAAACATATGTAAATTCGTATACATGAACATAGAATGTAAGCTCCAAATCATATGGCTAATCAATTCAACCACTTAGTCAATTATGAATGCATGCAATTTTAATGTAAAATGGATTTTCATTCACTAATCACATATACATATACATGTGCAAGGATATAGTCAAGTATGTGTCATTGTTAAACCAGGGAAGTGCGATAATCAAATGACCTCCTTGGGGCTAACTAAAGCCTCATATTTTCAAGATGTCTAGACTATATACTTGCTTTTTTGGACACACATGGATGTATACATAAATGAGGGAAAGAAAATAATGCACAGATTATATATTTTGTTTGATTTAATCACTTATATATATATGAATTAAAGCTCTATCCAAATTTTAATGTTTAAATACATAAGAATGAAACCAAATGGGTACGTAGCATTGTTAAACTTGGGAAGTGATGTAATCAAATGACCTCCTTAGGGTTAGCTAAATCCTCATGTTCCCAGGATATCCAGACTATATACTCATTACCATTCAATCTTATATAAATCAACACATGAATAGAGGAAATAGAACTCAACATTCATACACTTATGCTATAAGCACATGCATTTCCTATGTATTCATAACTAACATCATTATTATTCATTTATAAGCTTTTGAAAAATACATTTGGATTTAATAGTGATAATAGCCATAAATATATTAAAAAGATGGATTTTATTTTACTTGATTTTGAAAAGATGGATGCATGAATTCAAATGACATACCAAATTTAACATGATTGGAAAGAGGACTATCAAATATAAGCATGTGATTCATGCAACCAAACTAGTTCTTATGGACAATCAAATCAAATAAGATTATTTAAAAAAGCTTCTTTATTAATTAAGTTTTGGATTTTATTTGATTTAAAGAGGAGAAGAGAAATCATCACTTGTTGTTTTAAACCCATTCCCACATTAGTGATTTGATTTAATTTAACCCTAATGTAATTAAGTTGATTTTATGGTTTAATTAAGTTGAACCCTTAATTAGATGTATTAATTACCCTTACCTATGTCACCTTAATGTAATTAACTAAATAATTATGAGCCAACATGATATGCACGGAAAATAAAATTTGCAATGATCCTAGGAAATAAAAGGGGCCTAATGCAATTGGCTCATGACTAATAGTTAATTTGATTATGGGACTTAATTAATTATTATTATGGTTTTCCCACACATGTGGACTAACCATAATTTCATTAAAGTCCTTTTGGTTATTAAATACCTAAAGATCTACCCCATGATTTAATTAATTAAGGTCTTATGTGATTATGATTTCAATTTGGTTAAATGATTTAGTTAAATCATTAAATCTTAATTAATTTCATTTTATAAAAGGGTGAAATGAACTTAGTGAAAGGGGTCCCATCCTTATTTCTTAGTTCACTTACTATTGAACAATGTTTAATAAACTTAATTAATCAATTTATTACTATTCATGGGATTAATTAATCATTAATTAACTTAAAAGAGTAGTTAAGGTTGAATTAGTCAATATTCCTAATTAAATGAGAAATAAATCTCAAGAAAATCATGGCAGGCAGAGGTCATCCCGGTAAATTAACCCACAAATTTTGGGATTAATTTCTCAAGTAATTAAAGAGTAATTAAGCTAATAAATTTTGTAATTAAACTTTAATTACTATTCAAAATTATTTAATATCATTTTTAATTAATTCTCCTTTGAAATACCTTTAAAATGAGTATTTATTTGCACTTTTCTTATTTCTCTATGGATTTTTATGATTTTTATAAGTTTCAGCCATTAAAAATAATTAATTAAGCCTAATTAAAGCCTAATCCTATTGGTACCACATGGCGCGTTGGCGATGCACTTTCCATATGGCGTCATGAGATTGGCTACTTAAAACTTATCTGACTCAATGCCTACATGGCACCGACTGAAGTGCTTTCTCATCCACCGTCCAATCTAAGATTAGATGACTACAATTAATCCCATAGCTTAATAGGATTAAATCAGATTGATCTAGTGGATCTAATCACAATCGTCCATTCTGATCACATGGAATGGATGGTGTGTGATCTAACATCATGCGAGTGATGGAGAATGGAGTAGGTCCACATTGCTCACTTGATCCTAGCTTACCTGAGCTCGGATCAACTCCAAAAGGATCCCACACCTTCATGACATCGATCAGAGGGGATCCAATGGTCATGATCACATGAGAGGCAAGTTCTCTTCAAAAAACTCCAACCCATTTTTGACTAAGGATCAATTTTGGAAGCATACCTCGTTGGAGCTCAAGACCAACAGCTCAAATGATTGATGATGCTTCATCTAGTGGAGACGAAGCCCTGTTGAGAAGCAATTGGATCAATTCCTCAATGTTCACTCTGAAGGCCACGAACTGATGATTTTGTGCTTGTTGAATCCCACCTTCTCGGGAAGCTTGGTAAATGATTCATTCTTACTCGATGAGGCCTAGGGAAGGTGCGTGCTAAGTTAATTTGAGTTTGATGGAGAAATGGGAGAGTTAGGTCAGAAATGGGAGTGTCTATTTCAAGATGGACGAGAATGGCATATTCTGATCGAGGAATGAGCTTGGGAGCTTAAGGAATGGCTCTAGCTGCTCATCTTGGGTAGCTAGGGCTCTGAGAAATGATTTTTGTGTATGAGTTTGAGTGGAAATGAGGGGGTGTATACCCTCCTTCATCTTGATCAGATGGTGGGATCGGTTTGGCTTCTAGTGGCCGTGCAGCCATCTCACGGAGTCGTGGGTTGCAGGGAGGAGGTGAGTTAGCTCAGCTTGGTTGGTTGAAGGTGTGGAGGTGGGTGGCAAGGCAAAATCATGGGTGTCCTATGGGTTTCAAATGCTCCAATGGGGAGCATGAGGTGATTTCACCTCCCATGGGTCATGATCGACCCAACCACCCCTTGGGTCAGGTTGGTCAATGTCCTAGGTGCTTAGGTGGACCATTAGGAGAGCACCAAGTGGCCAAGGAATGGAAATGACCACTTAGGTGGGTGATTTGTCTCACATGATGCCCTTGACCTAAGAGTAGAATGATCATTTAGCATTGGATTTGATTTGGGCAGATTTGAAATGAGCCAAAAGTGGGTTAGCCCATATTTCAAGTCAATTGGAGTTGATTTGTTTAGGCTTGGCTCAATTTGACTCATTTAGGTCAAATTGGGTTAGGTTGGCTCAAGTTAGACCAATTGGTCAAATTGGGTCAAACCAAGGGTTGGGTCAAGTTCATATGATCATTTGGGATGTTATGGTTAAATTGGTTTGGTTTAGTTTGGCTAAGATTATATTTTGGCTCATTTGAATTCATTTGGGTCAAATGGGTTAAGTTGACCAATTTGACTAAATTTGCCAAATTATCTTTGGTTGAGTGTTGGTTTGGGTTTTGTTGACCAATTGAAGATGATTGTTGGCTTTGGTTTCAATTAATTTGGATTTGGTTTTGATTTAGGCCAACTTGAACCTTTAGGTCAATTTGGGCTAAGTAGGTAAATTGGGTTCAATTGGGTCCAATCATGGCTTTGGTCAAGTTCAACAATCAATTTGGAATAAAGTAGAGCCATTGGTTGTAATCAATTTGGTTTTTATTTTGATTTGACCCAATTTGGTCTTTTAAGTCAATTTGGGTCAACTTGGGTCAAGAGGGCCAATTGGGTTTGGTTTGACTCAATTCAAGGTTAAGTCATATTCAAATATTGATTTTGATTTGGTATGAATCATTGATTTCAAAGGATTTTTTGGTAGGCTATAATTTGGCTAGTTTGGGTACATATGGGTTAAGGGATTGACTTGGCTTGACCCAATTTGTGACAATTGATCAACCTAGGGTTATCAACAATCATGATGGGAGATTTTGATGGGCTTAGTTCAATACAATTTGGGCAAGATTAAAACTTGGCTCAAATAGGTCAAATTGGCCACTATGGGTCAAGTGGACCAATTGGGTTTAGTTGGCTTTATTTGGGATTGAGTTTGATTTAGTTGAGTTTATATATGGATTTGGGATTGATATATAAATTCAACTGCAATTGGCTTAGGTTTAAATGGGTTTTGGTTCATTTGAACATTTCAAGTCAAAAAAAAGGTTGTTTGACTTGGGTTGATTTTGGTTTGGCTTGATGATTGTAGATTTCATTTATATTTATGAATATGATTGAAGGTATGATTGAATCATGAGAAAATCAATTGAATTTGTGTTTTGGAATGAAGGAATTTGGCTAAGTCCATGGAGTAGGTTCATGAGGCTTATGTTTTGATTTTGATTTGGTTTGATTTAGTTTTGATGATTTAAACGTATATTTCATTTAAATTTGTGAGGATGATTGAAAAAATGATTGATTTGTGAGAAAATAAATTGCATTTGACTTGATTTGGAGTAAGATTTGGCTAAATCCATGCGATAGGTCATATGACTTAGGAAGGGTTTTGATTTAATTTGATTTGGTTTGGTTTAGTTTTGATCATTTGAGTGTAGATTTTATTTATATTTAGGAAGATGATTGAAAATATAAATTTATATGTGAAAATCAATTGATTTTGGATTTGGTTTTTATTAAGATTTGGCTAAGTCCATGGGATAGGTCATATGGCTTAGGAAAGGTTTCAAGTTTGGATTTGATCATGGGCTTCAATCATTTGGTTTTGGAATTTGGGTTTGAATTTGGATTTGAATTTGATGTTTGAATTGAACTTGAGGTATGGTTTGAGAAGGTGAACATGGATTATTTTTTGGTTATAGGGTAGGTGGATTATCCTAATCCCTTAGGCATAACCTAATCTTATGGTTAACCCTTCTAAGTCTTTAGGCTTAGGTTAAGTGTTTACCTAATTTTTAGAAGTGTCTTATAACTAGGATGTCTTAGTGTCTAGAAGACTCCTAAGTCTAAGATGGGAAGATTGAATCTGCACTCCAAAAGTGAGGACAAGCCTTAGCTCCATAGTTTGGAGATAAATGATTTGAAGATCGAAGCAAAGTTTCACATTATAGATACATCTTTCAACATTTTGCTTGGGAGACCATGGATACATGAACAACATCCTCTCTACACATAAAGTTTGAGAGGTGGGATCATCTACTATGTCAAAGGAGATCTCAAGCCATTTACAGTTCATGAGGTCGGCATATATGGGGATGTAGCTTACTACCTCCCTTAAAATCAAGAAGTCTATTCTCATGAACTTGGCCAAAGATTAAAAAAAAAAGAAAAAAAAAGAGAAATGAAAATGAAAATAAAAGGGGGCAGAAATAGACTTGGAGGAGGAAGTGGATCATGACATTAGATTCCACCCACAGTTCGCTACTCCATTCGAACATAAGGGTAGGATGACTTGACCACCACCAGGCAGAGGAAAAGGCTAGTTTAGAGAGGCCCCTAGGGTGGAAAACCTCCTTATTGGCCACCCAATAAGATATGTCCTACCAGTACACCCGCTATCCATATACTTAGAATCTAGTTCATAGGATGAATCTTATATGGTTAGCACACCTAGCTCTTCTCAAAGAAATTCTCTTGGAGGTGACACTTGAGCTAGATGAAGACTAGGCTCCAAAGCAAAGCATAAGTTTATCCAAAGTCTATATGTGAAATAGTTAGGCATCCTTGGGAACCTTAGCTCTAACCCCACTTTTCCCAAAAAAAGTCGAGGTTTTGGCGTTAAGGAAGCTCTTAAGTCATCCATAGTGTGAAGACTGAGGGGAGCATCATCCTCAACTCAAGAAGTTGATGTAGAACTTGAGGATGATTTATATAAAGATTTAATAGAATTACCTTTTGATTGGTACTTGCCTTGTGTTCAGAATTTAGCAAAGAAAGGGTTAATCCCACATACTTGGTTAAAGCATAGGTTAGACTACTTTGAAAGAATATGGAAGAACAAATGAAAAAGCTCTCAATAAAGACCTTGACTAGGATTTGGTATAGTGGGTCTAGTCGATGATGATCATTACTGCTTAGTCATCACCAATCATTTCGAATCTGATAGTTTATTTTATAATCACATTAAATCATGTGAGCTGTGCTTAGAGACTTCAGATGATCTAGATGATTTTGAAGTTAAAGATGCACTGTCAAAGTTTGAAGAAGAGATCAAGTCAACCATCGACGAGCTCAAGGAAATTAATTTAGGAACTGAAGAAGATACATACCCAACATACAACAATTCTTTATTGAATGAAATTGAAATCAATGACTTAGTTAGGATATTGATTAAGTTTAAGGACTACATTGCATTGAGTTATGAAGAGATTCCTGGTTTGGCTCCTGACATAGCAGTCCATAAACTAGTAATAGAGCCTACTGCTAACCGTATCAAGCTCCTAGATGCAAATCAAACATATAATAGGTCATTTCTGAAGTCAAGAAGTTGATTGATACTAACTTCATCCAAGAAGTAAAATACCCTACCAGGTTAGCCAGTGTCTTCTTAATTAAGAAAAAGAATGGACAAATTCACATATGTGTCGATTTTAGGGATTTAAATAAGGCATGTTCAAAAGATGAATTTTCACGACCAATCTCATAGCTTATGGTGGAGATTTCTTCATCTTATGCAGTCTTCTCCTTTATGGATGACTCATCTGGATATAACTAAGTAAAGATGGCCACTGAAAATGAAAGAAACACTACTTTTAGAACCCCGATCAGAATCTATTGCTATAATGTCATGCCTTTTTGTCTTAAAAATGCGGGTGCAACATTTCAGTGGGCTGTAACTTGATTCTTCGATGAACTTTTGATCATCGAGTCGAGTGCTATGTCAATGATCTCATGGTCAGAAGTAGAGAAAAGGAAGACCATCTCTTTGACTTGAGAATAGTTTTCAAATAGTTAAGATAATTTAACTTCAAATGAACCCTCTAAAGTGTGCATTTGGATTAGCTTCAGGGAAACTCCTTGGGTTTGTTGTCTGACACAAGGGAATCGAAATCGATCCGGAGAAGATCAAGGTGATATTAGAAATGCCACCCCCTAAAAGATTAACTCAACTTAGATAATTCCCAAGGCAGTTGGTGTATCTAAGATGCTTTATATCTAACCTATCAGGAAGATGTCAGCCATTCTTAGCACTTATCAAAAAGGATGCCAAGTTCAAGTGGGATGAGAAGTGTGAGCATCCCTTCGAAGACATTAAGCATTACCTGATGATGCTGCCAGTTCTAGTAGCCCCTATCCCAGGCAAGATGCTCATAATTTACACTGTTGGATTAGACAACTCCCTTGGTGCTTTGTTAGCCCAAGCCAATGATGAAGGGAAGGAAAATGCACCTTACTACCTCAGTCATCATCTAATCCCTGTTGAGGCTAATTATTCACCCATTGAGAAGCATAGCCTTGCTTTAATCTTTGCACCCCAAAATCTACAACATTACATGCTTCCTCATAAGGTGAACTTAATCTCTAGGATCAATCCACTATAATATCTCATGACATGGCTGATGCTATCCAGATGATTAGCACAACGGTCCATGATCCTCTCGTAGTTTGACATTACCTTCATACCCCTCTGTGTGGTGAAAGAATAAGCACTAAGAGATTTCTTAGTGGCACACCCACTTCTTGCTAACTCTTAGTGATGATCTCCCGATGAACAAATCATGAACTTAGAGAAACTAGCATTCACCATTGGGAGATGTACTTTCATGGTGCGCCTTTCTCAAAAAAGGAGAAGAACCACTATATACTATTCTAGGAAAGGCAAGGGTATGAATAGTTCTCTTAACTCTTGACCATGATGTGATGAGATTCTCATATCATCTTTCCAATCCTTGCACCAATAATGAAGCTGAATATGAGGCTCTGATTGCCGGTCTGGAATAATCCATTCCTCTAAGAATCCAGAACATCAACATCTTCGAGGATTCTCAGCTAGTTATCAACCAAATCACTAGGTCCTATAATGTTAAAAATCCCAAGCTCCATCACTATCACATGTACACCATAGAGTTGTTAGCCCAAATCCCAAAGGTTACCATTTATACGATTCCTCAATAAGAGAATGTCGTAGCATATGCTTTATCCAAGCTTGCCAAGGAGTTGGCATGTCTGGAGGATGAGTCCATTTCAATAAAGGTCCAAAATTGATAACTCTTTTCCCTTATTGATATTGAATTCATCAAAAAGTACTCTCTTGAAGGGGAGGTTGTCATTGCTAAGAAGGAGGAGGAGTTAGATTTGAGGTAACCATTCATGGATTACCTAGATAAAGGAAAACTGCCTCAAGTGAAGTCCCAAGCCTATCAGATGAAGTAGAGAGTGCTTTCCTATGCTCTTGTTGATGGTGTCTCATACCAAAATTCATTCGATCATATATGGTTATGTTGTTTAGACAAGCACAAAGCCTGTAAGATCGTGACTGAAGTACACTCAGGATTATGTGGAGCCAACCAATCTAGTCCAAAGATAAAAGTAAAGATCAAGATACTAGGATACTACTAGCCATCGATGATCAATAATTACATGGATATGGCTAGGCGATGCCACCAATGTCAAATACACGGTGTGGTCCTACACCAACTTCCCAAAATTTTACATCCTACATTAGCCTTATGGCCATTCGAGTGTTGGGGTACCGACATAGTGGTTTTGAGTGATCCTCCTTCTTTGAAGAATCATTGGTTCATCTTAGCTACTACTAACTACTTTTTCAAGTGGGTGAAGATGATTTCACTCAGAGAGGTCATCACAGCTTAGCATGTGCTCCATTTTTTTAAGAACCATATTGTATATAGGTTTGGAGTGCCTTGAAAATTATATCCGATAATGGTACTACATTCAAGAGCACCGAGAGATCAATAGCTTTTCCGGAGACACGCATAGATTGGAGATATTCTACCATCAACTACCCAAGGGCAAACGGCTTAGCAGAAGCCTTCAACAAAACTCTCATCCAAATACTAAAGAAGACACTCAAAAATAATAAGCGGTAATGGCATAAGAAGTTAGTTGAAGCCTTATGGGCCTACCACACCACATATAGAACTCCAACCCAGTCTACTCCATTCTCTTTAGTTTATGGGTCTAAAATCATTCTATCATTAGAAGTTCAACTCCCATCACTAAGGATAGTTGTGAGTAGAAAGATCATGAAAGAGTAGAATGCCAAGTTATGGTTATAAGAGCTTGAAGGTTTGGAAGAAAGATGCCTGTGGGCATGCTAAAACCTTGAGTTTTATAATGCTAAAATTATTCAAGCTAACAATAAGTTTGTTCATCCTAGAGCTTTTCAAGTAGGAGAGCTTATTTTAGTTCTAAGGAGACCGATTGTTGCCCATAGTAAGATGGGAGGGAAGTTTGAACCCACTTGGGAAAGCCCTTTTTCCATAGAGAAGGCCTACCAAGAAGGATCTTATGAGCTTATTAATCATAAGGGAGAGTGCCTAATGCTTCTAGTCAATGGACTCTACTTAAATAAATATTATAAATCATGTTTGAAAATAATTATCAATAATGAAAATTCCATTTCAAATTTAATCTCTTCCATGTTGAAAGTATTCTTATTTATGAATCTGCCATGATGTGTTTAGGGTAGGTGTAAGGAATCGTAGCAGGGTCCTATCCTTCATCAACATAGAACAAATACAAACTACACACAAAAATATAAAATAAACACATATCTTTTATCTTGGGCAACTCTGAGTTGAGATAACGCCCCCAGCGACACTCACACAATAGTTGCTCTAGGTCGAGCTAACGTGCTACCCTGCTAGTGTGTCACCCTAGTGGTCTTCTTGCTTTGGAGGATGTAAGTCTGTTGTGCTTTCCTTTCTTACTTGGCAAATGCACAATATAATATACTAAAACATTTCAAAACATCTTATAACATCCAAAAACATATCACTACATGATCAAATATATGATGCTATAATATAAAATAATATATAGTATTATAATATGATTTAGGGCTAGGTTTTAGGGTAGTCAAATCTCTAATAGTCAAGGGAAAGTCTTGAAGACATTTTCTTTAGCTACCATAACTATGTTAGGATTAGGTCATTCTTTTGATCTACTCCTAATGACACCTCTATTCAAGATTTAAGGTTTAGGGTTTAGGGTTAGTTTGGGATTTAGGGTTTATGGTTTAGGGTTTATGATTTAGGGTTTAGGGTTCAGGGTTTAGGGTTTTAGGGTTTAGGGTATTGGGTTTTGAGTTTTAGAGTTTAGGGTTTAGAGTTTAGCATTTAGGGTTTAGGGTTTTTATGGTTTAAGGTTTAGCATTTAGGGTTTAGGGTTTAGGTTTTAGGTTTATGGTTTAAGTTTTAGTTTAAGGTTTAAGGTTTTTTTTAATAGAGAACAAATTCAGATTCAACATTTCTTCTTTTTGATTTCATCAACCAAGTAGCACCCCAGGATTTCTAAGTCATAAGAGATGACATAGATCAAAGATAAGCAACCATAGAGAAAATAAAAACCCTAGATAAGTAGAATTATCTCTACTCTAAAGACATAGTTCCATAAATAGCAGATCGGATCAGCCATTCTTTAGTTTCTCTAGTTCCCATCAAAACCACCATAGCCTCTCGAGTAGCGGGGTTCATCCTCACATCCCTGATCTCTCCCTCTACCACCACCATGGTTGTAACCTCCATCGCTCCTCCCACCTTCATAACCACCACTGCTCTGAACACCACCTCCATATCCACCAACACCTCTAGATCCCCCACCACCAATATGATAACCGATGCCTCTACCTTCGCCTCCACCATTAAATCTAGACTGAGCCTAGTTGACAATGATGTTCTTGCTGTTAAGGTTCTATCCATTCTTAGAATTTAGGGTTAGTTTAGGGTTTAGGGTTTAGGGTTTGGGGTTTAGGCTTTAGGGTTGTAGGTTTTAGGGTTTAGGATTTATGGTTTATGGTTTAGTGTTTAGGCTTTTATGGTTTATGGTTTAGGGTTTAGGGTTTAGCATTAAGGGTTTAGGGGTTTGGGTTTAGGGTTTAGGGTTTAGGGTTTAGGTTTAGTTTAGGATTTAAGGTTTAGGGTTTAGTGTTTAGGATTTAGATTTTAGGGTTTTTAATTTAAATTAAGTAAACCAGTAGGTTTAGGTTTATTTAGTTTATTTAATTATTTATTTATTTATTTGAGTTTATTCTATTTTTTATTTTTATTTAGGTTTATTTTATTTTTATTTAGTTTAGTTTATTTATTTGAGGTTTATTTATTTTAGTTTAGGTTTACTTTTTAGTTGGGTTTTATTTTATTTTTTATTTTTAGGTTTAGTTTAGATTTTTTTTAAATTTTTAGGTTTAGGTTTTAGGTTTTTATTTTAAGGTAATTTTTAGGTTTTATTTTTATTTTAGGTTTAGGTTTATTTTTAGTTTATTTTATTTTATTTAGTTTAGGTTTAGGTTTAGTTTATTCCAAGTTTAGGTTTAGGTTTTATTTATTTTAGTTTAGGTTTAAGTTTATTTTATTTTGTTTACTTTATTTTTATTTTAGGTTTAGGTTTTATTTTAGTTTAGGTTTGGTTTGAATTTTATTTATTTTTCTATTTTATTTTAGGTTTGTCTTTTAGATTAGTTTTTATTTAATTTTATTATATTTTATTTTAGGTTTATTTTATTTTATTTTTATTTTATTTATGTTTTGCATTCTTAAGTTTATTTTATTTTTTAGTTTTAGTTTAGTCTTTTATTTATTTTATCTTTATTTTATTTTATTTTATTTATTTTATTTAGGTTTAAGTTTAGGTTTTAGTTTAGACTTTATTTTATTTTATTTTACACCATTTAGGCATGTGTTTCATTTTATTTATTTTATTTTAGGTTTTATTTAGTTTGATTTACTTTTAAGCTAGGCTGGGCTCAGTGGGCCTTAGGGCCCAGGATCTTCTGCCAGGTGGGCTCAGTGTGGCTCAGTGATCTGGGGAAGCTCAGGGCCTAGGGCTCAGTGGTCAACAAGGCCGAGGACAGCTCAGCTTGTGGCCAGGCCTCAGGGCTCAGTGGCCTGGCTGGGCTCATGGCCCAGGGCTCAGTGGCCCAGGCCTGTCCCAGGCCTGGGAGTGGCCTGGCCTGGTGTCAGAGTGGATCAGGCTCAGGGTCAGAGCAGCCCAGGGTCAGTGCCCAGGATTTAGAGCATGTTAGTGTTAGGATCTAGGGCCTAGTCTTTTGGTCTAGGTCCAGTCCGTGCCTCAGATCAGGGCTACAAGATAGGGGTGAGCCCAGTGGTTCTTTTATCTTTAAACTAACCAAACCCAGAGGTAGTATTTTAGTTTATTTTAGTCTATTTTATTTATCTTTTTATTTTTTTATTTTATTTTATTTTAGCTTTATTTATCTTTAGTTTATTAATCTTAGTAGGTTTATTATTTTCTTTTAGCCTAGTTAGGTAATTTTATTTTGGCTTTGGCCTTTATTTTATTTAGGTTTTAGTTCAGGTTTTTTTTTAATCTTTTGGTTTTAGCTTCTTTTAGGTTTCATTTTAGGTATTTTAAGTTTAGTTTATGTTTAGGTTTATTTTTAGTTTATTTTATCTTATTTAGTTTGCTGTCCATGTTTATTTTAGTTTTAAATTTAGGTTTGTTTATTTTAGTTTTTAGTTTTTTATCATTTATTTTAGGTTTATGATTAGGTTTATTAATGTTTAGGGTTTGGGTAGGGTGAGGCTTTAGGGTTTTTTGTGAGTGGGTAGTGGCTCAGTGGTTTAGGTTTGTGGTTTAGGGTTTTGATTTAATGGGTTAGAGTTTGGGGTTTAGTGTTTATGGTTTAAGGTTTGTATGAGTTAGTTTAGGGTTTAGAGTTTAGTCCTTTGTTTTATGGTTTAGGGTTTAGTTCGGGTTTAGGTTTGTGGTAGGTTTAGGTTGTAGAGAACCAAGATTGAGAGACTAGATACCACCGGCCATCGATGATCAAAGATTTCATGGATACCCAAAGCATGCCACCAATGTCAAATACATGGTGTAATCCTACACCAACCACCCAATTTTCTACATCCTACATCGACCTCAATGCCATTCGAGTGTTGGGGTACTTACATAGTGGGTCTGATTGATCCTCTTTCTTCCAAGGGTCATCTGTTCATCTTAGCTGCTACTAACTACTTTTTCAAAAGGCGAAGGCTATTCAGCTCACAGAGGTCACAGCTCAGCAAATGGTCTAGTTTTTTTAGGAACCATATCGTATATAGGTTCAAAGTGCCTTGATGAATTATATCTGATAATGGTAATGCATTCAAGAGCACCAAGATCAACAACTTTTCTTAGAGACATAGCATAGATTGGAGATATTCTACAATCAACTACCAAAGGAGAAATGGCTTAGCAGAAGCATTTAATAAAACTCTCATCCAAATACTAAAGAAGACACTTGATAATAACAAGCATAAGTGTCATGAGTGCTAGTTGAAGTCTTGTGGGATTACTACACCATATAGAACTCCAACTACTCTCCTTTCTTAATGTGTGTCTAAAGTCTACCATTAGAAGTCCAACTCCCATCACTAAGGATAGTTTTGCTAGCAAGATCATAATAGGAGAACGCCAAGTCTAAGAGCTTGAAGGTTTGGAGGAGAGACTCCGCAACTCGAAGTTGAGAAAATACCCACAACGATACTTACTCAAGAGTCCTGGGTCACGTGTGTGTCATCTTAGTGGTCTTCTTGCTTTGGAGGATGTAACTATGCTACGTTTTCCTTCTTTACTTGGCCACTCCACACCAACGAGCACTTGATTAGTTTGGTAGGCCTTACTACATGGACGATAAGCTACCTCATGTTGGCTTCGTTTAAGATGATGTGAGTCTACTATGCTTTCTTCTTGATCGCCTTTGTGCACTAACTAAGTCAAGTATATTTGGTTTAGATAAGTATCTTAGTGATCCTTCCCTCGACCGCCCAAATCTGGTCCAAGACATCCCTGGGCTCCCAAGTAGTCACTCTAGGTTAGATAGCATATGTCCCAATCGATGATAAATTATCCCTCGATGATCAATTTTACTTGATTTCTTTCTAGGTTGATTGTTGCACAATGTGACACTTTATTTTGGTTGGTTCTTACTATGTCATGATACACCTTAGGTTGGTTGGTTCTTGAACCTGATACACCACTCATGGTAGATATAAGTCTGCTACGCTTTCTTCTTAAGTTGACCACCATACACTTATAGGCCTTCTTTTCTAGGGCTTAAGATAACGCCCCTAGCAGCATCTCCCCTATGGGCACTTTATTTGGATCACTTCCTTTGCAACTCAATTTAGACACTATCCTGGTTAATATCAGATTGGACAATTCCCCTTTTCTAGTAACCACCCCTATGGTTGGAGAATTGGTCTTGTGGATGTGTAGATTCTTCCTTGGTCTAGTAAATCTAAGATAGGTCAAGGCCGATATAGCCCCTTCTCTCGCTTTGGTCCTCGCACACCAAGGGTCCACGAAAACATATAAACAAAATATATATTCAATTGTGGATTAGAGGACCCCTAGTGGTACCTTTTCTCAAGCATATATCTTATCTTTAGGGCAGTGTCAGCAAAACTCCCTATAGAAATTGCTTTACTACTCTTGAGTTGAAATAAGTCCCTAGCAGCATTCACTCAATAGTCACCCCTAAGTCAGGTTTGATTTATTGTGCTACTAACAGGTCACCCCAGCGGTTGTTCCCTACTTTAGAAAATGTAAGTCTGATATGCCTTCTTCCTAGCACAGTCATTGCACACCAAAAGGCAACCCCTTAGGTTGGTTAGCTCTACCCCACAGCCAGTAGACTATCTCTTTGGATTTGTAAATCTGAGATGGGACAAGTCCGATAAAGCCCCTTCTTAGTGGGTCCATCGAACACCGATATGGTCCATAAATTAAATCTATCAAATTTGACTGAGCTGACATCCCCAATCGATATGCCCTCAATTCGAAATTAAATTAAACCAAACAAACCATATCAAATCGCATGAAATTAAGATAAAATTAATCCTAACTACTTTTGAGTTGACATAAGTCCCTAGCGGCATTCACTCAAGAGTCAGTCGCCCGATTTATTATGCATCCAACAAGTCACCT
Source organism: Cymbidium sinense (assembly GCA_021442155.1). Taxonomy (NCBI): domain Eukaryota; kingdom Viridiplantae; phylum Streptophyta; class Magnoliopsida; order Asparagales; family Orchidaceae; genus Cymbidium; species Cymbidium sinense. Next base: position 33,080,237 of record CM038214.1, read on the forward strand.
CAGTGGTTGTTCTTTACTTTGGAAGATGTAAGTATGCTACACCTTCTTCTTAGCATAGCTGTTGCACACCGAAAGGCATCCCCTTATGTTGGCTAGCTCTACCCCACAGCCTATAGACTATCCCTTTGGATTTGTAAACCTGAGGTAGGTCAAGGTTGATATAGCCCTTTCTCGATGTGTCCATTGCACATCGACAAGATCCATACATTAACTCAGATTAAATTAAACTTAATCTGATTTTCCCTAGTGGAGTTAAATCACACCCTTCTCCCTAATGGATCCCCAAATCATATAGAAATAAGTCATGCAAACAAATCAAATTCAAAACCAACCTCCCTAGTGGGGCCAAATTAAACCAACTCCCCTAGTAGAGTCTAAATCAAAGAAATCCAACCATACTTATCCACCGATACTTCCACAAACATGTCTATGAAATCAAACTTAAATCCCAATCCCGTGGATAGCAACCGCTTTTCTTGTGGAAGGTTCATATACCCAATCCCTAGTGGACTCGAGCCCATATCTTAAGTAGATATACCTCCACATCAATTAAAATAAAAAAATTAAAGTTGATTCTATCTTAATCTCCGGTGCATTATAGATTCTTATCCTCTGGATCTTCATTCCACATATCATATAATAAAATTAAATTCAAACCTTATCCCCAGTAGATTTTCTTCTTCTATGGCCTCGACATAGACCCTCACATGTCATGTCTGATGCATGTGTGATCCCGTAATAGATCTCCCTCCATGTCTTTGACATGAAATTCTCATCAAATCTTATGTCTTCTCTTATGCACACCTTTAATACTTCAACTAAAAGCCTAACAGTGTATTCATTCAAATAACATCATCTTAACACTGTAATCAACATTTTATGATTTGTGATGGTGCAAGCTCAAACTAACTATATAATATCATGCTAAACATATAATAGTGTGAATTAACACACTATATTATATTATAATATATGTTGTTACATTATAATTTGTTATAATATAATATATTGTCTAACATTACACCTCATTAGAATTACTTAAAAAGAACAAGTAACAAATTTTTTTCAATATATGACTAATGTTCATGTTGGAAGTAAAATTGTTATTTTTCTATTAGAAATGCTACAAAATAGCATAATTTTCGTGTTGCTTCTTGGTGTGTGCCGTGAATTTGGCCAAATTCTTCCATCTCAACCTATAAATTAATATTTTTGTGAGTTTTGACCCAATGTATTATAATAAAAGTAAAACATACTAAAATGTACAATAACATTTAGTAACACACCATAACATCATATATATATATATATATATATATATATATATATATATATATATATATATATATATATATATATACATATATGTGTGTGTGTGTGTGTGTGTGTGTGTGTGAAGTTATATTGTATTGTACATTATATTTTAATATGCTTTCATATAATATATTATCTTACATTACACCTTAAAATGAATCACTTTAAGCAAAAAATTTATAAAATCTGGTTGAAAAATGAACATTTATTTTGGATGCAAAATTCCATTCTTTTGATTAAATGACACACCGTAGCACACCCCCAATGATGTTCCCTAAAGCTTACCTTAAATTTGGCCAAATCTCATCATCTCAACCTATAAATCAGTATTTATATGAATTATACCAGTACAAACTCTACTACATCATACTATAACAAACTAAAATATGCTAAACAACAAGTAATAATACACAATAGTATGCTATAATGCATGATGCTATACTATATCATGGTATCCTATATTATAATACACTATAACATATTATATTATTTTATATTATATTGCATATCACATCACAAGGGATTGCTTAAGATAAAAATCATAAAATTAGTCTAAATAATTAAAAACTATATATTTTAGTCATATCACTCACATATTGTAAATTGAAAAAATATATTATGATGTCATGCTCTACCTATTATGAATTTGGCCAAATTTCACCATTTTAACATCTAAATCAACAATTTTATAAATAATCCTAGTAGGCTCGAATGATGTAAAATACTAAAAGAAATTAAAATGGGCAGAACAATATATTATGATATATGATGCTATACTATGCTACAACATATAATATTTATTTTGAACATAAAATCTTACTTTTTAGATTATAAGTGGCGTATCACACCTTTGGTACTACAACCTAATTCAAACTTCAAATTTAACAAGTATCATCATCTGATTTATTAAATCTATATTTTTATGATTCATATTAATATAGACTATAGGGAACAATACCATAATATACTAAAACATTTCAAAACATCTTATAACATCCAAAAACACATCACTACATGCTCAAATATATGATGCTACATTATACTATAATATATGGTATTATAATATGATTTAGGGTATTTAAATCTCTAATTCTCAAGGGAAAGTCTCTTGAAGACACTTCCTTTAGCTACTATAAATATGTTAGGATTAGGTCATTCCTTAGATCTACTCCTAATGATGACTTTATTCAAGGTTTAGGGTTTAGGGTTAGTTTAGGGTTAGTTTAGGGTTTAAGGTTTAGAGTTTAGAGCTTGGTGTTTAGGTTTAGGGTTTGTGGTCAGGTTGTGGTTTATGATTTATGGTTTTGTGGTTTAAACTTGTGGTAGTGGTTTAGTTTAGGGTTTTGTGGGTTTTAGGTAGGGTTTAGGGTATGATTTGGGTTTAGGGTTTAATGTGGGTTTAGGGTTTAGGGTTTAGGGTTAGGGTTTGGTAGGTTTAGGGTTTAGGGTTTGTGGTTTAGCTTTAGGTTTTAGGTCTAGGGTTTATGTTTTAGTTTAGGGTTTAGGGTTTAGGGCTTAGGGTTTAGAGTTTAGGGTAGCACCCCAAGTTTTCTAAGACACAAGCGATGACATAGATGAAAAATGAGCACCTATAGAGCAAATGAAAAACCCTAGATAAGTAGAACTATCTTAACTATAATGACACCCCGGCCTTCTCGAGTAGCAGGATCCACCATCATATCCCCGATCTCTCCCTCCGCCACCACCATGACTGTAACCTCCGTCGCTCCTCCTGCCTCCAAATCCACCACTACTCTGACCACCACCTCCATATCCACCAGCAACTCCAGATCCCCCACCACCATTACGATAACCACCACCACCATCTTTGCCTCCACTGCTAGATCTAGATTGAGCCTAGTTGACGTGATGTTCCTGTCACCAAGGTTCTGCCCATTCTTAGGGTTTAGGGTTAGTTTAGGGTTTAGGGTAGTTTAGGGTAGGATTAGGTTGGGAGGCTTGGGGTGGGGGTTTAAGGTTTTGGGTTATAGGTTTTAGGTTTAGGTTGGGGTTTAGGTTTTAGGGTTTTGGGTTTGGGGTTTATGGTATTTAAGGTTTATGATTTATTTAGGTTTAGGGAAGGTTTATGGTTTAGAGAGGTAGGGTTGTAGGTAGGTTAGTTTGGGTTTAGGGTTTAGGATTTAGGGTTTAAGATTTTAAAATTAAGTAAATGATAAGTTTAGGTTTATTTAGTTTGTTTAAATTTTATTTTAGTTTATTTTAGTTATTTATTTTAGTTTATTTTTATTTTATTTAGTTTATTTTATTTATTTATTTATTTATTTAGTTTAGGTTTATCTGAGTTATTTATTTTGTTTTAGGTTTAGGTTTTATTTTATTATTAGGTTTAGGTTTTATTATATTTTTTAGGTTAGGTTAATTAGGTTTTATTTGTTTAGTTTAGGTTTATTTTAAGTTTATTTTATTTTTTAGTTTAGATCCAGGTTTAGTTTAGGTTTATTTATTTTGGTTTAGGTTTATTTTATTTATTTTATTTAATTTTAGTTTAGCTTTAGGTTTTATTTTATTTAAGTTTAGGTTTTGGTTTAGTGTTAGGTTTTATTTTTATTTTAGGTTTTATTTATGTTTAGGATTTTAGTTTTTTTATTTTATCTTATCTATTTAGTTTTATTTTATTTAGGTTTTATTTTAAGTTTAGTTTAGGTTTTATTTATTATTTAAGTTTAGTTTTATTTTTATTTTATTTAGGTTTAGGTTTTGGTTATGTTTTAATCTTTAGTTATTTTATTTTATTTTATTTTGGTTTTATTATTTATTTTTTTAGGTTTTATTTAGTTTAGGTTTTTTTAGGTTTTAGGGTTTAAAGTTTAAAGTGGGTTATTTTAATGTTTTAGGGTTTAGGTTTGGGGTTTAGGGTTTAGGTTTAGGTTTAGGGTTTAAGGTTTTTTTAATAGAGAATAAATTCATATTCAAGATTTTCCAATTTCATCAACCAAGTAGCCCCTAAGTTTTTAAGACATGTTTACATAGATAAAAATGAGCACCATGAGAAAATAAAAAACCCTAGATATGTAAAATCATATGTACCGTAGTGACACAGCTCCATAAGTAGTGATCGGATCATGCTCTTCGCTTTCTCCATGATAACCACCTCTTTTTAGTAGGATGCCATCATATTGATCTTTACACCACCACACCTCAGAACCTCTGACACTCCTCCCGCTTAGATAACCACCACTTCTCTGACCACCACCTCCATATTTTTTTATTTTTATTTAGGTTAATTTCTTTATGTAGTTTAGCTTATATATTTTAGATTTATTTATTTTAGTTTAGATTTTTATTTTAGTTTATTTGTTAGGTTTAGTTTATTTTTAGTTGAGTTATATTTTTATTTTATTTTTAGGTTTAGGTTTTATTTTTTATTTTAGTTTTAGGTTTAAGTATAAATTTTTATTTTTTCTAGGTTTAAGTTTTAGGTTTTTATTTTAGCTTTATTTTTAGGTTTTATTTTTAAGTTTAGGTTTAGGTTAACTTTAGTTTATTTTATTTTATTTTATCTAAATTTATTTTGGGTTTAGTTTTAGGTTTAGGTTTAGGTTTATTTATTTTAGCATAGTTTATTTTAGATTTTAGTTTATTTTATTTTTTTATTTATTTTATTTTGTTTTAGGTTATGATTTTATTTTTTTACTGGTTTAGGTTTTATTTTTATTTATTTTAGGTTTTATTTTTATTTATTTTAGGTTTATTTTTAGTTTAGTTTTATTTTATTTTATGTATTTTATTTTCTTTTATTTTTACTTAGTTTTATTTTATTTAGGTTTTATTGTTAGGTTTATTTTATTATTTAGTTTAGTTTGGTTTTTATTTATTTTATTTTAGTTTATCTTTTTAAAAGTAGGTTTAGTTTTATCTTATGTTTTATTTTAAGGTTTAGGTTGTATTTATTTATTATTAGTTTTTATTTAGCCTAGGCTCAGTTTGTGCCTCTGGCCCAGGGCCCAGGCCCAAGGTCATGGCCCAGGGCCCAGGGCCCAGCCCAGGATTTGGGGCTTTAGGATCCAGGGTGGCCCAGGCTTAGGGCCCAGTTTGAGGGCTAGAGGGCCCAGGTCATTAGGCAAAAACCCTGGCCTTTTACCCACCTCAGCTGTCCCAGGATCCAGGGCCAGAGCCCAGGGTCAGGGTAGGGCCTGGCCTTGGAGGTCAGGGTTTGGGCCAGGGCCTGTGGACTCAGGGCCTGGTGGAGGTCAGGGTGGCCCAGGGCTCAGCTAGGCAGGAGACCCAGGGCCCAGGTAGGTTTAGTGTTGTAGGCCTAGGTTTTAGAGTTTAGGTTTTTAGGTGGTGGTTTAGTGTTTGTGGTTATATTTATTTATTTATTTTAATTAAGCAGAGGTTTAGTTTTAGTTTATTTTTATTTTAGTTTATTTCTTTTATTTATTAGGTTTATTTTTTATTTAGTTTACTTTATTTATTTTAGGTTTTTATTTTTTATTTTTAGTTTATGTTTAGGCTTTTATTTTAGGTTTATGTTATGTTTTACTTAGGTTTATTTTGTGTCTATTTTTTAGTTTAGTTTTATTTTATTTTAGTTTTATTTTATTTAGTTTAGGTTTTGGTTTCAATTTAGTTTACTTTAGTTTAAGTTTAGTTTTATTTATTTTAGTTTAGGTTTATTTTATTTTAATTAAGGGTTTTCTTTGGTTTAGGGTTTAGGTTTTATTTTATTTATTCTCGTGTTTATTTTAAGTTTATTGTTTAGGTTTAGGTTTTATTTAGTTTTCTTTATTTTACTTTAGTTTTATTTTATTTTATTATAGGTTTGGTTTTATTTTATTTAGGTTTTTTTATTTTAAATTTAGTTTAGGTTTTATTTTAGTATAGTTTTATTTTTATTTTATTTTTTTTTTTAGGTTTAAGTTTATGTTTATGTTTATGTTTAGGTTTTAGTTTACATTTTTATATTATTTTAATTTAATTTTATTTGGTTTAGATTTTTTATTTATTTTATTTTATTTTTATTTACTTTTAAGTTTAGGTTTTTAGTTTTTTTTAGTTTTTAGGGTTTAGGTTTAGGGTTTAAGGTTTGTGGATTTATTTAGGGTTTTTTTGTCTTGCATTTAGGATTTTAGTTTTTTTTTCAGAGAACAAATCAAAATCAACATTTCTTTTATTATTTAATTTATTTTTTTATTTATTTTAGTTGTTTATTTTTTTTATTTTATTTATGTTTTTTTATTTTATTTAGTTTAGTTTATTTATTTTAGGTTTATTTATTTTAGTTTATTTTTTAGGTTTAGGTTTAGGTTTATTTATTTTAGTTCAATTTTATTTTTATTTTATTTTTAGATTTAGGTTTTTTATTTTAAATTTAGGTTTAATCTTTTGTTTTATTTTTTTAAGTTTCGATTTTATGATTTTATTTTAGGTTTATTTTTAGGCTTTTTTTTAGTTTAATTTTAGGAGTATTTTTAGTTATATTAGTTTATTTAGTTTTGAGTTAAGGTTTTGTTTATTTTAGGTTTAGGTTTATGTTTTATGTATTTTAGTTTAGTTTATTTTAGTTTAGGTTTAGGTTTACTTTATTTTGTTATTTTATTTTTATTTTATTTTTTTTTAGGGTTTAGTTTTATTTTATTTTATTTTTTAGGTTTTATTTTATCCCATTGTTTATGTTATTTTTATTTAGTTTTTATTTTATTTTATTTTAGGTTTATTTTATCATTATTTTAGGTTTAGTTTTAATTTTATTTAGGTTTATTAATTTTTTATATAGTTTAGGTTTTTATTTATTTTATTTTAGTTTATTTTTTATTTTTTATTTTATTTTCTTTTTAGGTTTAGGTTTAGTTTAGTTTATGTTTAGATTAGTTTTAGTTTATGTATTATTTTATTTTATTTTATTTTATTTTGGTTTTGAGTTTAGGTTATAGGGTTTGTGGGTTTAGTTATTTAGGATTTTAGTTTTTAGGTTTGTGCTTCAGTTTGTTAGGGTCTGTGTTTTAGTTTAGGGTTTTTTTTATTTTTTTTAACAAAGGAATAAATTCAGATTCAATATTTCTTCTATTTTTTATTTAGTTTATTTACTTTATTTTTTATTTGTTTTAGATTATTATATTTATATTTATATTTTTGTTTATTTTTTATTTCTATGTAGTTTATTTTATTTATTTTAGGTTTATTTATTTTAGTTTAGATTTTTTATTTTAGTTTATTTAATTATTTATTTTTGTTTAGGTTAATTTTTTATTTTATTTAATTTAGATTATTTAGTTTATTTTTTCTTTATTTTTTAGGTTTAGATTTTATTTTTTTTTATTTTAGGTTTAGTTTAGGTTTTAGTTAATTTTTTAGGTTTAGTTTTAAGTTTCTAATTTTGGTTTATTATTAGTTTTATTTTTAAGTTTAGGTTTAGTTTATTTTAGTTTATTTTATTTTATTTAGGGTTTTGGTTTAGTTAATTTTAGGTTTAGGTTTAGGTTTTATTTATTTTAGTTTAGTTTACTTTAGTTTAGGTTTATTTTATTTTGTTTATTTTATTTTTAATTGTGGTTTAGGTTTTTTTTAGTTTAGGTTTTAGGTTTTATTTTTTACTTATTTCTAGGTTTTATTTTTAGGTGTATTTTTTAGGTTTAAGATTTTATTTAGTTTTTATTTTATTTTATTTTAAGTTTATTTATGATTTATTTTATTTTTATTTTACATATAGTTTTATTTTATTTATGTTTTTTATGCTTAGGTTTATTTTATTTTTTAGTTTAGTTTATGTTTTTATTTATTTTATTTTAGTTTACTTTTATTAGTTTATTTTATTTTATTTTTAGGATTAGGTTTTAGTTTGGGTTTTTGTTTTATTTTATTTTTTTATTTTATTTAGGTTTAGGTTTTTTTTTTTTTATTTTAGGGTTTAGGTTTAGGATTTGTTTAGATTTTAGGGTTTAGGGTTTAGGGTTTTTTTGGGTTTAGGGTTTAGGGTTTATGTTTTAGATTTAGGGTTCAAGTTTTAGTTTAGGGTTTAGGGTTTAAGGTTTTTTTTTACAGAGAACAAATTCAAATTTAACATTTCTTTTTTTTATTTCATCAAACAAGTAACACACCAAGTTTTGTATGACACAAGAGATGACATAGATAAAAAAATGAGCACGCATAAGGCAAATCAAAAACCTAAGATAACTAGAGCTGCCTCTACTATAAAGACAGTTCCATAAGCAGTAGATCGGATCGACATTCTTTAATTTCTCCAGTTCCCATTAGAACCACCCCGAACTCTCGAGTGGTGGGATCTGCCATCATATCCCCGATCTCTCCCTCCTCCACCACCACGGCTATAACCTCCGTCGCTCCTCCTGCCTCCATAACCACCACTACTCCGACCACCACTTCATATCCACCCCACCACTAACCGTGGCCTCTGCCTTCCCCTCCACCGCTAGATCTACACTTAGCCTGGTTGATGGTGATATTCCTGCCATCAAGATTCTACCCATTCTTAGGATTTAGATTTAGGTTTAGGTTTGTTAGGTTTTAGGGTTTAAGTTTATTTTTAATTTATTTAGTTACTTTAGGTTTAGTTTAGGGTTTGGGGTTTAGGGTTTAGGTTTGGGTAGGGTTTAGGTTTGTGGTTTAGTTTAGTGGTTTAGAGCTTATGCTTAGGGTTTGTGGTTTAGGCTTTTTTTTTTGGGGTTTAGGGTTTTAGGTGTGGGGATTAGGGTTTAGGTTTAGAATTTAGGGTTTATGGTTTTTTTTAAATTAAGTAAACTAGTAGTTTAGTTTATTTAGTTTTATTTAGTCTATTTTTTTAGTTTATTTTATTTTTATTTAGTTTACTTTTATTTTATTTAGTTTAGTTTTATTTTGGCTTAGGTTTTTATCTTAGTTTACTTTTAGGTTTAGCTTTATTTTTATTTTTAGTTTTTTTTTTTTTTATTTTTTTTTAGGTTTAGTTATATTTTTTATTTTAGGTTTAGGTTTAGGTTTTATTTTATTTATTTTTTATTTAGGTTTTAGGTTTTATTTTAGTTTTATTTTGAGGTTTTACTTTTAGTTTAGGTTTTTACATTTAGTTTATTTTAGGATTAGGTTTAGGTTGTATTTATTTTAGTTTAGTTTATTCTAATTTAAGTTTAGGTTTAATTTATTTTTATTTTTGGTTTAGGTTTTTTTTAGTTTATGGTTTTTGTTTTATTTTATTTATTTTTAGGTTTTATTTTAAGGTTTATTTTAAAGGTTTAGGTTTCTATTTAGTTTTTATTTTATCATAATTTTACATTTTTTATTTGTATTTTACATTTTTATTTATTTATTTTTTTTTTTATTCTTAGGTTCATTTTATTTTTTAGTTTAGTTTAGGTTTTATTTATTTTATTTTAATTTATTTTTAGGTTTAGGTTTAGGTTTTAGTTTATGTTTTTATTTTATTTTATTTAGGTTTAGCTTTTTTTATTTATCTTTTTTATTTAGTTTAGGTTTAGGTTGTGGTGTGGTGAGGGTTTATGGTCTTGCCCAGCCTTTGTGGATCAGTGGCTTTAGGGCCTAGGCTTGTGGGTTTAGGCCTGGGTCAGTTAGGGTCTGTGGGCCTGGGCCCAGGGTCAGGTCAGGGCCTAGGCCTTGGGTAGGGGGGGTTAGGGCCTGGTGGTTAGGGGTTTAGGGAGGGCTCAGTTTCAGGGTAGGTTTAGCCTGGGCCTAGGTTTAGGTTTTATAGGTCCGTAGTAGGGTAGGTGGGGCGTGGTTTATTAAATTAGCAGTTTATTAAGTTTATTTAGTTTACTTTATTTATTTTAGTTTATTTGATTTTTATTTTATTTAGGTTTATTTATTTAGTTAGTTATTTATTTTTTATTTATTTTAGTTTAGGTTTTATTTTAGTTTATTTTTTGTTTAGGTTTAGGTTTATGTTTATTTTGTTTAGTTTTATTTTTATTTTATTTTTTTAGCTTTATTTTTATATTTAGCTTTATGTTTAGGTTTTATTTTATTTTCTCCAGGTTTTAGGTTTTTAATTTAGGTTTTTTTTTTTGTTTAGATTTAGGTTTATTTTTAGTTTATTTTATTTTATTTAGTTTAGGGATTAGGTTTAGTTTAGTTTAGGATTAGGTTTAGGTTTTATTTATTTTAGTTTAGTTTATTTTAGTTTAGGTTTAAGTTTATTTTATTTTGTTTATTTTAGGTTTAGGTTTTTTTTAAGTTTAGGGTTTAGGTTTTATTTTTATTTATTTTAGGTTTATTTTTTAGGTTTTGGTTTCTATTTAGTTTTTATTTTATTTAGGGTTTTGTGCCACCATCCTTCAAGATCTTTGATGATAGTGAGAACCCACGATAGCACATTGCACTTTAGAGTCGCTATTGCTACCTGTGGAAGCAAAGACACTCCTCTTTCACAAGCACTCTCAAGTGTTGAATTTGGTTGGTACGTCGAATTGCCCAATAGTTAGTGAAGAGTTTTTAAGGAGCACCTCTTCATCAAGAGGTTTGCTGGAGCTCAGCAGAGGGTGACTGTAGGAGACCTCATTATATAGAAATAGAAACTCAACGAGTCCCTTGTTGATTACATTCTCAGGTGGCACAACCTGAGCATGAAATGCGAACCACAACTGTCTGAATAACATGCCATTGAGATTCTTCTCAAGAATATCTATGGTCTGATTGCCTTCATGCTTAAGGGCTTTAGAATCAAAACATTCGAGAAATTAATCAACAAGGTGGCTAGCCTATAAGAGGAAGCCAAACAGTTGCCCTTTCCCGGCCAATCACCTATGCCCAAGCCGCAGAAGGTGTTTGAGAGGAATCTAGGGATAGTTGTGTCATTGGACAAAGGGAAGTAGCTAGCCAGAGTTCAATATGAGAGACTACAAGCTCAACAGCCTCCTTTGCTACCTCCTCTTCCACCACCTCGATCATCATATTGACCATTGGAGCCGTGACAATGACCATTTCCACCACCTTAGCAGCCTACCCAATAGCAATATTCATATCCCTTTCCAGGTAGCTACTTTCCACCTACTCTTGCCGATAGATTGAATAAGCCATATTCATTCAAGAGGGAGGTAGTTAGAAAAATCTTTAAGAATCTCTTAAAGGAACCTAACTTTCAGTTACGAGAGCTTAAGAGGCCAGAGGAAGTGGGCAAGAGCGATGATCCTAGCTATTACCCTACCACCGTCTGTTAGGCCATGTCTTAGAGGATTATATCACTTTTAATGATTAGCTTGAGCATAGCTACAAGTTGAGATCCATAGTTATCCCTAAGGAATACTTATTAGAACAACCATCTAGTTCTATTAGAGTGACCCTTAGGGATACTAGCGATCCTCTTAAGACCAAAGAAGATTAGGATATCTCCCTATCTCGAGCATCTATGAAAATAATCTCTAAGATCAAGAAGCTTTCCTTGTAGGTGCCTGAAGTAGCTCAAACCTCCAACACCAAAGAAGGTTTGCTAGTTGTAAAGGACACCAAGTAGCAGCAGCAGCTCACCATACTTGCCTAGCATAGTCCAAGAGTAACCACTATTCCAGCTCAAGATTCTCCACCATTTCAGCCTACCACCTCTTCTGCTATGGTCCTCTTCTACCAACAGATTGTTGTACCTATAGATAAGAGCACTGAATCCTTTACTTTGATTACTTTACTTGATTTCTATCTTGTACCTCCACCTAAAAATAAAGTAATGAAGAAAGCTGATTCTACTTTTTTGTTGTTTACTTCTGATGTTGTTAATTTTATTCCTATTGAAAGTTCTCTGAGTCTAAATAGAATTAATAGCTCTAGTAGTTCTGATCCTTTCATTTTTGATTTAGAGTCAGACTATCCTTCTCTGAATCAATCGGGTTCACCTTTTGAGATTGACTTGGAGTCAACTATTTCTAAGGATCTCATAGGAGAAGCTGTAGGTATGCCCGATGAAAAGGTAGAACTTTCCACATGCTCATCATTCCAATAAGTCACTTAACTCAACCTACATAGTGACAAAGTTCTACCTTCTAGGGTAGCACCTTAGGATAAGGGTAAGCAAGTCATTAGTTCTAGTGAGCAGATAGCCCCTCCATAGGATGCTCCACCCATGGATATGCTTGTGGAGGACCAAGCCAGAGTTGATTACAATGTCCTAGCTCACCTTAGAAAGTTTCTAAGCTAAGCATATATAATTCCTTTGTCTTATCCAAATAGATGAGCGAATCACTAATCAAAGCCTTACTTGATCTAGAGATATGCTTAGCTCAGCTGACCGTTACTAAAGAAGAGGCATGCCATTCAAAGGACATCTTAGGTATTATATTCAATGATGAAGACTTACTCTTAGGGATGACCAAGCACAACCGCCTCTTTACATTACAATGGATGTTGGCAGATATAGGCTATCCAAAGTTCTGATTGACCCAGGTGTATCAATCAACATTATGAGTCTAAGAACTCTTGCATACTTGAGGATCGACATCTCTAAACTCCAAAAAGAAAGGATGATGTTGAGAGGATTCAATGAACAAGGTGAGAGGGCCTTATGGTGTTTACTTTTAAATGTATGAGGGGTGGGGTACCTTTTGAGGTGATCAGGTATGACATTGAGGTATGATGTACTATCTTGAAAGATTGAGGCATCACCCTACAATGGACCTAATCACGTAATAAATACTGCTAAGGCATGATGGGTCTTCAAATATACTTGAGATTTTTCCCCCCACTATACATGGATGAATAAAGTAGGGTTTATATTAGACTAGGTTCTTAAGTTTCCTATGGAAGCAAGCCTCCATAGTTAAGTACATCTTTGGAAATGAAATTCTCTAAGAATACTCTCGATCAAAGTAGACAATTATCATCTCCAAAGATTTCAAGGTTAGAGTATCAAAGGATTGGTTGTATTTGGAAAATAAAATGGGAAAGTTCAAGGAGAAGACTTTTTTTTGGAATCCAAATGAAAGTAGTGCATTCGAATGCTTATGATACTAGCAAGCCTAGTGAGCATTCTAATCTATCATATGGTTGGGCTTTATAATTTTGAAGTCGAGGAGATTTATAGGTTTTGAGTTGAAATTTAATTAGATTACTAGAGCTTATGATCCACCAACACAAGGTTGTGGGAATGCCAAAGAGGTGAGGATTCATGCTTATAGACCGAAGAAAATAGCTACCTCATCCTAATCTAGTGAGCTTTTAGCATGAGCTAAAGCACACCCTAAATCTACATGTGTGGACATAAGGGTTTACCTCCACAAGAGAGAACAAATTGTCCAACTTTTGGACTTATAACCATCTTGAGTGCCCGCCAGCTAACTCCTCCTACAATTTTAAAACTAAGTAATCCGGCCTTATGAATTGTAAGATAGCTAGGGTAGTTATTTAGTTAGAAATAGACTAAAGTCCTAAACACACTCCCTAAGAGAATAGAACTTGAGTGGTATGAGCATATGACTTAATCTATAGATGCAAAATCTTTTCAAATTTTATTTCACTTTAGACACATCATGTTGATAGAGGCTTTAGGATTTCTTATGGATAAATGCATGATGAAATAGGTTACAGGCCAAATCAACTAGATGATGGTGTTCTCCATCACAAGGGATGCCCTCATAGGTCAAGCATTCCTTTATCATGCAAGGATGGAGATCCTTCATATTCAAGAGAGAAAGAATATGCATGAATGATGTGAAACATACAACCATATAGCTAAGGGATTGCTAAATATTTTAATTATCTTATTTATGTCTTAGGCTTTAGGATGAGGTTATGAGTTGTTTAAAATTTAGTTATGAGTGATTAATTGGGTAGACAAGTTATTTTTATCTTAAGAGCCTAATCATATCAAAGCCACACATTAAAGCATCAATAATTTAAGAAACTATGAAAAGCATGCTGTCTTAATGCACAATGTAAACATAACATCAAACAATTATTTAAACTATTACAAAAGAATAAAAGGCCTGTGCAGTCAGGTACCACCGTACAACCCGAAGAGAGAAAAGATGGGTAGCCAAGCTCTACCCTTATACAACTTGGAATATGAAAGAATAATTATAATTGTATTAAATTCTATGATGGTCTTCTTTCTTCATATCTCAATTTATGATTTGTTTCTTTGATTTGGATGGTGCTTTCTTCAAAAGCATCACAGGACACCCCAGGACAAAGCCTTTTGGCCACTGCTCATCCTAATCCCCCATAACACTAATCCTAATTCCTATTATAAAAATTACATTTTATGTGGGAAAAGTAAATATAACTACACCTACAAAATAGAGGTTAGCTAAATATACATATAATCCCAAGCAATTGTATTTATAATTTGGACTTTGCACCCTACACATGAGTAACTAAGCCCACTTGTCCTAACTTTGATTATGCTTAAGGATTTTAGCAACCTGCCAAAAGAGCATTCACATTTATTTTAAGCATCTTTTAAGCATAAACCCCTACATAAAATATGATTAGGCTAATATTGGAATATCATCAAGTCTATGAAGCATACGTAACATCCAATCTAAAATAATACATTATAAAATAAAATATACATCACATCATACACCATCCTAGCTTAGAGTTAGAAGTGGTGACTTAATTCTAATGTGTGTATTAAGGCATGTGTGGTAAGTCTTTTAAATTTTTGTTTTCTTTTGTTTCATTTGATTATACTTACCAACTAAGTGTTATAAAGTGAGGAAAAGAGGATTTCCCTTTCATCCCTACCTTAAGTCACTTTTAAAGTATATTAAATTTATTTAGTTCTCTTTAATGAATGGCTAATTAAATGATTTAATTAATCCTAAGTTTAGGTTCACTTTAAATAATTATAATTCAACATGAAAGGCATCTTAAGATTAATTTAATTGAATTACTACCACATGACATATTTTAAATCATTCCTTTCCATC
Organism: Cymbidium sinense; assembly: GCA_021442155.1. Lineage (NCBI taxonomy): Eukaryota > Viridiplantae > Streptophyta > Magnoliopsida > Asparagales > Orchidaceae > Cymbidium > Cymbidium sinense. The sequence continues at coordinate 33,095,377 of CM038214.1, forward strand.
ACATGTAACATGCATATGATTTAATCTTAAGTGTATCTATACATGCAACATATTTTAGCACACTTAAATGTTGAATGTATGTGTATATTTAGAATTTATATTTTATTTGATTGAGTTATTTTAAAATATTAATTTAAAACTTTATCCAAATTCTTATACATAAAGGACAAGAATGAAATGAAATAGGCATGTGCCATTGTTAAACTAGGTAAGTGAGGTAATCAAATGACCTCCTTGAGGTTGCTAAAGCCTTATATTCTCGATGTCCAAACTATATACCCATTTGCATTCAAACATATGTAAATTCATATACATGAACATAGGAAGTAAGCTCCAAATCATATGGTTAATCAATTCAACCACTTAGTCAATTATGAATGCATGCAATTTTAATGTAAAATGGGATTTTCATTCAATAATCACATATACATGTACAAAGATATAGGCAAGTGCGTGTCATTGTTAAACCAGGAAAGTGAGGTAATCAAATGACCTCCTTGGGGCTAACTAAAGCCTCGAATTCTTGGGATGTCCAGACTATATACTTGCTTTTCTTGGACACACATGGATGTATACATAATTGAGGGAAGGAAAACCATGCAATAATTATATATTTCTTATGATTGAATCATTTATATATATGAATTAAAGCACTATCCAAATTCTAATGTTGAAATATAAGAATGAAATTAAGCGTGCCATTGTTAAACCGGGAAGTGAGGTAATCAAATGACCTCCTTGGGGGCTAATGCCTTGTGTTCCCGGATGTCCGACTATATACCCATTACCATTCAATCATATATAAATCAACACATGAATAGAGGATAGAACTCAACATTCATACACTTAAGCTATAAGCACATGCATTTCTTATGTATTTATAACTAGCATCATAACATATTATTATTCATTTATAAGCTTTTGAGAAATACATATGGATTTAATAGTGATAATAGCCATGCATATATTAAATAAAATCAACATGTGCAAGGTTACATAAAGGAAATCCATTTTATTTTACTTGATTTTGAAAAGATGGATGCATGAATTCAAATGACATACCAAATTTAACATGATTGGAAAGAGGACAATGAAATATAAGCATGTGATTCATTCAACCAAACTAGTTCTTAAGGACAATCAAATCAAATAAGATTATTTAAAGTAAACCAAAGCTTCTTTATTGATTAAGTTTTGGATTTGATTTGATTTAAAGAAAGAGAAATCATCACTTGTTGTTTTAAACCCATTCCACATTAGTGATTTTATTTAATTTAAGGAAATGTAGTTAAGTTGATTTTTATGGGCTAGTTAAGTTGAACCCTTAATTCGATTAATTAATTAACCTTACTTATGTCACCTTAAATAATTAACTAAATAATTATGTGCCAACATGATATGCATTTAAAATAAACTTGCAATGATCTTAGGAAATAAAAGAGGCCTAATGTAATTTCCTCATGATTAATAGTTAATTAGATTAAGGGACTTAATTAATTACTCTTATGGTTTTCCCACACATGTGGACTAACCATAATTTCATTAAACTCCTTTAAGTTATTAAAAACCTAAAGATCTACCCCATGATTTAATTAATTAAGGTGCGATGCGATTATAATTTCAATTTGATTAAGTAATTTAATTAATTAGTTAAATCTTAATTAATTTCATTTTAAGAAATGAAATGAACAGGAAAAAAGGTCCCAACCTATTCCTTAGTTCACTTACTATTGAACAATGATTAATAAACTTAATTGTAATTACTCATTGAATTAATTAATCTTTAATTAAAATAGTAGTTAAGGTTTAGTATAATTAGACAATTTTACAATTAAGTGAGCAATAAATGCCAAGAAAATCATGGGAGGTTGAGGTCATCCCATTAAATTAACCAACAAAATTTGGGATTAATTAATCAAGTAATTTAAGATTAATTAAGCTAATAAATTTTGTAATGAAACCTTAATTAATATTCAAAATTAGTTAAGATTATTTTTAATTAATTCTCCTCTAAAATACCTTTAAAATGAGTATTTATTTGCATTTTTTTTATTTCTATATGATTTTTAGAAATTTAATTAAGTCTAATTAAAGCATAATCCTATTTGCACCATGTGGCGCGTTGACGTGGCGTGCTTTCCACGTGGCTCCACGAGATTGGCTACTTAAAACTTACTTGACTCAGCGCTTACGTGGTGGCGGTGGACGTGCTTTCTCATCTACCATCCAATTTAAGATCAGACGGCTTTGATTAATCCCATAGCTTAATAGGATTAAATCATATCGATCTAGCGGATCTAATCACAATTGTCCATTTTGATCACACAGAATGGATGATGTGTGATCTAACATCACACGAGTGAGGGATAATGGAGTCCGTCTGCCATTGCTCACTTGATCGAGCTTACACGGGCTATCAACTCCAAAGGATCCACAACTTCATGACATCAATCAGGGGATCCAAAGTCAAGATCACAAGATGTAAGTTTTCTTCAAAAGCTCCAACCCATTTTGCTAAGGATCAATTTTGGATGCATACCTTACGAAGCTCAAGACTGGTGGCTTGAACGATTGAGGAAGCTTCATCTAGTGGATATGAAGCCCTATTGTGTAGCAATTGGATCAATTCCATGATGTTCACTCAGAAGGCCATGAAATGATGATTTGGAGCTCAGCTTTAATCAAATTCCCACCATGGGAAGCTTGGTAGATGATTCATTCTTGCTCGATGAGGCCTAGGGAAGGTGCGTGCAATGTTAATTTGAGTTCGATGGAGAAATGAGGAAGTTAGGTAAAAATGGACTATCTTATTTTGGGACAGATAGGAATGGCATTTTTTGATCGAGGAATGAGCTTGGGAGCTTAGGGAATGGCTCTAGCTACTCTTGGGTAGCTATGACTTTGAGGAATGATTTTTGTGTGTGTTCGAGTGAAAATGAGGGGGATGTATACCCCCCCTTCATCTTGATCAGATGGTGGGATTAAGTTTGGCTTGGCATCCATCTCAAGAGTGGTGGTAGGGAGGAGGTGAGTTGGCTCAGCTTGGTTAGTTGAAGGTTTGGAGGTGGCTGCCAAAGAGGAATCATGGGTATCTTATGAGTTTCAAATGCTCCAATGGGGAGGGTGAGGTGATTTCACCTCCCATGTGTCATGGCACCCAACCACCAGGTAGGTTTGGCAGTGTCTTAGGTACCTAGGTGGACCATTGGGAGAGTACCAAGTGGACAAGGAATAGAAATGACCACTTACATGGGTGATTTGTCTAATATGATACGACCCAAGGGTAAAATGATCATTTGGCATTGGATATGATTTGGGCAGATTTGAAATGAGCCAAAAGTTGGTTAGCCCAAATTTCAAGTCAATTGGAGTTGATTTGGTTAGGTTTGGCTCAATTTGACTCATGTAGGTCAAATTGGGTTATGTTGGATCAAGTTTACCAATTGGTCAAATTGGGTCAAACCAAGGGTTGGATCAAGTTCATATGATCATTTGGGATGTTTTGGTTCAATTGGTTTGGTTTAGTTTGCTTAGATTTTATTTTGACTCGTTTGAATTCATTTGGGTCAAATGGGTTAAGTTGACCAATTTGACCAAATTGGCCAAATTGGTTGGGTGTTGGTTTGGGTTTAGTTGACCAATTGAAGATGATTGTAGGATTTGGATTTAATTAATTTGAATTTGGTTTTGATTTATGCCAACTTGAACCTGTAGGCAATTTGGGCTAAGTAGGTCAATTGGGTCCAATCATGGCTTTGGTCAAGTTCAACAATCAATTTGGAATGAACTTAAGCCATTTGTTGCAATCAATTTAGTTTATATTTTGATTTTAACCAATTTGGTCTTTTAGGTCAATTTGATAACTTGGGTCAAGACCAATTGGGTTTGGTTTGACTCAATTGAAGGTCAAGTCATTTTCAAATATTGATTTTGATTTGGTATGAATCATTAGTTTCAAGGGATTTGGCTTAGGTTGCAATTTGGTTAGTTTGGGTTCATATGGGTTAAGGGGTTGACTTGGTCAAATGGCCAAGTTGACTTGGTTTGACCTAATATGTGATGATTGATCAACCTGTGATGATCAACAATCATGATGGGAGGTTTTGATGGGCTTGGTTCAATCCAATATTGGTAGAATAAGAACTTGGATCAAATAGGTCAAATTGAGCACTTTGGGCCAAGTGGACCAATCGGGTTTAGTTGGCTTCATTTTGGGTTGAGTTTGATTTAGTTGAGTTTATATATGGATTTGGGATTGATATATAAATTCAATTACAATTAGTTCAAATGGGTTTTGGTTCATTTGAACATTTCAAGTTAAAAGGGTTAAGTTGTGTTTGACTTGGGTTGATTTTGGTTTGGCTTGATAATTGAAGGTATGATTGATTCATGATAAAATCAATTGAATTTGGGTTTTGGAATAAAGGAATTTGGCTAAGTCCATGGAGTTGGGTCATGTGGCTTAGATTTGTATTTTTATTTGGTTTGATTTAGTTTTGATGATTTAAATTTATATTTTTATTTAAGAAGATGAAATAATGATTGATTTATGAGAAAATCAATTGATTTTGACTTGATTTGTATTAATATTTAGCTAAGTCCATGGGATAGGTCATATGGCTTAGGAAGGATTTTGATTTAATTTGATTTAGTTTGATTTAGTTTTGGTCATTTGAATGTAGATTTGATTTATATTTAGGAAGATGATTGAAGATATAAATTGATTATGAGATAATCAATTAATTTTGGATTGATTTGGATTAAGATTTGGATAAGTCCATGGGATAGGTCAAATGGCTTAGGAAGGGTTTCAAGTTTTGATTTGATCATGGGCTTCAATCATTTGGTTTTGGAATTTGGGTTTGGATTTGGATTTGAATTTAATGTTTGAATTGAACTTGAGGTTTGGTTTTAGAAGGTGAACTGGATTGGATTTGGGTTGTAGGGTAGGTGATTATTTAAATCCCAACCTAATCTTATGGTTAACCCTCCTAAGTATTTGGAAGTCTTATTAAGTGGAAGACTCTTAAGTCTAAGATGGGAAGATTGAATCCGCACTCTAAAAGTAAGGTTAAATGGCCTGAGGCTCCATAGTGTTTCCTTTAGAGATAGATGATTGGAAGACTGAAGCCAAGTTTCACATTATAGACTCAGATAGATCTTTTAGCGCTTTGTTTAGGAGACCACGGATACATGAGAGGAACATAGTTCCATCCTCTCTACATCAATGTATGAAGTTTATGAGAGATGGGATCGTCTACTATGTTAAAGGAGATCTCAACCCATTTACATTTGATGAGGTCGGCATAGATGAGGATGCGGCTTACTACCTCCCTCAAAATCAACAAGTCTATTCTCGCGAACTTGGCCAAATTTTAAAAATAAAAATATCATAAAAATAAAGAAAAATAAAAGAAAAAAATGAAAAAGAAAATAAAAGGGAGCAGAAATAGACTTTGAGGAGGAAGTGGAGCCTGACATTAGATTCCACCCCTTCATTACTATTCAACATATGGGTTCGATGACCAATCCACCAGGCGGAAGAGGCCGTTCGGTGGTGGTGGAAAACCTTCTTATTGGCCACCCAATAAAAGATATATATACAGAGTACACGCTATCCATAGACTTAGAATCTAGTTCATAAGAGTCTTATATGGTTAGCACACGACTCTTCTCCGAGATTCCCTTGGTGACACTTAAGCAAGATAGCGATGATGACCGGGCTCTAAAGCAAAGCATAAGTGTATCCAAGTCTATATGTGAAATAATTAAGCATTTGGAACCTTAGCTCTAACCCCACTTTCCTTTCAAAAAGTTGAGGGTTTGGTAGTTAAGAAAGCCCCAAGTCATCAGTGTGAAGACTCGAGGTTCTTTCGATCATCATCCTCAAGTCAAGAATTGATGTAGAACTTGAGGATGATTCATTTAAAGATTTAATTTTATTTTATTGGTACTTGCCTTGTGTTCATAATTTAGCAAAGAAAGGGTTAATCCACATACTTGGTGAGAGCAGTCTACTTGAAAGAATATGAAAGAATAAATGCAAAAGCTCTCAATCAAGACCGACTAGGATTTGGAATAGTGGGTCCAATCGATGATGATGATTACCTTAGTCATCACCAATCATTTGGAATCTAATAGTTCTTTTCAAATCACATTAGCTAATTTGCTTAGAAACTAGATGATCCAGATGATTTTGAAGTCAAAGATGCACCGCTAGAGTTCAAAGAAAAGATCAAGTCAACCATCGAGCTTAAGGAAATCAACTTAGGAACATCAGTTCTTTGTTGAATGAAATTGAAACCAATGACTTAGTTAGGCTATTGGAGTTTAAGGACTTTTGCATGGAGTTATGAAGAGATGCGGATTGGCTCCTAACATAGTGATCCATAAACTAGCAATAGATCCAACTACTAACCCTATCAAGCAAGCTCCTAGATGCATGTGATTAGATATAGAACAACAAGTCATTTTTGAAGTCTAGAAACTGATCGATATTGGCTTCATCCGGGAAGAAAAATACCCTACCTGGTTAGCCAGTGTCGTCCCAGTTAAAAAAAAAAAATGGCCAAATTCACATATGCGTCAATTTTAGTGATTTAAATAAGGCATGTCCAAAAGATGAATTTCCACTACTAATCCCAGAGCTGATGATGGACATTACCTCATCTCATGTAGTCTTCTATTTCATGGATGACTCATTTAGGTATAACTAAATAAAATGGCCCCTGAAGATGAAAGAAACATTGCTTTTAGAACCCCTATCAAAATCTATTGCTATAAGGTCATGACTTTCAGTCTTAAAAATGTCGGTGCTACATACCAACGGGCTATGACTCAAATCTTTGATGAACTCATTCATCACCAAATCGAGTGCTATATCGATGATATCATGGTCAGAAGTATAGGAAAGGAAGACCATCTCTTTGAATTGAGAGTAGTTTTAGAAAAGTTAAGAGAATTTAATCTTAAAATGAACCTCGTGTGTTATTGAGTAGTTTCAAGGAATTCCTTGGGTTTTGTCCAACACGAAGGAATCAAAATAGATCCGGAGAAGATCAAGGCAATATTATAAATGCCACCGCCTAAAAGTTTAACTCAACTCAGATCATTCTAAGGGTGGTTGGCATATCTAAGATGCTTTATATCCAACCTATTGGGAAGATGTCAACCATTCTCAGCACTTGTAAAAAAGGATGCCAAGTTCAAGTGGGATGACAAGTGTGAGCATGCCTTTGAATACATCAAGCATTACGATGATCGCAGTTCTAGCACCCCATCCGGGTATGCTCATCATTTATGCTACATTAGATGACTCCCTTCCTTTCTTGGCCCAAACCAATAAGAGAAGAAGGAAAATGCACTATACTACCTCAGTCATCGTCAAATCCTTACTAAGGCTAATTATCCACCCATTGATAAGCAATGCCTAGCTTTAATCTTTACATCCCAAAAGCTACACCATTACATGCTTCCTCATATGGTGAACTTAATCTCTAGGATCAATCCTCTATAGTATCTCATGATATGACCATGATGCTATTTGGACAGTTGGCATGATAGTCCATGACCATCTCATAGTTTGACATTAATTTTGTACCCCTCCGTGCAGTGAAAGGACAAGTGCTAGAAGATTTCTTAGCAGCACACCCACTTCCTATTGACTCTCTGCTTAGTGATGATCTTTCTGATGAACAAGTCATGAACTTAGGGGATACTAGAATTCACGGAGATGTACTTTGATGGTACAGCTTCCTTTCAAAGAGGATAAGAACCACAATCTACTATTATAAGAAAGGCAGAGGTAGGAATAGTTCTCTTAACTCTCGACCGTGATGTGATGAGATTCTCATATCATCTATCCAATCTTTGCACCAATAATGAAACTGAATATGAGGCTCTGATTACCAATCTAGAGTTAACCATTACTCTGAGCATCTAGAACATCAATATCTTGAAGGGGAGGTCCAAAATAGACAAGTCTTATCCCTTATTGATATTGAACTCATTGAAAAGTACTCTCTTAAAGGGGAGGCTTCCATTGCCAAGAAGGACGAGGAGTTAGATTGGAGGAAACCATTCATGGATTACCTAAATAAAGGAAAACTGCCTTAAGAGAAGTCCTAAGCCCATCGATGAAGTAGAGAGCACTTTCCTATGCTCTTATAGATGGTGTCTTATTGGTTTGATCATATGTGATTATGTTGTTTAGACAAGCATGAAGCCCATAAGATCATGACTGAGGTACACTTAGGATTATGTGGAGCCATGCAATCCGTTCTGAAGATGAAATCTTAGATCAAGAGACTAGGATACTACTAGTCATCGATGATCAAAGATTGCATGGATACGACTAGGCGATGCCATCAATGTAAAATACATGGTGTGGTCCTACACCAACCACCCAACTTTCTACATACTACATTGGCTTCATGGCCATTCGAAAGTATAGACATGGTGTCGATTGATCCTCCTTCTTTCAAGGGTCATCAGTTCATCTACCGACTACTTTTCCAAATGGGCAAGGTGATTAGAGAGGTAACAACTCAGCATGTGCTCCATTTTCTTAGGAACCATATCGTATATAGGTTTAGAGTGCCTCGATGAATATGATAATGGAACTTTAAGAGCACCAAGATCAAAACTTTTCCTAGAGACATTGAATAATTTAGAGATATTCTACCATCAACTACCCAGAGGGCAAATAGCATAAGCCTTCAAAACTCTCATCCAAATACTAAAGAAGACACTTCAACAATGACAAGCGTGGCATGAAGTTAGTTGAAGCCTTGTGGGCCTACCACACCACATATAGAACTTCAACTTAGTCTACTCCATTCTCCTTAGTGTACGGGTCCAAAGTCGTTATAACATTAGAAGTCCAACACCCATCACTAAGGATAGATGTAGGTAGGAAGATCATAATAGAACAAAACACCAATTTGTGGTTAGAAGAGCTTGAAGGTTTGGAGGAGAGACGCCTACAGGCATGCCAAAACCTCGAGTTGTACAAAGCTAAAATGATTCAAGATCACAACAAGTTGGTCCATCCTAGAGCTTTTCAAGTAAGAGAGCTTATTTTAGTTCTAAGGAGACCGATTATTATCTGTTGGAAGATAGGAGGCAAGCTTGAACCCACATGGGAAGGCCCTTTTTCCATAGAGAAGGTTAACCCAAGAGGATCTTATCAGCTTATTAATCATAAAGGAGAGCACCTAATGCTTCCAATCAATGGGTTCTACTTAAAGAAATATTATAAATCATGTTTGAAAATAATTATCATCAATGAAAATTCCATTTCGAATTCAATCTCTTCCATGTTGAAACTATTTTTGTTTGTGAATCTGCCACAATATGTTTAAGATATGTGTAAAAAACTCGAGTGGTATCCTATCCTTTATCAACACAACATAAACACAAAATAAACATATAAAAAAACACATATCTTTTTTGTTGGGCTACTATGAGTTGAGATAATGCCCTGACACCTCGATCAATAGTTTCTAGGTGGTGATGTCTATGCAGTGTGCCTGGTCTTCTTGCTTTGAGGATGTAAGTCCTGCTTTCCTTACTTGGCCGCACCGATGAGCACCTTGTTGTTAGTTTGGTAGGCCATACTACATGGCCGATAAGCTACCTCATGTTGGATTTATTTAAGAGGATGTGAGTCTGCTACACTTTTTTCTTGGATTAGCCTTCATGCACTAACTGGGTCAAGTATATTTAAGGTTTAGGATAAGTCCACTAGTGGCTCGTTCCCTCCTAACTGCTTCAAGTCTAGGTCCAATCCATCCTCAGGTCTCCCCACTTAGTAGTCACTCTAGATCAAATAGCATCTATCCCACTGATGATAGACTATTTCGATGATCAATTCTGCTTGGAAAGTTGTAAGCCTACACGCTTTCTTTTCTAATTGATCATTGCACATCGATGGGAACCTTAGGTTGGTTGGTTCTCACTATGCTGATGGATACACCACTCATAATGATGGATACACCTTAGGTTGGTTGGTTCTCGCACCTTAGGATACACAACTCATGGCAGATGTAAGTCTACATGCTTTCTCCTTGAGTTGGCCACCATACACATATAGGCTTTCTTTTCTAGGGATCAGGATAATGCCCCTAGCAGCACCTCTCTTGTGGGCACTATATTTGGATCACATCCTTTGCGACCCATTTAGAAACTACTATCAGTTACTATCAGTTGAATTCCCCTTTCTTAGTAACCACCCCTGTGTTTGGAGAATCCATCCTATGGATGTGCGATTCTCCCTTTGAAATCGAGACATGTCAAAACATAGCCCTTTATGTGGTCCCTCTACAGGACCATGCAAATATATAAATAAAATATATATTCACTTATGGATTAGAAGACACCCCTAGCGGTACCTTTTCCCAGTAGATCTTATCTATAGGCGGTCTTAGCAAAACTCCCTATAGGAATCGACTCTTGAGTTTATATAAGTCCCCATGCATTCACTCAATAATTGCCCCTAAGTGGGTTCAATTTTTTGTGCTACCAGTCACCCCACATTGTTCCTACTTTAGATGATGTAAGTCTAGATGCATTCTTCCTAGCACAACCATTGCACACCTAAAGAAACCCCTTAGGGCTAGCTACCCCATGGCAATAGGCTATCCCTTTGGATTTATAAATCTGAGATAGGACAAGTCTGATATAACCCTTCTCAGTGGATCCATCACACACTGACATGGTCGATAAATTAAATCTATCAAATTTGATCGAGGTCACATCCCCAATGGATATGCCCTCAATTCAAAATCAAACTAAACCAAACAAACCTTATCAAATCACATGAAATTAAGATAAAATTAATCCTGAGTACTTTTGAGTTGACATAAGTCTGGTAGTCATTTGTCTCCCTAGGTCATTTGATTGTTGTGCATCCAATATGTCACGATGGTTGTTCCTCACTTTGGAAGATGTAAGTCTACGCCTTCTTCCTAGCAGCAGTCATTGCAAACCAAAAAAACAACCCCTTAGGTTGGCTAGCTCTACCTGAGTTAGTAGACTATCCCTTTGGATTTCTAAACCGAGGTAGGTCAATGATATAGCCCTTCTCGATTCATTGCAGGTCCATACATTAACTCAAATTAAACCCAATCTTATTTTCCCTGGTTAAATCACACCTTTCTCCCTGGAGCCTCAAATCATATATAAATAAGTCAAGCAAATAAATCAAATTCAAAACCAACCTCCATAGTGCAACCTCCCCGTAGAGTCCAACCAAACTCTTATCCGGCGATACATCCCAAACAAATCAATGAAATCAAACTCAAATCCAATCCCCAATTAGCCAAACTTTCTAGTGGAAAGTCCATATACCCAATCCCCAGCGGACTCGAGCCCATATCTCTAGGAGATATGCCTCTACATCAATTAAAATAAAATAAATTAAAGTCAATTTGATCTTAATCCCCAGTGGATTATAGATTTTTATCCCTAGTGGATCTTCTTTCCACAAATCATATAATCAAATCAAATTCAAACCTTATCCCCATCAGATTTTCTTCTTCTATTCCCTCAACATAGACCACTCACATGTCATGTCCAGTGTATGTGTGATCCCCTAGCAGATTTCCATCCATGTCCTTGACATGGAAGTCTCATCAAATCTTATTTCTTATCTTATGCACACCTTTAATACTTCAACCAAAAGCCTAACAATGTATTCATTCAAATTACATCATCTTAACATTGTAATCAACATTTTATGATTTGTGATGGTGCAAGCTCAAACTAACTATACAATATCATGCTAAACATATTATAGTGTGAATTAACACACTATATTATATTATAATATATTATGTTATATTATAGTTTGCTATATTATAATATATTGTCTAACATTACACCTCATTAGTATAACTTAAAAGGAACAAATAACAAAACTTTCTCAAAATATGAATAATGTTCATTTTGGATGTAAAATTATTATTATTTTATTAGAAATGGTACAAAATAGCATAATTTTGGTGTTGCTTCTTGGTGTGTGCCATGAATTTGGCCAAATTCTTCCATCTCAACCTCCAAATTAACATTTTTGTGAGTTTTGACCCAATGTATTATAACAAAAGTAAAACATACAAAAATTTACAATAACATTTAGTAACATACCACCATATATATATGTGAAGTTATATTATTATGTACATTATATTTTAATATGCTTTCATATAATATATTTTTTACATTACACCTTAAAATGAATGACTTTAAGCAAAAAATTTATCAAATTTTTGAAAAATGTTTTGGATAAAAAATTCCATTCTTTTGATTAAATGACACACCATAGCACCCGATGATGTTCCATAAAGCTTACCTTAAATTTGGCCAAATCCATCATCTCAACCTATAAATTAGTATTTTATAAATTATACTAGTACAAACTCTACTACATCATATTATAACAAACTAAAATATGCTAAACAAAAGTAGTAATACAATAGTATGCTATAATGCATGATGCTATACTATATTATGGCATCCTATATTATAATACACTATAACATATTATATTATATTATTATATTGCATATCACATCGAAGAGATTTCTTAAGATAAAAAAATCATAAAATTAGTCTAAACAATAAAAAAGTATACATTTTAGTCATATCACTTACATATTCTAAATTGAAATAATATATTATGATGCCATGCTCTGCCTATTATGAATTTGGCCAAATTGCACCATTTTAAAGTCTAAATCAACTTTTTTATAAGTAATGCTAGTGTAGGCTCAGCATGATTGTAAAATACTAAAGAATTGAAAATGTGCAAACAATATATTATGATATATGATGATATACTATGCTACAACATATAATATTTATTTTGAACATAAAATCTTACTTTTTAGACTACAAGTGGTGTAGCACACCTTTGGTACTACAACCTAATTTCCACTTCAAATTTAACAAATTTCATCATTTGATTTATTAAAATATTATTTTTATGATTTATATTAATATAGACTATAAGAACAATACCATAATATACTAAAACATTTAAAACATCTTATAACATCCAAAACACATCACTACATGCTAAAATATATTATGGTACATTATACTTTAATATATGGTATTATAATATGATTTAGGGTATTCCAATCTCTAATAGTTAAGGTAAAGTCTCTTGAAGATATTCTCTTTAACAAACATAACTATGTTACGATTAGGTCATTCTTTAGATCTACTCCTAAAGACATATTTATTCAATGTTTAGGATTTAGGGTTTAGGGTTAGGGTTTAGTGTTAGTTTAGGCTTTAGGGTTTAGGGTTAGTTTAGGGTTTAGGATTTAGGGTTAGTTTAGGGTTTAGGGTTTAGGATTTAAGCTTTGGGGTTTAAGGTTGTAGGTTTTATGGTTTAGTTTTAGGGTTTTAGGTTTTGTTTAGGGTTTTAGTTTAGGGTTTTAGGGATTAGGGTTTAGGGTTTAGGTTTAGTGTTTAGGGGTCTAGGGTTTAGTGTTTAGGGTTTAGGGTATTTAGGTTTAGGGTTTAGTTTAGGGTATATGTGGGTTTTCATTTTAGTATAAGGTTAAGTTTTAGTTTAGGGTTTAGTGTTTAGGGATTAGGGTTTATGGTTTATGTTTTATAGAGAATAAAATAGATTTAACATTTCTTCTTTTATTTCATCAACCAAGTAGAATCTTAAGTTTTCTAGACACAAGTGATGACATAGATAAGAGGTGAGCACCCATAAACAAATTAAAACCCTAGATAAATAGAAACTATCTATTGTAAAGACACATTTCCATAAGTAGCGGTGTCGGTTGTTCTTGATGTCTCAAGTTCTCATGAACCTCCCCACTCAGTAGCGGGATCCACCATCATATCCCCGATCTCTCCCTCCACCACCACCATAGTTGTAATCTCTTGTCGCTCCTCCTGCCTCCATAACCACTACTCTATTGACCACCTTGATATCCATTAGCACCACTAGATCCCCCACCACCACTATGAAACCACCGCCTTCATCTTTGTCTCCACCACCAGATCTAGACTGAGCCTAGTTGATGGTGATGTTCTTGCCATCAAGGTTCTGCCCATTCTTAAGGTTTAGGGTTAGTATAGGGTTTAGGGTTGTAGGTTTAAGGTTTAGGGTTTAGGTTTTAGGTTTTTAGGATTTATGGTTTAAGCTTTAGGTTTTTGGGGTTTAGGGTTTAGGGTTTAGGGTTTAGGGTTTAGGGTTTAGGGTTAGGGTTTAGGGTTTAGGGTTTAGGTTTTTTAGTTTAGGGTTTAGGGTTTAGGTTTAGGGTTAAGGTTTAGGGTTTAGGTTGGGGTTTAGGTTTAGGGTTAGGTTTGGGGTTATTTTAGTTTATGGTTTAGGGTTTTTTTTTTAAGTAAATTAGGTTTAGGTTTATTTAGTTTATGTTTGTTTATTTGAGTTTATTTTTTATTTTATTTTTATTTAGGTTAATTTTTTATTTAGTTTAGTTTATTTATTTTGGTTTATTTATTTTAGTTTTTTTATTTTAGTTAATTTTTTAATTTTAGGTTTATATTTTGTTTAGTTTTATTTATATTTTATTTTTTAGGTTTTGGTTTATTTTTTATTTTAAGTTTTGGTATAGGATTTTATTTTAATTTTTAGGTTTAGGTTTAGGTTTATTTTTTAGGTTTTATTTTTTTAGTTTTGGTTTAGTTTATTTTAGGTTTAGGATTAGGTTGCATTTATTTTAGTTTAGGTTTAGGTTTAGGTTTATTTAATTTTGTTTATTTTATTTTATTTTAGGTTTAGTTTTTTTTTTGGTTTGGGGTTTAAGTATTAGTTTTTTATTTATTTTTAAGTTTAATTTTTAGGTTTATTTTATAGGTTTAGGTTTTTATTTAGTTTTATTTTATTTTTATTTTAGGTTTAGTTTTATTTTATTTAGGTTTTTTATTTTTTAGTTTAGTTTAAGTTTTTATTTATTTTATTTTATTTTAGTTTTTTATTTTTTATTCTATTTTCTTTTTAGGTTTAGGTTTGGATTTAGGTTTAAGTTTTAGTTTATGTTTTTATTTTTATTTTATTTTTTATTTTATTTTAGTTTAGGTTTATTTATTTATTTTATTTTTTCAATTTATTTAACTTAGGTTTAGGTTTTTTAGCTTTTAGGGTTTAGTGTTAGTTTAGGATTTAGGGTTTAGGGTTTAGGGTTTGGGGTTTAGGGTTTAGGGTTTTGGGTCTAGGGATTAGGTTTTAAGTTTAGGGTTTAAGTTTTAGTTTAGGGTTTAAGGTTTTTTTAATAGAGAACTAATTCAGATTCAACGTTTCTTCTTTTCAATTTTATGAACAAGTTGCACCCCATGTTTTCTAAGACATAAGTGATGACATAGATGAAAATGATCACCCATAGAGCAAATCAAAATCCATAGATAATTAGAATCGTCTCTTATAAAGACACAGTTCATAGCGCAGTTGGATCGGGTTCTTAATTTCTCCAGTTCCCATCATAACCATGCCCACCTCTCGAGTAGTAGGATCTGCCATCATATCCCCGATCTCTCCTTCTGCCACCACCATGGCTGAAACCTCCGTCAGTCCTCCTACCTCCATAACCAGCTTTGACCACCTGCACCACCTCTAGATCCCCACCACCATGATAACCACTTGCCTCGCTTCACCTCCACCATTCTAATGCCTAGTTGATAGTGATGTTCTTGTCATCAAGGTTCTGCCCATTCTTAGGGATTATGGGTAGTTTAGGGTTTGGGGTTTAGGGTTTAAGGTTTAGGGTTGTAGGTTTTAGGGTTTAGGGTTTAGGGTTTAACATTTTAGGGTTTAGGGTTTAGGGTTTAGGGTTTAGGGTTTGGGGTTTAGGGTTTAAATTTTAGTTTAAGGTTTAAGGTTTTTTTTAATAGAGAACAAATTCATATTCAACATTTCTTCTTTTTGATTTCATCAACCCAATAACACACCAAGTTTTCTAAGAAAAAAGTGACAACATAGATAAAAAATGAGCATGCATAGAGAAAATTAAAAACCTTAGATAACTAGAACTGTCTCTATTATAAAGACATAGTTCCATAAGTAGATCGGATCGGTTGTTCTTCAGTTTCTCAAATTCCCATTAGAACCACCCCGGCCTCTCGAGTAGCGGGATCCACCATCGTATCACCGATCTTTCCCTCCGCCACCACCACGGTTGTAACCTCCGCCACTCCTCCCAACTCCATAACCACCACTGCTCTGACCACCACCTACATATCCACCAGCACCTCTAGATCCCCCGCCACCACTATGATAACCACCGCCTCTGCCATCACCTCCACCACCAGATCTAGATTGAGCATAGTTGACGGTGATGTTCCTGTCATCAAGGTTATGCCCATTCTTTGGGTTTAGGGTTAGTTTAGGGTTTATAGTTTACAATTTAAGGTTTAGGGTTTAAGGTTTAGTGTTGTAGGTTTTAGGGTTTATGATTTTGGGTTTATATTTTTAGGGTTTAGGGTTTAAGGCTTAGGGTTTAGGTTTAGGGTTTTTGGTTTAGGGTTTAAGGTTTAGGATTTAGGGTTTAGGGTTTAAGGTTTAAGGTTTAGGGTTTTAAGATTAAAAGTTTAGGGTTTATGGTTGTAGGTTTAGGGTCTGGGGTTTAGGGTTTGTTTTAGGGTTTAGGGTTTAGGGTTTAGGATTTAGGGTTTAGGGTTTTAAAAAAATCAAGTAAACTAGTATGTTTAGGTTTATTTACTTTAATTTTTTTATTTGAGTTTATTTTATTATTATTTTTATTTAGCTTTAATTTTTATTTTTATTAAGTTTTTTAGTTTAGTTATTTTAGGTTTATTTATTATAGTTAAGGTTTTTTATTTTAGTTTATTTTTTAAGTTTAGGTTTATTTTTTAGTTGAGTTTTATTTTCATTTTATTTTTTAGGTTTTTTATTTTATTTTTTATTTTTAGGTTTTGGTTTTGGTTTTTATTTTATTTTTTTCAAGGTTTAGGTTTTTATTTTAGGTTTATTTGTAGGTTTTATTTTTTAGTTTAAGTTTAGGTTTATTTTTAGTTTATTTTATTTTATTTAGTTTAGGTTTAGTTTATTTTAGGTTTTATTTATTTTAATTTAGTTTATTTTATTTTAGGTTTATGTTGATTTTATTTTTTTTATTTTTTTTTTACTTTAGGTTAAGGTTTTTTTTTTATTTAAGGGTTTTGGTTTTATTTATTATTTATCTTTAGGTTTATTTTTTAGGTTGAAGTTTTTATTTAGTTTCAATTTTATTAAATTTTAGGTTTATTTTTTTATTTTAGGTTTAGTTTTTATTTTATTTAGGTTTTTTATTTTATTTGTTTAGTTTAGGTTTTTATTAATTTCATTTTTCTTTTGTTTTTATTTTTTATTTTATTTTCTTTTTAGGTTTAGCTTTAGGTTGAGGTTTTAGTTTATGTTTTGTTTTTATTATCTTTTATTTTTTTATTTTGGTTTAGGTTTATTTATTTATTTTATTTTTTAGTTTTATTTAGTTTAGGTTTAGGTTTTTAGCTTTTTAGGGTTTAGGGTCTAGGGTTAGTTTAGGATTTGGCATTTAGGGTTTAGGTTTGGGGTTTAGGGTTTAGAATTTAACTTTTAGGTTTAGGGTTTATGTTTTTTTTTAACAGAGAACAAATTCAGATTCAACATTTCTTCTTTTCAATTTCATCAACCAAGTAGCACCCCAAGTTTTCTAAGACACAAGCGATAACATACATAAGAAATGAGCACCCATAGAGCAAATCAAAATCCTTAGATGAGTAAATTTGTCTCTACTATAAAGACACAGTTCCATAAGCAGCATACTGGATTTTCCATTCTTCAGTTTTTCCAGTTTCCATCAAAACCACCCCAACCTCTTGAGTAGCGATCTGTATCATATCCCCTTTCCCTCGCCACTACCATGGCTATAACCTCCATCACTCCTTTGCTCCATAGCTCCAACCACCTCCTCCATATCCACACTTCGATCCCCACCATTTGTGATAATTGCTGCCTCCACCTTTGTCTCCACTGTAGATCTAGACTTAGTCTAGTTGACAGTTATGTTCTTGCCATCAAGGTTCTGCCCATTTTTAAGGTTTAGAGTTAGTTTATGGTTTAGGGTTTAGGGTTTACAGTTTGGGGTTTGAGGTTTAGGGATGTAGGTTTTAGGGTTTAGGGTTTAGGGTTTAGGGTTGTAGGTTTAGGGTTTTAGGGTTTAGGGTTTATTGTTTAGGGTTTTCAATTTTAGAGTTCAGGGTGTAGGGTTTAAGTTTTAGGGTTTAGCATTTAGGGTTTAGGGTTTTAGGGTTTAGGGTTGTAGGTTAGGGTTAGTTTCAGGGTTTAGGGTTTATGGTTTTTTTGAATTAAGTAAAGCGGTAGGTTTATGTTTATTTAGTTTATTTATTTGGGTTTATTTTATTTTTTATTTTATGTAGGTTTATTTTTATATTAATTTAATTTAATTTATTTATTTTAGGTTTATTTATTATAGTTTAGGTTTTTTATTTCAATTTATTTTTTATGTTTAGGTTTATTTGTAGTTGAGTTTATATTTATTTTATTTTTTAGGTTTAGGTTTTATTTTTTATTTTTAGGATAAGGTTTAGGTTTTTATTTCATTTTTTTTAGGTTTAGGTTTTAAGCTTTTATTTTAGGTTTATTTTTAGGTTTTACATTTTAGTTTAGGTTTTAGCTTATTTGTAGTTTATTTTATTTAATTTTGTTTAGGTTTAGGTTTGGTTTAGTTTATTTTAGGTTTAGGTTTTTATAGTTTAGGGTTTAAGTTTTATTTTTTATTTATTTTTAAGTTTTATTTTTTAGTTAATTTTTTAGGTTTAAGTTTTTATTTAGTTTTTATTTTATTTTATTTTAGGTTTATTTGTTTTTATTTTATGTTTAGTTTTTATTTTATTTAGATTTTTATTCCTAGGTTTATTTTATTTTTTAATTTAATTTAGGCTTTTATTTATTTTATTTTAAATTATTTTTATTTCTATTTTATTTTATTTTAGGTTTAGGTTTTTATTTTATTTAATTCATTTTATTTTATTTAGGTTTAAGTTTTTTATTATTTTATTAGGAATTATTTAGTTTAGGTTTAGGTTTTTAGGTTTTAGGGTTTAGGGTTTAGGGTTTAGGGTTTAAGGTTTTAGGGTTTAGGGTTTAAGGATTTAAGGTTTTGGGTTTTGAGGGTTTAGGGTTAGCTTAGGGTTTATGGGTTAGTTTATGGTTTAGGGTTTAGGCTTTATGGTTTAGGGTTTTTAGGGTTTATGGTTTTAAGTAGGGTTAAGGGATAGGGTTTAGGGTTTAAGGCTTAGGGTTTAGGGTTTAGGGTTTAAGGTTTAAGGTTTAAGGTTTAGGGTTAGTTTATGGTTTAGGGTTTAGGGTTTAAGCTTTTTTAGGGTTTAGGGTTTAGGGTTTTAAAATTATGGTATATGGTTTAGGGTTAGTTTTAGGGTTTAGGGTTTAGGATTTAGGGTTTAGGATTTAAGGTTTAGGGTTTAGGGTTTAGGGTTTATGGTTTTTTTTTTTAAATTAAGTAAACCAGTAGGTTTAGGTTTATTTAGTTTACTTTTTATATATTTTAGTTTTCTATTTTAGTTTTATTTATTTATTTTTAGTTTAATTTTTATTTTTATTTTATTTTATTTTTAAGTTTAGGTTTAGGTTTTTTATATTATGTTTTTATTTTATTTTATTTAGGTTTACGTTTTTTATTTATTTTATTTTTATGCTTTATTTAGTTTAGGTTTAGGTTTTTAGGATTTTAGGGTATAAGGTTTGGATTTTAGGGTTTAGGTTTAGTTTAGGTTTAGGTTTATTTAGGTTTATTTTAGTTTAGGGTTTAGGGTTTAGGTTTATTTTAGGTTTAGGGTTTAGGGTTTATTTAGTTTAGGGTTTTTAGGATTTAGGGTTAATTTTATGGTTTAGGGTTTTGTTTATTAGGGTTTTTTTATATTTTTATTTTTTTTATTTTAAATTAATCAAACTTGTAGGTTTAAATTTATTTAGTTTTATTTATTTATTTTAGTTTATTTTATTTTTATTTTTTAGGTTTATTTTATTTTTTATTTAGTTTAATTATTTAGTTAAGTTTTTTTATGTTAGTTTACTTTTAGGTTTAGGTTTATTTTTTAGTTTAGTTTTATTTTTATTTTTTAGGATTAGGTTTTATTTTTTAATTTTTAGGTTTTAAGTTTTATTTTAGGTTTTATTTTTTAGTTAAGGTTTAGATTTACCTTTAGTTTATTTTATTTTATTTGTCGTTTAAGTTTAGGTTTAGGTTTGAGTTTATTTTATGTTTAGGTTTAGGTTTATTTTTTTTTAGTTTAGTTTATTTTAGTTTAGGTTTAGATTTATTTTATTTTTATTTATGTTTAGCTTTTATTTTTATTTTTATTTCTTAGGTTTAGGTTTTTATTTAATATTTATTTTATTTTATTTTAATTTAATTTTTTTTTTGGTTTAGTTTTTATTTTATTTTGGTTTTTTAGTTTTTTTAGTTTAGTTTAGGTTTTTATTTATTTTAATTTAGTTTAGTTTTTATTTTTTATTTTATTTTCTTTTTAGGTTTAGGTTTAGGTTTATGTTTAGGTTTAGGTTTGGTTTTAGTTTTGGTTTTTATTTTATTTTTATTTTATTTTATTTTGGTTTAGGTTTTTTTATTTATTTTATTTTTAGGTTTTATTTAATTTAGGTTTAGGGTTTAGGGTTTGGGGTTTAGGGTTTAGAGTTTATGGTTTAGGGTTTATGTTTAGGGTTTAGAGTTTAGGTTTTAGGGTTTAGGGTCTAGGGTTTAGCATTTTAGGGTTTAGGGTTTTTAGAGTTTAGAGTTTAATGTTTTTGTTTTGTTTTTTTTAAATAGAGAACAAATTAATATTCAACATTTCTTCTTTTTGATGTCATCAACCAAGTAACACAACAAGTTTCCAAGACACAAGCGATGACATAGATAAAAAATGAGCACGCATAGACCAAATAAAAATCCTTAGATAGTTAGAACCATCTCTACTCTAAAGACACAGTTCCATAAGCAGCAGATCAGAATGACCATTCTTCAGTTTCTCCAGTTCCCATCAGAACCACCCCGCCTCTCGAGTAGTAGGATCCGTCATCATGTCCTCAATCTCTCCCTCTACCACCACCATGATTGTTACCTGCATCGTTCCTCCCGCCTTCATAACCACCACTGCTCTGACCACCAGCTCCATATCCACCAGCACCTCCAGATCCTCCACCACCACTGCGATAACTACTGCCTCCTTCTCCTCCACAGCCAAATCTAGACTACCCATTCTTAGGGTTTAGCTTTATTAGATTTTAGGGTTTAGGTTTATTTTTTATTTAGTTTTAGGTTTAGGGTTTGGGGTTAAGGTTTAGGGTTTAGGTATAGGATTTTAGGGTTTAGGGTTTTAGTGTTTAGGGTTTAGGGTTAGAGTTTAGGGTTTAGGGTTTTGTGTTTAGGCTTTAGGGTTTAGGGTTTAAGGTTTAAGGTTGTAGGTTTAGGGTTAGTTTTATTATTTAAGGTTAGGGTTTAGAGTTTAGGTTTAGGGTTTAGCATTTAGGGTTTAGGGTTTAGGTTTTAAAATTAACTAAACTAGTAGGTTTTGCTTTATTTAGTTTATTTTTTGTTTATTATAGTTTATTTCATTTTGTATTTTTATTTAGTTTTATTTCTAGTTTTATTTAGTTTAGTTTATTTATTTTAGGTTTATTTATTTTAGTTTAGGTTTTTTATTTTAGTTTATTTTTTAGGTTTAGGTTTAGGTTTTGGTTTATGTTTATTTTTTAGTTTAGTTTTATTTTTATTTTATTTTTTAAGTTTAGGTTTTATTTTTTATTTTTAGGTTTAGGTTTAGGTTTTAGGTTTTTATTTTATGATTATTTTTAGGTTTTATTTTTTAGTTTAGGTTTAGGATTTTTTGGTTTATTTTTAGGGTTTAGGTTTAGGTTTAGTTTCTTTTAGGTTTAGGTTTAGGTTTTATTTATTTTAGTTTAGTTTAGCTTTAAGTTTATTTTATTTTTATTTTACGTTTCGGTTTTTTTAGTTTAGGGTTTAGGTTTTATTTGATTTTTATTTTTATGTTTAATTTTTAGGTTTAATTTTTATTTAGTTTTTATTTTATTTTATTTTAAGTTTATTTTTCTTATCTTAAGTTAAATTTTTATTTTATTTCAGCTTTTTAATTTTTTTTACTTTAGTTTAGGTTTTTATTTATTTTATTTTAGTCATGTTTTTATTTTTATTTTATTTTGTTTTTAGGTTTAGGTTTTAGTTTAGGTTTTTATTTTATTTTTAGGTTTTAGTTAGTTTAGGTTTAGCTTTTTAGCATTTTAGGGTTTAGGGTTTATGGTTAGTTGAGGGTTTAGGGTTTAGGGTTTAGGGTTTGGGGTTTAGGGTTAGTTTTGAGATTTAAGGTTTTTTTTTTTTAAAAAGTAAGTAAACTAGTAGGTTTAGGTTTATTCAATTTATTTTTGTTTATTTAAGTTTGATTATTACTTTTATTTAGGTTTATTTTTTTTTATTTAGTTAGTTATTTATTTATTTTATTTTATATTTTATTTTAGTTTATTTTTTAAATTTAGATTTATTTTTTAGTTTAGTTTTATTTTTTTATTTTTTAGGTTTTGGTTTTATTTTTTATTTTTATATTTTGGTTTAGGTTTTATTTTACTTTTTTAGTTTTAGGTTATAGGTTTTTATTTTTGGATTATTTTTAAGGTTTAATTTTTTAGCTGGGGTATAGGTTTATTTTTAATTTGTTTTATTTTTTTAGTTTAAGTTTAGGTTTACATTTAGTTAATTTTAGGTTTAGGTTTAGGTTTATTTTATTTTGTTTATCTTATTTTTATTTTAGGTTAAGGTTTTTTTTTTAGGGCTTAGGTTTAATTTCTTTTTTATTTTTAGGTTTTATTTCAAGGTTTATTTTTTAGGTTTAGGTTTTATTTAGTTATAATTTCATTTTATTTTAGGTTTATTTTAATTTTATTTTAGGTTTAGTTTTTATTTTATTTAGGTTTTATTAATTTTTAGTTTAGTTTAGGTTTTTATTTATTTTATTTTAATTTTTTATTTTTATTTTATTTTATTTTTAGGTTTAGGTTTAGGTTTAGGTTTATGTTTAGGTTTAGGTTTTAGTTTATGTTTTTATTTTATTTTATTTTATTTTTTATTTTCATTTAGGTTTATTTATTTATTTAATTTTTTTAGTTTTATTTAGTTTAAGTTTAGGTTTTTAGCTTTTTAGGGTTTAGGGTTTAGGGTTTAGGGTTTAGGATTTAGGTTTTAGGTTTAGGGTTTAAGTTTTTTTTTAACAGAGAACAAATTCATATTCAACATTTCTTCTTTTTGATTTCATCAACCAAGTAGCACCTCAAGTTTTCTAGGACACAAGCGACGACATAGATAAAAAATGAGCACCCATAGAGGAAATCAAAATCCCTAGATGAGTAGAGCTATCTCTAATGTAAAGATAGTTCCATAGGCGGTAGATCGGATCGACCATTCTTCAATTTCTCTAATTCCCATCAGAACCACCCCACCTCTCGAGTAGCAGGATTCGCTATTATATCCCCTATCTCTCCCTCTGCTACCACCACAGCTGTAACCCTTGTCACTCCTCCTGCCTCCATAATCACCACTGCTCTGACCACCACCTCCATATCCACCAACATCTCTAGATCCTCCACCACCATTACGATAACCCCTGCCTCCACCTTCGTCTCCACTGCCAAATCTAGATTGAGCCTAGTTGACGGTTATGTTCCTGTTGTCAAGGTTCTTCCCATTCTTATGGTTTAGAGTTAGTTTAGGGTTTAGGGTTTAGGGTTTAGGGATTATGGTTAGTTTAGGATTTAGGTTTTTTTCTGAATTAAGTAAACTGGTATGTTTAGGTTTATTTAGTTTATTTTTTATTTATTTGAGTCTATTTTATTACTAATTTTATTTTTTTTTAATTTTTTTATTTAGTTAAGTTTATTTATTTTAACTTTTTTTACTTTAGGTATTTTTATTTTAGTTTATTCTTTTAAGTTTAGATATATTTTTTAGTTGGGTTTTATTTTTATTTTATTTTTAGGTTTTGGTTTTATTTATTATTTTTAGGTTTCAGTTTATGTTTTTATTTTATTTTTTTAGGTTTAGGTTTTAAGTTTTATTTTAGGTTTATTTTAGGTTTTATTTTTAGTTTAGGTTTAGCTTTATTTTAGTTTATTTTATTTTATTTAGTTTAGGGTTTAGGTTTAGTTTATTTTAGGTTTAGGATTTATTTATTTTATTTAAGTTTATTTTAATTTAGGTTTAGGTTTATTTTAATTTATTTATTTTAGGTTTAAGTTTTTTTAATTTAAGGTTTAGGTTTTATTTTTTTGGTTTATGCTTTTATTTAGTTTTTATTTTATTTTATTTTAGGTTTCTTTTAATTTTATTTTACCTTTAGTTTGTATTTTATTTAGGTTTATTTTATTTTATTTGGTTTAGTTTAGGTTTTTATGTATTTTATTTTAGTTTAGTTATTATTTTTTTATTTTATTTTATTTTTACATTTATGTTTAGGTTTAGGTTTAGGTTTAGGTTTTAGGTTAGGTTTTATTTTATTTTATTTATTTATTATATTTATGTTTAGGTTTATTTATTTATTTTATTTTTAGGTTTTATTTAGTTTATGTTTAGGTTTTAGTTTTTTAGGTTTTTAGGGTTTAGGGTTCAGGGTTTGGGGTTTAGGGTTTAGGGTGTAGGGTTGTTGGTTTTAGGGTTTAGGGTTTAGGGTTTAGGTTTTAGGGTTTCAGGTTTAGGGTTTAAGGATTAGGGTTTTAGGTTTTAGGGTTTAAGGTTTAGGGTTTGTGGTTTAGGATTTAGGATTTATGGTTTAAAGTTTAGGGTTTAGGTTTAGGGATGCAGCTTTAGGGTTCAAGGTTTAGGGTTTAGGGCAAGGGTTTTTTTTTTATTTTTTTTTTTTATTTTTTTTTAAATTAAAGTAAACTTGTAGGTTTAGGTTTATTTAGTTTATTTAATATTCTTTTATTTATTTTAGTTTATTTTATATTTTATTTTTTATTTAGATTTATTTTATTTTTTTATTTAGTTTAGTTTATTTATTTTAGGTTTATTTATTTTAGTTTAGGTTATTAATTTTAGTTTATTTTTTAGGTTTAGGATTAGGTTTATGTTTATTTTTTAGTTTAGTTTTATTTTTATTTTTTTTTGAAGTTTATGTTTAATTTTTTTTTAGGTTTGGTTTTATTTTATTTTTTTTAGGTTTAGGTTTTAAGTTTTTTATTTTAGGTTTATTTTTAGGTTTTATTTTTAGTTTAGGTTTAGGATGATTTTTTTTGGTATTTTTAGGGTTTAGGTTTAGGTTTAGGTTTAGTTTGTTTTAGGTTTAGGTTTTGGTTTTATTTATTTTAGTTTAGGTTTAGGTTTATTTTAATTTTTTTTAGGTTTTGGTTTTTTTTAGTTTAAGGTTCAGGTTTAATTTTTTAGGTTTAGATTTTTATTTAGTTTTTATTTTTTTTATTTTATTTTATTATTATTTTAGGATTAGTTTTTATTTTATTTAGGTTTTATTTTAGTTTAGTTTTATTTTATTTTTTTTTATTTTATTTTTCATTTTATTTTAGGTTTTTGGTGTTTATTTATTATTTTGATTTAGGTTATTTTTATTTATTTTATTTAGGTTTAGTTTAGGTTTTTTAGGTTTTGGGTTTAGATTTAGGGTTTAGGGTTTAGGGTTTAGGTGTAGGGTTTAGGGGTTTAGGGTTTAGGTTTAGGTTTAGTTTAGTTTAGGGTTTAGGTTTTGGTTTAGGGTTAGGTTTAGGGTTTAGGGTTTAGGTTTAGGTTTTAGGTTTTGTTTAGGTTTTAGGGTTAGGTTTAGGGTTTAGGTTTAGGTTTAGGTTTGGTTTAATTTAGTTTTATTTGGGTTTAGGGTTTTTATTTTTTTTAATAAAGAACAAATTCACATTCAACATTTCTTCTTTTTGATTTCATCATCCAAGTAACACACCATGTTTTCTAAGACACAAACATGACATAGATAAAAATAACGCATAGAGCAAATCAAAACTCTTAGATAACTAGAACTATCTCTTGACATAGTTCCAGCAGGTCAGATCAGTCATTCTTAGTTTCTCATTCCCATCATAACCACCCTTGTCTAGTAGCGGGATCCACCATCATATCCTCGATCTCTCCTCGCCCTCCACCTCCATAACCACCACTTCTCCACCACCACCATTCTGACCTCATCCACCACCACGATCCTCTCCTCCACCTTAGCCTCCACCGCCATCTTGAGCTTGGTTGCATGATGTTTCTGTCAAGGTTCTGCCCATTCTTAGTGTTTAGGTTTAGGTTTAGGTTTATTAGGTTTACTTTTTTATTTTATTTAGTTACTTTAGGTTTAGGTTTTGGGTTTAGGGTTCAGGGTGTAAGGTTTAGGGTTAAGGTTTAGGGTTTAGGTTTAGGGTTTAGGGTTTAGGGTTTAGTGTTAGTTTTATGGTTTAGGGTTTAGGTTTGGTTTAGGTTTAGGGGTTTAGGGTTTAGGTTATTTTTTTAGTTAGAGTTTTAGGTTTATTTTATATTTATTTTTATTTATTTTATTTTTTTAATTTTAATTTTATTTAATTTTTTATTTATTTCAAGTTTAATTATTTAGTTTACATTTTGTTTTAATTTTTCTTTTAGATTAGGTTTATTTTTAGTTGAGTTTTATTTTATTTTTTTGGGTTTGGTTTATTTTTTTTATTTTAGGTTGCTTATTCTTATTTTTATTTTTTTTAGGTTTTAGGTTTTGGTTTTTTTATTTTAGGTTTATTTTTTTTGAGTTTTATGTTTTAGTTTAGGTTTAGGTTTATTTTTTATATTACTTTATTTATTTAGTTTGGGTTGGGTTTAGTTTAATTTAGGTTTAGGTTTAGGTTTTATTTATTTTAGTTTAGTTTTAAGTTTATTTTATTTTTGTTTTAGGTTTAGGGTTTAGGTTTTATTTTTTGTTTATTTTAAGTTTTATTTTAGGTTTATTTTTTATTTATTTTATTTATTTTATTTTATTTTTATTTATTTATTTATTTTTATTTATTTTAGGTTTATTTTTTTTACATTTTTTTTATTTTAGTTTATTTATTTTTTTAGTTTAGGTTTTTTTTATTTTAATTTAGTTTATTTATTTATTTATTTTTAGGTTTATTTTAGGTTTTAGTTTAGGTTTTATTTTATTTTATTTTTTATTTATTTAGGTTTAGGTTTTATTTATTTTATTTTAGGTTTATTTAGTTTAGTTTAGGTTTTATTTATTTTAGGTAGGTTTAGGTTTATTTTATTTATTTTAGTTTATTTATTTTTTTTATTTTAGTTTAGGTTTAGTTTTATTTTTTATTTTAGTTTAGGTTTAGGGTTTAGGTTATTTTTTATATTTAGTTTTATTTATTTTATTTATTATTTATTTTATTTTTATTTATTTATTTTTTTTATTTATTTAATTTATTTATTTATTATTATTATTATTTTATTTTATTTTATTTAATTTTTTATTTTTATTATTTTTTATTTTTAGTTTATTTTTTTTTATTAGTTTTTATTTTATTTTTTTAGTTTATTTATATTTTTTTTAGGTTTATTTTTATTTTTATTTTTTGTTTTAGGTTTATTTTATTTATTTTTTAGGTTTAGGTTTGGTTTTATTTTAGGTTTATTTTTTTTTTAGTTTAGGTTTAGGTTTATTTTAGTTTATTTTATTTTATTTAGTTTAGGTTTATGTTTAGTTTTTAGGTTTAAGTTTAGGTTTATTTATTTAGTTTAGGTTTAGGTTTAGCTTTTTTTATTTTTGTTTATTTTAGGTTTAGGTTTTTTAAGTTTAGGGTTTAGGTTTTTTTGATTTATTTTTTAGGTTTATTTTTTGGTTTAGGGTTTTTTTATTTAGTTTTATTTTATTTATTTTAGGTTTTGTTTTATTTTTATTTTATTTTAGTTTTATTTTATTTAGGTTTTTTTTTTTTAGTTTATTTATTTTTTTAGTTTAGTTTATGCTTTTATTTATTTATTTTAGTTTATTTTTTATTTTTTATTTATTATTTTTTTATTTTATTTAGGTTTATGATATTTAGGTTTTAATTTAGTTTATTTTATTTTATTTTTTTTATTTTATTTAGGTTTAGATTTTTTATTTATTTATATTTTATTTATTAGTTTAGGTTTAGTTTTTTGGGTTTAGGTTTATTTATTTATTAGTTTAGTTTATTATTAGTTTATGGTTTTATGGTTTTAGGTTTAGGATTTTTTATGGTTAGTTTAGGTTTAGGTTTTAATTTATTTTTAATTTTTTATTTTTTTAAGTTTAGTAGTTTTAGGTTTATTTAGTTTATTTATTTTATTTTTATTTATTTTAGTTTATTTTATTTTTATTTTTATTTAGGTTTATATTATTTTTTTTATTTAGTTTAGTTTATTTATTTTTGGTTTTTATTTTTTAGTTTATTTTATTAGTTTAGTTTTTTATTTTTTAGTTTAGTTTTATTTTATTTTATTTTATTTTTTAGTTTAGGTTTTATATTTTTTTTTATTTAGGTTTTAATTTATTTTTTTTTTTATATTTTTTTATTTTAGGTTTATATTTTTGATTTTTTAGTTTAGGTTTAGGTTTTTTTAGTTTATTTTATTTATTTAGTTTTGGTTTAGGTTTAGGTTTAGTTTATTTTATGTTTAGGGTTTAGGTTTTATTTATTTTAGTTTAGTTTATCTGGTTTTGGTTTAGGTTTATTATTATTTTTTTATTTTATTTATTTTAGTTTTTATTTTTTATTTTTTATTTATTTTAGGTTTATTTTAGGTTTATATTTATTTATTTATTTTATTTTATTTTAGTTTATTTTATTTTATTTAGGTTTTCTTTATTTTTTAGTTTAGTTAGTTTTTTATTTATTTTATTTAGTTTAGTTTTATTTTTTTTATTTTGTTTTAGTTTATTTTTTTTGATTTTTTTTTTATATTTTATTTTTTATTTAAGTTTATTTTTTTTTTTTGGTTTTATTTAGTTTAGGTTTAGGTTTTTTTTATTTTTTAGGGTTTAGGGTTTAGGGTTTATTTAGTTTTTTATTTTAGGTTTATTTTTAGTTTAGGTTTAGGTTTATTTTAGTTTATTTTATTTTATTTAGTTTAGGGTTTAGGTTTAGTTTATATTAGGTTTAGGTTTTATTTATTTTTTTTAGTTTAGTTTATTTTATTTTTAGGTTTATATTTTGTTTATTTTATTTTTATTTAGGTTTAGTTTTATTTTTAGTTTTTTTAGGTTTATTTATTTATTTATTTTTAGGTTTTATTTTATTTATTTTTTAGTTTAGTTTTTTAGTTTTATTTTATTTTATTTTAGTTTATTTTATTTTATTTTATTTATTTTTTATTTTATTTAGTTTTATTCTTTTTATTTTATTTTTAGTTTAGTTTATGTTTTATTTATTTTATTTAGTTTATTTTTAGTTTAATTTATTTTATTTTTTTAGGTTTAGGTTTTAGTTTAGGTTTTATTTTATTTTATTTTTATTTATTTATTTAGGTTTTATTTATTTTATTTTGGTTTTATTTAGTTTAGGTTTAGGTTTTATATTTTAGTTTAGTTTAGGGTTTATTTATTATTTAATTATTTGTTTAGTTTAGGTTATTTATTTTAGTTTATTTAGTTTAGGTTATTTATTTTATTTATTTTTTTTTATTTATTTATTTTATTTTATATTTGGGTTTTATTTTTTATATTTAGACTTTATTTTATTTATTTTAGTTATTAGGTTTAGTTTAGGTTTATTATTTATTTTTTTAGTTTAATTTTTTATTTTATTTATTTATTTATTTTATTTATATTTTATTTTAGTTTATTTTTTATAATTAGTTAGTTTAGGTTTATTTAGTTTATTTCTATTTAATTTTAGTTTATTTTATTTTTTATTTTTATTTAGGTTTATTTTTTATTTTTATTTAGTTTAGTTTATTTATTTAGTTTAGGTTTTATTTTATTATTTTTTTAGGTTTAGGTTTATGTCTAGTTTAGTTTAGTTTATTTTTTATTTTATTTTAATTTTAGTTATATGTTTAGGTTTTATTTAGTTTTTAGGTTTAGGTTTTAGGTTTTTTTATTTAAGGTTTATTTTTAGGTTTCTTTTTAGTTTAGGTTTAGGTTTATTTTTAAGTTTATTTTAATTTATTTAGTTTAGGGTTTAGGTTTAGTTTTTTTAAGTTTAGGTTTAAGTTTTTATTTTTTGGTTTAGGTTTTGGTTTTATTTATTTTTTTTAGTTTATTTTATTTTAGTTTTATGTTTATTTTAGGTTTTTTATTTTAGGTTTAAGTTTTTTTAGTTTAGTTTAGGTTTTATTTATTATTTATTTTTTTAGGTGTTATTTTTATGTTTATTTTTTAGTTTAGGTTTAGGTTTTATTTTATTTAGGTTTTGTGCCACCATCTTCAAGATCTTTGATGGCGTAATAGATAATACATTGCACACATTAGGGATTTTAATTAGGTTTAGAGGTTTTTACCTTTTAGTTTAGGTATGGTGTTGCATTTGATTGGTAGAAACTGTTTAATGGTTTGAAGACTTTTCGGGTTTGGGTATCTTCAACAAGAGGTTTGTTGGAGTTTAGAGGGTAGGGTGACCTCATTATGGAGAAATAAAAACTTAGCGAGTCCTTTGTTGATTACATTCTCAGGTGGCACAACCTGAGCATGAAATGCGAACCACAGCTTCTCAAGAATATCCATGGCCTAGTTGCCTTCATGCTTAAGGGCTTTATCAAAAACATTTGAAATTAATCAACAAGGCTAGCCTACAATAGGAAGCCAGCAGTTGCCATTTCATGACCAATCATCTATGCCCAAGCAACCCGCATGTTAGTCTTTGAATTGTATCACTTTAAGGAATAGCTTGAAACAACTACAAGTTGAGCCATAGTTATCCTAAGGAATACTTATTAGAACAACCATCAGTTCTATTAGAGTTCTTGGATACTTACATCTTCTTGGACAAAGAAGGTTAGTATATCTCTTTATTTGAACCTCAAGAAGATCATTTCTAAGATCAAGAAGCTTTCCTTTTAGGTGCAGTAGCTCAAACCTCCAACACCAAGGAAGATTTCTAGTTGCAGGATAACGGTGAAGGTGATAGCCCATGAGCAACTCACCATACTTAGATAGTCCAGGTGGCCTACACCTCCCGGTCGGCACTCCCTCCACCGTTATAGCTACCACCTCTTCTGCTAACTCCTCTTCTATCGGTAGGAGCATTGTATCTATGAATAAGGGCACTAAATCTATAACTCTGCTTATATTACTTGATTTCTATCATGTACCTCCACCCAAAAAAAATTAATGAAGAAAGCTAATTCTACTTATATATTGTCTACATCTGATGCTCTTGATTTTATTCCAATTGAAATCTCTCCAAGTCTAAATAAAAATAATAACTCTAGTACTTTTGATCCTTTCCTATCTGATTCAAAGTCGGACAATCCTTCTCTGAATCAATCAAGTTCACCACTTGAGATTGACTTGGAGACAACTAACTCTGAGGATCTCATAGGAGAAGCTGTAAGTATGCCCGATGAGAAGGTAAACTTTCCACAAGCTCATCATTCCAAGAAGTCACTAAAGTTAAGCTAGCGATGACAAAGTTCTACCTCCTAGGGCAGCACGTTTAAGGATAAGCAAGTCATTGATTCCAATGAGTAGATAGCCCCTCCATAGGATGCTCCACCCATGGATATGCTTGTGGAGGACCAAGCCATAGTTGATTATACTGTCATAGCTCACCTTAGAAAGTTTCCAACTAAGTAAAGCATAAACGACACCCTTGTCTTATCCAAAGAGATGACAGAATCTATAATCAAGGCCTTACTTGATCTACAGATATGCTTAGCTTAGCTGACCGCTACTAAAGAGGAGGCATGTCACTCAAAAGACATCTTAGGAGTTACATTCAACAATGAAGACTTACTCATAGGGGCCACTGAGCACAACCGCCTCTTTACATTATAGTGGATGTTGGCATATACAGGCTATCCAGAGTTGTTGTTGACCCAGGTGTATCACTCAACATTATGAGTCTTAGAACCCTTGCCTACTAGAGGATCGACATCTTCAAACTCCCAAAAGAAAGGATGATGTTGAGAGGATTCAATGAACAAGAACCCTTGTGGTGTTTATTTTTGGATGTAGGGGGGTACATTTCGAGGTGATCAGGTACAACATTGAGGTATGATGTACTATCTCCAAAGATAGAGGAAACACCCTACAGTAGACTTAATCACGTAATAAGGACTCCTAAGGCATGATGGGTCTTTGAATGTACCGAAAATTTTTCCCCTACTTTACATGGATGAATAAAGCAGGGTTTACATTAAAGCAGGTTCTTAGGTTCCCTATGGAAGCAAGCCTCCATAGTTAATTACATCTTAGGAAATAAAATTGCTTAAGAATACTCTCGATTAAAGTAGACAATTATCAACTCCAAAGATTTCATGGTTAGACTATCAAAGGATTGGGCAAAATCAACTGGAAAAGTTCAAGGAGAAGACTTATTTTTGGAATCCAAATGAAATAACTAAGAAATGCTCATGATACTAGGAAGCCTGGTAAGCATTCCAATTTATCCTATGGTTGGGCTTTATAATTTTGAAGTTGAAGAGATTTATATGTTTTGAGTTGAAATTTAATTAGATTACTAGTGCTTATAATCCACCAACATAAGGTTGTGGGAATGCCTAAGAGGTGAGGATTTATGCTTATAGCCCAAAGGAAATAGCTACCTCGGATCCTAAATCTAGGGAGCTTTAGTAAGAGCTAAAGCACGACCTAAATCTAAGTGACCGGTGGACATAGGGTTTACCACCATAAGAGAGAATAAATTGTCTGACTTTTGGACTTATAACTGCCTGGAGTGGCCGCCAGCTAACTCCTCCTACATTTTTAAAACAATGTAGTCTAGTCTTATGAATTACAAGATAGCTAGAGTAGTTATTTAATTAGAAAGAGACTAAAGTCCTAAACAGACTTCCTAAGAGAGTAGAGCATGAGTGGTATGGGCATATGAATTAGTCTATAGATGCAAAATCTTTTCAAATTTTATTTCATTTTAGACACATCATTTTGATAGAGGCTTAGATTTTATGCTTAAATGCATGATGAAATAGGTTGTGGATCAAATCAGCTAGAAGAAGGTGTTCTCCACAACAAGGGATGCCCTCACAGGTCAAGCATTCCTTTATCGTGCAAAGATGGAAATTCTTCATGTTCAAGAGAAAAATAATATGTATGCATGATGTGAAACATACAACCATACAACTAAGGGGTTACTAATTCTTTTAATTATATTATTTATGTCTTAGACTTTATGATAAGGTTATGAGTTGTTTAAAATTTAGTTATGAGTGATTCACTGGATATAAATGTTTTTTTATCGTAAGAGCTTAATCGTATCCAAGCCACACATTAAAAAATCAATCATTTAAGAAACTATGAAAAGCATGCCATCCTAATGCATAATGTAAACATAAGATCAAATAATTATATAAAATATCATAAAAGAATAAAAGACCGGTGCGGTTGGGTACCAATATACAACCCAAAAGGAGAAAAGATGGGTAGCCGAGCTCTACCCTTATACAACCTAGAATATAAAGAATAATTATAATTGTATTAAATCCTATGGGGTCTTCTTTCTTTATATCTCCATTTCTATTTTGTTCCTTCTTTAATTTGGATGGTGCTTCAAAGGCATCACATGGAACCCGAGGATAAATCCTTCTAGCCCTTTGCTCATCCTAATCCCTCATAGCACTAATCTAATTCCTATTGCAAAAATTACATTTCTGTGGGAAAAGTAAATCTTACTACACCTACAAAATAGAGGTTAGCTAAATATACATATAATCCCAAGTAGTTGTATTTATAATTTGGACTTATCATCCTATACAAGGGTAACTAGGCCCACCTGTCCTAACTTGGATTATGCTTAAAGCTTTAAGCAACATGTAAAAAGAGCATTCACATTTATTTTTAAGCATCCCTTAAGCATAATCTCCTATAAAAAACATGATTAGGCTAATATTGACCTATCATCCAGTCTACAAAGCATACTCCCTAACATCCAATCTAAAATAATAAATCACAAAACAAAACATACATCACATCATACACTATCCTAATTCAGAGCTAGAAGTGGTGACTTAATTCTAATGTGTGTATTGAGGCTTATGTGGTAAGTTTTGTTAGGCATTAGTTTTGTATTTTCTAAGGGTAGAAAGATTCAATTTAACATGAAAGGTTGATTTCACTTGAAGTAGTTTAATTGATTTGAGAATTTTAATTTGTGTTTCTTTTGTTTCATTTGATTACACTTAGCAACTAAGTGTTATAAAAAGAGAAAAAGAGGATTGTCCTCTTTCATCCATAGCTTAAGCCACTTTCTAAAGTATATTAATTTGATTAGTTCTCTTTAGTGAATGGCTTATTGAATGAATTAATTAATCCTAAGTTTTGGTTCACTTTAAATAATCTATTTAAAATGAAAGACATCTTAAGATTAATTTAATTGAATTACTACCACATGACATATATTAAATCATTCCTTTACATCACATGTAACATGCATATGATTTAATCCTTAGTGTATCTATACATGCAACATATTTTAGCACACTCAAATGATGAATGTATGAGTATGTTTAGAATTTATATTTTATTTGATTGAATTATTTAAACATATTAATTTAAAACTTTATCCAAATTCTTATACAAAAAAGACATAAGAATAAAATTAAATAAGCATGTGTCGTTGTTAAACTAGGGAAGTGAGGTAATCAAATGACCTCCTTGGAGCTAGCTAAAGCATCATATTCTAGGGATTTCTAGACTATATACCCATTTTCATTCAAACATATGTAAATTCATATACCTGAACATAGGAAGTAAGCTCCAAATCATATGGCTAATTAATTCAACCACTTAGTTAATTATGAATGCATGCAATTTTAATGTAAAATGGGATTTTCATTTAGTAATCACACACACACACACACACACACACACACACACACACACACACACACACACACATATATATATATATATATATATATATATATATATATATATATATATATATATATACATATGAAGATATAGGCAAGTACATGTCATTGTTAAACCGAAGTGAGGTAATCAAATGGCCTCCTTGGGTCTTGCTAAAACCTTGTATTCGAGATGTATTATATACTTGCTTTTCTTGGACACACATGGATGTATACATAAATGTGGAAAGAAAACCATGCAAAGATTGCATATTTTTTATTGAATCATTTATATATATGAATTAAAGCTCTATCCAAATTCTAATGTTTAAATACATTAGAATGAAATCAAATGGGTACATGCCATTGTTAAACCATGGAGGTAATCAAATCACCTCCTTGGGGCTAGCTAAAGCATCATGTTCCCAAGATGTTCAGACTATATACCCATTACCATTCAGTCTTATATAAATCAACAATTTAATAGAGGAAAGAGAACTCCACATTCATAGACTTAAGCTATAAGCAGATGCTTTTCTTATGTATTTATAACTAGCATCATAACACATATTATTATTCATTTATAAGCTTTTGAAAAAAACATTTGGATTTAATAGTGATAATAGCCATGCATATATTAAATTAAATCAACAAATGTAAGCTTACATAAAGGAAATCCATTTTATTTTACTTGATTTAAAAAGATGGATACATGAATTCAAATGACATAACAAATTTAACATGATTGGAAAGAGGAAAATCAAATATAAGCAAGTGATTCTTTCAACCAAACTAGTTCTTAAGGACAATCAAATCAAATAAGATTATTTAAAGCAAACCAAAGCTTCTTTATTAATTAAGTTTTGGATTTGATTTGATTTAAAGAGGAGAATAGAAATCATTGCTTCCTATTTTAAACTCATTCCAACATTAGTGATTTGATTTAATTTAAGGAAATGTAATTAAGTTGATTTTATTAGTTAATTAAGTTAACCCTTAATTAGATAAATTAATTATCATTACCATGTCACCTTAAAGTAATTAACTAAATAATTATGAGCCAAAATGATATGCATGGATAATAAACTTGAAATGATCCTAGAAATAAAAGAGGCTAAACGTGGCTTTTGATTAATAGTTAATTAAATTAATTTATTAATTACTCTTATGGTTTTCACATGTGGACTAACCATAATTTCATTAAACTCTTATAGGTTATTAAATACCTAAAGATCTCCCCCATGATTTAATTAATTAAGGCCTAATGTGATTATGATTTCAATTTGATTAAGTGATTTAATTAATTAGTTAAATCTAAATTAATTTCATTTTAAAAAAAAGGTGAAATGAACTTAGGGAAAGGGGTCCCAACCCTATTCCTTAGTTCACTTACAGTTGAACAATGATTAATAAACTTAATGAACCAATTTGTTACTATTTATGGTATTAATTAATGATTAATTAACCTAAAAGAGTAGTTAAGGTTTAATTAGTCAATTTTCCTAATTAAGTTAGCAATAAATCCCAAGAAAATCATGGGAGGCAGAGGTCATCCCAATAAATTTTCTCACAAAATTTGGGATTAATTTCTTAAGTAATTAAGCTAATAAAATTTGAAATAAACCTTAATTACTATTCAAAATTAGTTAAGATTATTTTTAACTAATTCTCCTCTAAAATACCTTTAAAATGAGTATTTATTTCTATTTTTTATTTTTACTATGATTTTTAGAAGTTTTAACCATTAGAAAAGATTAATTAAACCTAATTAAAGCCTAATCCTATTGGCGCCATGTGCCACGCTAACACGACACACTTTCCATGTGGCACCATTGGATTGGCTACTTAAAACTTATCTGATTGAGCTCCTATGTGGTAGAGGTGGACGTGCTTTCTCATTCATCATCTGATCTAAGATCAGATGGCTACAATTAATCATATAGCTTAATAGGATTAGATTAGATCGATCTAGCAGATCTAATCACAACCGTTCATTCTAATTAAGCAGAATGGACGGTGCATGATCTAATGTCACACGAGTGTGGGAGAATGGAGTCCATCCACCATTGTTCACTTTATCTGAGCTTACCTGAGCTCGGATGAACACCAAAAGGATCCCACACTTTCATGGCATCAATCAGAGGGGATCAAATGTTCAAGATCACACGAGATGCAAGTTTTCTTCAAAAAGCTCCAACCCATGTTTTCCTATGTATTAGTTTTGGAAGCATACCTGATCGAAGCTCAAGACTATCAGCTCGAATGATTGGGGAAGCTTCAAATAGTGGAGACGAAGCTTAGTTGACCAGCAATTGGATCAATTCTTTGATGTTCACTCAGAAGGCCATGAACTGATGTTTTAGAGCTTGGCTTTCATCAAGTCCCACCTCCGTGCTCATGAAGCTTAAGAGATGATTTATTCTTTCTCGATGAGGCTTAAGGAAAGTGTGTGCAAAGTTAATTTGAGTTTGATGAAGAAATGGGGAAGTTAGGTCAAAAATGGGAGTGTCTTATTTCAGGATGGACGAGAATGTCATTTTTGAATCGAAGAATGATCTTGGGAGCTTAGGAAATGGCTCTAGCAGCTCATCTTGAGTAGTTTGGGATATGAAGAATGATTTTTGTGTGTGCTTGAGTGGAAACAAGGGGGTGTATACCCCCTTCATCTTGATCGGATGGTGGGATCAGTTTGGCTTTAGTGGCCGTCGGCCATCTTAGAGAGTCATGGGTG
Source organism: Cymbidium sinense (assembly GCA_021442155.1). Lineage (NCBI taxonomy): Eukaryota > Viridiplantae > Streptophyta > Magnoliopsida > Asparagales > Orchidaceae > Cymbidium > Cymbidium sinense. Next base: position 33,133,120 of record CM038214.1, read on the forward strand.
GCAGGGAGGATGTGAGTTGGCTCAGCTTGGTTGGTTGAAGGTGTGGAGGTGGCTGCCATAGAGAAATCATGGGTGTCTTATGGGTTTAAAATGCTCCAATGTAGAGGGTGAGGTGATTTTACCTCCCATGGGTCATGGCTGACCAAACCACCCCTTGGGTTAGGTTGGGCAGTGACCTAGGTGCCTAAGAGGACCATTGGGAGAGTACCAAGTGTCCAAGGATTGGAAATGACCACTTACATAGGTGATTTATCTCATGTGATGCCCTTGACCCAAGGGTAAAATGATCATTTATCATTGGATTTATTTGGAAAATTTGAAATGAGCCAAAAGTGGGTTTGCCCAAATTTTAAGTCAATTGGAGTTGATTTGGTTAGGTTTGGCTTAATTTGACACACTTAGATCAAATTAGGTTAAGATGGCCAATTGGTCAAATTGTGTCAAACCAATTCATATGATCATTTGGGATGTTTTGGTTCAATTAGTTTGGTTTAGTTTGGCTTAGATTTTATTTTTGCTAATTTGAATTCATTTGGGTCAAATGGGTTAAGTTGACCAATTTGACTAAAATGGCCAAATTGACTTGGGTTGGGTGTTGGTTTGGGTTTAGTTAACCAATTGAAGATGATTGTAGGCTTTGGTTCCAATTAATTTGGATTTGGTTTTGATTTAGGCCAACTTAAACTTTTAGGTTAATTTGGGCTAAGTAGGTCAATTAGTCTCAATTGGGTTCAATCATGGCTTTGGTCAAGTTCAACAATAAATTTGGAATGAACTTGAGCCATTGGTTGCAATCAATTTGGTTTATATCTTGATTTGACCCAATTTGATCTTTTAGGTCAATTTGGGTCAACTTGGGTCAAGAGGGCCAATTGGGTTTGGTTTGACTCAATTAAAGGTCAAGTCATATTCAAATATTGATTTAGATTTAGTATGAATCATTGGTTTCAAAGGATTTGGCTTAGGTTACAATTTAGCTAGTTTGGGTTCATATGGGTTAAGGGGTTGACTTGGTAAAATGACTAAGTTGACTTGGTTTGACCCAATTTGTGATAATTGATCAACCTAGGGTGATCAACAATCATGATGGGAGGTTTTGATGGGCTTGATTAAATCCAATTTGGGTAGGATTAGAACTTGGCTCAAATAGGTTAAATTGCCACTTTGGGTCAAGTGGACCAATTGGGTTCGTTGGCTTGATTTTGGGTTGAGTTTGATTTAGTTGAGTTTATATATGGATTTGGGATTGATATATAAACTCAATTTACAATGGCTTAGTTCAAATGGGTTTTGGTTCATCGAACATTTCAAGTCAAATGGGTTAAGTTGGGTTTGACTTGGGTTGATTTTGGTTTGGCTTGATTATTGTTGCTTTCATTTATATTTGTGAATATGATTGAAGGTATCATTGAGTCATCAGAAAATCAATTGAATTTGGATTTTGGAATAAAGGAATTTGGCTAAGTCCATGGAGTTAGGTCATGTGTCTTAGGTTTGGATTTTGATTTGGTTTGATTTAGTTTTCATGAATTAAATATATATTTCTTTTAAATTTGTGAAGATGATTGAAAATCTGATTGATTTATGAGAAAATCAATTGAGTTTGAATTGATTTTGATTATGATTTGGCTAAGTCCATGGGATAGGTCATATAGCTTAGGAAGGGTTTAGATTTAATTTTATTTAGTTTGATTTAGTTCTGATTATTTGAATGTAGATTTGATTTATATTTAGGAAGATGATTGAAGATATAAATTGATTATGAGAAAATCAATTGATTTTGGATTGATTTGGATTAAGATTTGGCTAAGTCCATGGGATATGTCATATGGCTTAGGAAGGGTTTCAAGTTTGGATTTGATCATGGGCTTCAATCATTTGGTTTTGGAATTTAGGCTAGGATTTGGATATGAATTTGATGTTTGAATTGAACTTGAGGTTTTGTTTGAGAAGGTGAACACATATTGGATTTGGGTTGCAGGGTTGGTGGATTATCCTGATCCCTAAGGCATAACCTTATCTTATGGTTAACCCTTCAAAGTATTTAGGCTTAGGTTAAGTGTTTACCTAATTGTTAGATGTGTCTTATGACTAGGAAAGGCTTAGTGTCTAGAAGACCTCTAAGTCTATGATGGAAATATTGAATCCACAGTCCAAAAGTGAGGTCAATAGGCCTTAGCCTCTATATTGTTGCCCTTAGATGATTGGAAGGCCAAGTTTCACATTATAAACTTGGATACATCTTTCAACACTTTGCTTGGGATAGCCTGGATACATGAGAACAACATAGTTGTATCCTCCTTACATCAGTGTATGAAGTTTGTGAGAGGTGGGATCATCTACTATGTCAAAAGCCATGAATAGTTCATGTGGTCAACATATTTGAAGATGCAGCTTACTACCTCCCTCAAAATCAACAAGTTTATTCTCACAAACTTGGAGAAAGTTTAAAAATAAAAGAAAAATAAAAATAAAGAGAAATGGAAAGAGAAAAAGAAAAAAAGGAAAGAGAAAATGAAAAAAAAAGGTAGCATAAATAGACTTGGAGGAGGAAGTGAGCCTGACATTAAATTCCACCCACAGTTCGTTACACCATTTGAACATATGGGTAGGATGATCTGAACTCCACCAGGAGAGGAAGAGGCCAGTTTAGAGGTAGTCCTAGGGGTTGAAAACCTCTTTTTTGGCCAGCTAATAGAGGATATGTCCCAATTACCAGGAGTACACCTGTTATCCATATAGACTTAGAATTTAGTTCATTGGATGAGTCTTATATGGTTAGCACATTAGCTAACTCTTCTCATTAATAGATTCCCTTAGAGATGATACTTGAGCCAGATAGTGATGAAGACCGGGCTTTGAAGCAAAGCAGAAGTGTATCCAAGTCTATATATGAAATACTTAGGCATCAGTTGGGACCCTTACCTCTAACCCCACTTTCTTCTCAAAAGGTGAGGTTTGGTTGTTAAGGAAGCCCATAAATCATCCATATGTGTGAAGACTCAGAGCTTCTTTCTGGGAGCATCATCCTAAAGTCAAGAAGTTCATGTAGAACTTGAGGATGATTCATATAAAGATTTAATAGAATTACCTTCTAATTGGTACTTTCCTTGTGTTTATAATTTAGCAAAGATAGGGTTAATCCACATACTTGGTCAAAGAATAGGTTAGACTACTTCGAAAGAATATGGAAGAACAAATGCAAAAGCTCTCCATTAAGATCAGGACTAGGATTCGATATAGTGGGTCCAATCGATGATGATGATTACTGCTTAGTCATCACCAATCATTTAGAATCTAATAGTTTCTTTTCAAATCACATCAACTTATATGAGGAGCTATGCTTAGAAGCTTCAGATGATCTAGATGATTTTGAAGTCAAAGATGCATAGCTAGAGTTTGAAGAATAGATCATGTCAACCATCGGTGAGCTCAAAGAAATCAACTTAGGAAATGAAGAAGATCCACGCTCGACATACATCAGTTCTTTGTTAAATGAAATTAAAACCAATGACTTAGTTAGGCTATTGACTAAGTTTAAGGACCTCTTTGCATGGAGTTATGAAGAGATGCCTGGATTGCTCACGTAGCAGTCCATAAACTAGCAATAGCCTACTGCTAACCCTATCAAGCAAGCTCCTAGATGCATGCAATTAGATATAGAACAATAGGTCCTTTATGAAGTCAAGAAATTGATCAATGTTGGCTTCATTTGAGAAAAAAATAATACCCTTGGTTGCATGTCATCCCATTTAAGAAAAGAATGGTCAAATTCACATATGCTTTGATTTTGGGATTTAAATTAGGCATGTCCGAAGATGAATTTCACTACCAATCCTAGAGCGATGGTGGGACGTTGCCTCATCTCATTTAGTCTTTTCTTTCATAGATGGCTCATCTAGATAAAACCAAATAAAGATGGCCCCGAAGATGAAAGAAACACTACTTTTAGAACCCACTAGAATATATTACTATAAGGTCATGCCTCTAAGACTTAAAAATATCGGTGCTACACGCTAGTGGGTTATGACTCGAATCTTCGAAGAACTCATTCAACATCAAGTCAAATGCTATGTTGATAATCTCATGGTCAAAAGTAGAGAAAAGGATGACCATCTCTTTGACTTGAGAGTAGTTTTCAAGTAGTTAAGATAATTTAATCTCAAAATGAACCCCCTAAAGTATGCATTCGGAGTAGCTTCAGAAAAATTTATTAGGTTTGTTGTCTGACAACAAGGATTTAAAATCAATCCAGAGAAGATCAAGGCGATATTAGAAATGTCATTCCCTAGAAGTTTAACTCAACTCAGATCATTCTAAGGGCGGTTGGACTATCTAATATGCTTTATATCCAACCTATCGGGAAGATGTCAGCCATTCTTAGCTCTTGTCAAAAAGAATGCCAAGTTCAAGTGTGATGACAAGTGTGAGCATGCCTTCAAAGAGATCAAGCATTACTTGATTACACCATCAATTCTAGTAATAGAGTTTTTATTTTATGTTTAGGTTTTACTTTATGTTTTATTTTACTTGTTTAGGTTTAGTTTTAGTTTATGTTTTATTTTACTATGGTTTAGATTTTATTTATTTATTATATTTTTATGTTTTATTTAGTTTAGGTTTAGGTTTTTAGCTTTTTAGGGTTTAGGGTTAGTTTAGGATTTAAGGGTTGGGGTTCGGGTTTAAGGTTTAGGGATTAGGGTTTAGGGTTTGGGGTTTTTAGGGTTTATGGTTTATGGTTTAGGGTTTAAGTTTAGGTTTAGGGTGAAGTTTTAGTTTATGTTTTTATATTATTTTATTTTATTTATTTTGGTTTAGGTTTTTTTTATTTTATTTTTAGGTTTTATTTAGTTTAGGTTTAGGTTTTTAGCTTTGTAGGATTTAGGGTTTAGGGTTAGTTTAGATTCTATTTTGTTTATTTTACTTTTATTTTAGGTTTAGGTTTTTTCTAAGTTAGGGTTTATGTTATGTTTTTATTTATTTATAGGTTTTATTTTTAGGCTTATTTTTTAGGTTTAGGTTTCTATTTAATTTTTATTTTATTTTATTTTAGGTTTATTTTATTTTATTTTATGTTTAGTTTTATTTTATTTAACTTTTCATAATTCGCTTTATTTTATTTTATAGTTTCATTTAGGTTTTATTTATTTTATTTTAGTTTACTTTTATTAGTTTATTTTATTTTATTTTTAGGTTTAGGTTTAGGTTTTAGTATAGGTTTTGGTTTTTTTATATATTTTATTTTTAGCTTTTATTTAGTTTAGGTTTAGGTTTTTAGGTTTTTAGGGTCTAGGGTTTAGGGTTTAGGGCTTAGGGTTTTAGGGTTTATTATTTTAGGGTTTAGGGTTTAGAGTTTAGGGTTTAGTGTTTTAGGGTTTAAGATTTAGGGTTTAGTGTTTAAGCTTTAGGGTTTAGGGTTTTTAAGATTTAGGGTTTAGGGTTTTTTTAAAAAAAAATTATGTAAATCGTTAAGTTTAAGTTTATTTAGTTTATTTAGTCTAATTTTTATTTATTTTATTTTTTGTTTTTATTTAGGGTTTAGGGTTTAGGTTTTAGGGTTTTAGGTTTTGGATTTATGGTATAGGGTTTTAGGATTTAGGTTTTAGGGTTTAGGGTTTAGGGTTTAGAATTTTTAGGGTTTAGGGTTTAGAGTTTAGGGTTTATGTACTTGGTTTAAGGTTCAAGTTTTATTTTAGGGTTTAGATATTTAGTTTTTTTTAACAGGGAACAATATTAGATTAAATATTTCATTTTTTTAATTTCATCAACCAAGTAACACACCAAGTTTTCTAAGACACAAGGGATGACATAGATAAAAATGAGCACTCATAGAGCAAATCAAGAACCCTAGATAACTAGAACTATCTTTATTGTAAAGATGCAGTTCCACAAGTAGTTGATCAACAACCATTCTTGGTTTCATAATTCCCATGAAACCCCGACCTCTGGTGGCGGGGATCCACCATCATATCCCATCTCTCCTCCACCTCCACCATGGATGTAACCTCCGTTGCTCCTCTCGCCTCCATAACCACCACTGCTCCGACCACCACTTCCATATCCACCAGCACCTCCAGATCTCCTACCACCACTGCGATAACTGCCACCTCCGCCTTCGCCTCCACCACAAGATCTAGATTGAGCCTGGTTGATGGTGATGTTCATGTCATCAAGGTTCTGCCCATTATTAGGGTTTAAATTTAGGTTTTGGTTTAGGTTTATTTGGTTTTAGGGTTTAGGTTTATTTATTAATTTATTTAGTTTCTTTAGGTTTAGGTTTAGGGTTTGGGGTTTAGTGTTTAAGGTTTAAGATTTAGGGTTAGGGCTTAACATTTAGGGTTTAGGATTTAGGATTTTAGGATTTATGCTTTTAGGGTTTAGGGTTTAGGGTTTAGGGTTAGGGTTTAGGGTTTAAGGTTTAGGGTTTTTTAGGGTTTAAGTTTCAGGGTTTAGGGTTTAGGGTTAGGGTCTATGGGTTTTTTTAAAATTAAGTGAACTAATAGGTATAGGTTTATTTAGTTTATTTTTTTCTTTATTTTTCGTTTATTTATTTTTTATTTTTATTTAAATTTATTTTTTATTTTTATTTAGTTTAACATATTTATTTTTGGTTTATTTATTTTATTTTAGGTTTTGTATTTTATTTTATTTTATAGGTCTAGGTTTAGGTTTAAGTTTATTTCTTAGTTGGGTTTTATTTTTATTAAATTTTTTATGTTTAGATTTCATTTTTTATTTTTAGGTTTAGGTTTAGGTATTTATTTATTTATTTTGGTTTAGCTTTTAGGTTTTTATTTTAGGGTTATTTTTAAGCTTTATTTTTTTAGTTTAGGTTTAGGTTAATTTTTAGTTTATTTTATTTTATATAGTTTAGGTTTAGGTTTAGGTTTAGTTTATCTATTTTAGTTTAGTTTATTTTAGTTAAGGTTTAGGTTTATTTTATTTTATTTATTTTATTTTTATTTTAGGTTTAGGTTTTTGGTTTAATTTAGGGTTTAGGTTTTATTTTTCATTTACTTTAGGTTTAGGTTTTTCTTTAGTTTTTATTTTATTTTATTTTAAGTTTATTTTTTTATTTTACTTCTATTTTTTATTTTATTTAAGTTTTTAATCTTAAGTTTATTTTATTTTTTAGTTTAGTTTAGGTTTTATTTATTTTATTTTAGTTTAATTTTGTTAGTTTATTTTATTTTGTTTTTATATTTAGGTTTTAGTATAGGTTTTTATTTTATTTTGTTATTATTTTAATTTAGGTGTATGTTTTTTTTATATATTTTATTTTTAGGTTTTATTTAGTTTAGGTTTAGCTTTCTAGAATTTTAGGGTTTAGGGTTTAGGGTTTTAGGGTTTAATGTTTAGGCTTGAGGGTTTAGGGTTTAAGGTTCTTTTAAAAAAATTAAGTAAACTGTTAGGTTTAGGATTTTATTTTATTTTATTTTTTATTTTATTTAGGTTTAGGGTTTTTTATATTTTTTATTTTGATTTTATTTAGTTTAGGTTTAAGTTTTAAGTTTTTTGTGGTTTAGGATTTGATCAAAGTTTTAACCTTAAGGGCTTTAGGGTTTAAGGTTAGGGTTTAAGATTTAGGGTTTAGGGTCTATGGTTTAGCATTTAGCATTTAGTCTTTAAGGTTTTTTTTTAGAATTTAGGGTTTTTTTAAGGGTTACAATTTTTTTTTCAAATTAAGTAAACCAAGTAGGTTTAGATTTATTTAGTTTAGGTTTAGGATTTAGGGTTTATGGCTTTTTTTAAAAAAAATAAAAAAATGTAAATAAGTTTAGGTTTATCTAGTTTATTATGTTTATTTTAATATTTATTTTAGTTTATTTTCTTTTTTATATTTATTTAGATTTATTTTTTATTTTTATTTAGTTTAGTTTATTTATTTTAGGTTTATTTATTTTAGTTTATGTTTTTTATTTAACTTTATTTTTTAGGTTTAGGTTTAGGTTTAGTTTTCTTTTTTAGTTGATTTTTATTTTTATTTTATTTTTTAGGTTTAGATTTTATTTTTTATTTTTAGGCTTAGGTCTAGGTTTGTATTTATTTTTTTAGGTATAGGTTTAGGATTATTTAAGGGTTATTTTTAGGTTTTATTTTTTTTGGTTTAGGTTTAGGTTTATTTTTACTTTACTTTATTTTATTTTATTTAGGTTTAGGTTCAGGTTTTTTTTATTTTAGTTTTAGGTTAGGTTTTATTTGTTTTAGTTTAGTTTATTTTAGTTTAGGTTTATGTTTATTTTTTTTATTTATGGATTAGGTTTTATTTTTTATTTATTTTAAGGTTTTATTTTTAGTTTTATTTTTTTAGTTTTAGGTTTTTATTTGGTTTTTATGTAGTTTTTATTTTATTTAATTTTAAGTTTATTTTATTTTTATTTTCAGTTTATTTTTTTATTTTATTTGGGTTTTTTATTCTTAGGTTTATTTTATTTTTTAATTTAGTTTAGGTTATTATTTATTTATTTAGTTTATTTTTATAAGTTTATTTTATTTTATTTTTAGGTTTAGGTTTATTTTATTTTATTTTATTATTTCATTTAGGTTTTTTATTTATTTTATTTTTAGGTTTTATTTAGTTTAGGTTTAGATTTTTAGCTTTTTAGGGTTTAGGGTTTAGGGTTAGTTTAGGGTTTGACATTTGGGGTTTTAAGGTTTAAGGTTTAGGGATTAGGGTTATGGTTTGGTTTAGGTTTAGGGATTAAGGTTTAGGAGGTTTAGTTAGTTGGTTTTAGGGTTTATGGTTTTTTAGAGTTTAGGGTTTAAGGTTGTAGGTTTAGGGTTTATGATTTAGGATTAGTTTTAGGGTTTATGGTTTATGGTTTAGGGTTTAGGATTTAGGATTTAAAGTTTAGGTTTTAGGTTTTCAAGTTTTTTTTAAAAAAATTAGGTAAACCAATAGGTTTAGGTTTATTTAGCTTATTTTTTTATTTTAGTTCATTTTATTTTTTATTTTTATATAAGTTTATTTTTATTTTATTTAGTTTATTTATATTTTATGTTTACTTATTTTAGTTTAGGTTTTTATTTTAGTGTATTTTTGGATTAGGTTTAAGTTTATGTTTATCTTTTAGTTTAGTTTAATTTTATTTATTTTTTAGGTTTAGGTTTGATTTTTATTTTTTAGGTTTAGGTTTTTATTTATTTTTATGTTTAGGTTTTAGTATTTTATTTTAGGTTTATTTTAGGTTTTATTTTTAGTTTAGGTTTAGGTTTATTTTAGTTTATTTCATTTTCTTTAGTTTAGGGTTTAGGCTTAATTTATTTTAGGTTTAGGTTTTATTTATTTTAGTTTAGCTTATTTTAATTTAGATTTAGGTTTATTTTTATTTTGTTTATTTTAGGTTTAGGTTTTTTTTTAGATTTAGGTTTTTTTTTTAATCTTTATTTTTTAGGTTTATTTTTAGGTTTAGTTTTTATTTAGTTTTATTTTATTTTATTTTATTTTCATTTTACATTTAGTTTTTATTATATTAAAGTTTTTTTATTTTTAGGTTTATTTTATTTTTTAGTTTAGTTAAGATTTTTATTTATTTTATCTTATTTTAACTTTTATTTTTATTTTATTTTATTACTGCTTTTAGGTTTAGGTTTAGGTTTATGTGTAAGTTTTAGTATAGTTATTTATTTTATTTAGATTTATGTTTTTTTTATTTAGTTTAGGTTTTTTAGGATTTTAGTTTAGGGTTTAGGGTTTAGGGTTTAGGGGTTCATTTAGGGTTTAGGGTTTAGGGTTGTGGGTTTTAGGGTTTAGGTTTTAGGGTTTAGGATTTTGGGGTTTAGGGATTAGGGTTTAGGGCTTTTTAGGGTTTGTGGGTTTAGGGTTTAGGTTTAGGTTTTTTTTCAAAATTTTTTAAATTTTATTATTTTTTAAATTAACTAAACTGATTGGTTTATGTTTATTTAATTTATTTTATGCTTAGTCACTTTATTTTAATTTTTATTTTGATTTATGTTTTTTTATTTGGTTTAGTTTATTTTAGGTTTATTTATTTTTGTTTAGGTATTTTATAATTTTTAGGTTTAGGTTTATGTTTATTTTTAGTTTAGTTTTATTTTATTTTATTTTTTATTTTAGGGTTAGGTTTAGGTTTTAGATTTTTATTTAGGATTATTTTAGGTTTTAGTTTAGGTTTAGGTTTATTTTAGTTTATTTATTTTATTTAGTTTATGTTTATGTTTAAGTTTAGGCTTAGGTTTTATTTATTTTAGTTTAGTTTATTTGTTTGGTTTAATTTTTTAATTTTAGGTTTTTTTTTAGATTAGGGTTTACTTTATTTTTTATTTATTTTAGGTTTATTATTATGTTTAGGTTTATATTTAGTTTTATATTTATTTTCTTTTAAGTTTATTTTATTTCTATTTTAGGTTTAGTTTTTATTTTATAATTTTTCTTTAATTTTTTTATTTTTTTTATTAATTTTATTTTTTGGGTTTATTTAGTTTAGGTTTAGGGTTTTAGGTTTATATGGTTTAGGGTTTAGGGTTTTAAGGTTTATGCTTTTAGGGTTTAGAATTTAGGGTTAGGGTTTAGGGTTTAGGGCATAAGGTTTTTTAGGATTTATGGTTTAGGGTTTAGGGTTTAGGGTTTAGGTTTTAAGGTTTAGGTTTATGATTTAGGGTTTGTGTTTTTTTTAAAAAATTAAGTAAATAGATATGTTTAAGTTTATTTAGCTTATCTTTAATTTATTTAAGTTTAATTTACTTTTATTTTATTCTAGTTTATTTTATTTAGTTTTCATTTATTTATTTTAGTCAGTTTTATCTAGGTTTTAGCAACAATGTAACCGAACGAAGCACAGCCAAGTTTATTTTTAGTTGAGTTTTTTTTATTTTAATTTTAGGTATAGGTTTTATTTTTTATTTTTTGGTTTTTGTTTATGTTTTAATTTAATTTTTTTAGGTTTAGATTTTAGCTTTTTATTTTAGAAATAATTTTTTGGTTTTATTTTTTTAGTTTAGATTTAATTTTAATTTTAGTTTATTTTATTTTATTTAGTTTATGTTTAGGTTTAAGTTATATTTATTTTAGTTTAGTTTTTTTTAGTTTATGCTTAAGTTTATTTTATTTTATTTATATTTTAGGTTTAGGTTTTCATTTAGTTTTTATTTTATTTTAGGTTTATTTTATTTTATTTTCCATTTAGTTTTTATTTTATTTAGGTTTTTATTCTTAGGTTTATTTTATTTTTTAGTTGAGTTTAGGTTTTTGTTTATTCTATTTTAATTTATTTTGATTAGTTTATTTTAATATATTTTAGGTGTTTAGGTTTTAGTTTAGGTTTTATTTTATTTAATTTTAATTTTATTTTATTTAGGTTTAGTTTATTTCTTTATTTTATTTTGTTTTAGTTTAGGTGTTTCTGGTTTTAGGGTGGTAGGGTTTAGAGGGTTTAGGGTTTAGGGTTTAGGGCCAAGGTTTAGTTTAGAGGTTTAGGGGTTTAGGAGGTTTAGGGAGGTGGAGTGTGAGTTTAAGTTTTAGTTAAGGGATCAGTTGTGGAGAGCCCAGTTTACTGAGGATTTAAGGTTTTATTAGTGGTTTAGGTGTAGGTTTAGGGTTTAGGTAGGTGGGTGGTAGGGTCAGGTCAGTCAGTATAAGGTTTAGGGATCAGAGAGGTTTAGAGAGACTTATGGTTTAGGATCTAGTTTGTTAGTTTAGGTCAGTGGTTAGGAGGGTTGGTGGTTAGGGTTAGGGTTTAGGTTTAGGGTTTAGGTTAGTTTAGGTTTAGGTTTAGGGTTATATGTTTAGGGTCGTAAGTTTAGGGTTTAGGGTTAGTTTTAGGGTTTAGGGTTTAGGGTTTAGGATTTAGGATTTAGGGTTTATGGTTCAGGATTTTTTTTAAAAAAAAATTAGGTAAACCGGTAAGTTTAAGTTTATTTAGTTTATTTTTTTATTTTTTTAGTTTATTTTATTTTTTATTTTTATTTAGGTTTATTTTGTATGTTTACTTTGTTTATTTTATTTATTTTTTGTTTATTTATTTTAGTTTAGGTTTTTTATTTTAGTTTATTTTTAAAGTTTAGGTTTAGGTTGATGTTTATTTTTTAGTTTAGTTTTATTTTTATTTTATTTAATGTTTAGGTTTTATTTTTTATTTTTAGGTTTGGTTTAGGTTTTTATTTTACTTTTTTAGGTTTAGGTTTTAGGATTTTATTTTAGGTTTATTTTTAATTTTTTTTTAAATTTATGTTTAGGTTTATTTTTAATTTATTTTGTTTTGTTTTTTAGGGTTTAAGTTTAGTTTATTTTAGGTTTAGGTTTTTTTTTAGTTTATTTTAGTTTAAGTTTATGATTATTTTATTTTGTTTTTAGGTTTAGGTTTTCTTGGTTTGGTTTAGGTTTTATTTTTTTTATTTATTTTATGTTTTATTTTAGGTTAATTTTTTTAGGTTTAGGTTTTTATTAATTTTATTTTGTTTTATTTTAGGTTTAGTTTATTTTATTTTATGTTTAGTTTTTATTTTATTTAGGTTATTTATTTTATGTTTATTTTTTTATTTATTTTATGTTTATTTTAGTTTAGTTTAGGCTTTATTTATTTTATTTTAGTTTAAGTTTTATTTTTTTATTATTTTTTTATATTTTAGGTTTAGGTTTAGGTTTAGGTTTATGTTTTAGTCTAATATTTTTTATTTTATTTTATTTTTTATTATTTTTAGGTTTAGGCTTTTTTATTTATTTTATTTTTAGGTTTTTTTTAGTTTAGGTTTAGGTTTTTAGGTTTTTAGGGTTTAGGGTTTAGGGTTTGCGGATTAGGGTTTAATATTTAGGGTTGTAGGTTTTAGGGAATTGGGTTTAGGGTTTATGGTTTAGGGTTTAGTGTTTGGGTTTTGGGTTGGTTTTAGTTTATGGTTAGGGTTTTTGTTTGTTTTTTGTTTATTTTAACAATGAACAAAATTCAGATTCACCATTTCTTCTTTTCAATTTAATCAACCAAGTAACAAATGAGGGAAGTGAGGTAATCAAATGACATCCTTGTGGCTAGCTAAAGCCTTATGTTCCCGGGATGTCCAGACTATGTACGCATTACCATTCAATCTAATACATATCAATATATGAATAGAGGAAAGAGAACTCAACATTCGTACACTTAAGCTATAAGCACATGCATTTCTTATGTATTTATAACTAACAAAATAACACATATTATTATTCATTTATAAGCTTTTGAAAAATACATTTGGATTTAATAGTGATAATAGCCACACATATATTAAATTAAATTAACACATTCTAGCTTACATAAAGAAAATCCATTTTATTTTACTTGATTTTCAAACGATGGATGCATGAATTCAAAAGACATACCAAATTTAACATGATTGTAAAGAAGACTATCAAATCTAAGCATGTGATTCATTCAACCAAAATAGTTCTTAAGGACAATCAAATCAAACAAGATTATTTTGATGCATACCAAAGCTTTTTTATTAATTAAGTTTTGGATTTGATTTGATTTAAAGAGGGGAAGAGAAATCATCACTTGCTATTTTAAACTAATTCAAACATTAGTGATTTGATTTAATTTAAGGAAATGTAATTAAGTTGATTTTATGGGTTAATTAAGTTGAACCCTTAATTAGATGAATTAATTACCCTTACCAGTGTCACCTTAAAGTAATTAACTAAATAATTATGAGCCAACATGATATGCATGGAAAATAAACTTGCAATGATCCTAGGAAGTGAAAAAGGCCTAATGCAATTAGCTCATGATTAATAGTCAATTTGATTAAGAGACTTAATTAATTCCTCTTATGGTTCTCCCACACATGTGGACTAACCATAATTTCATTAAACTTTTTTAGGTTATTAAACACCTAAAGATCTACCCCATGATTTAATTAATTAAGGTTTGATGTGATTATGATTTCAATTTGATTAGGGAAAGGGTTCCCAACCCTATTCCTTAGTTCACTTACTGTTGAACAATGATTAATAAACTTAATTAACTAATTTATTACTATTCATGGGATAAATTAATCATTAATTAACTTAAAAGAGTTGTTAAGGTTTAATTAGTCAAATTTCTTAATTAAGTGAGCAATAAATTCAAAGAAAATCATGGGAGGCAGAGGTTATCCCATTAAATTAACCCACAAAATTTGGTATTAATTGCTCAAGTAATTACAAAGTAATTAAACTAATTAATTTTCCAATTAAACCTTAATTACTATTTAAAATTAGTTAAGATCATTTTTAATTAATTCTCCTCTGAAATACCTTTAAAATGTGTATTTATTTGCATTGTTTTATTTCTCTATGATTTTTTATGATTTTTAGAAGTTTCAGTCATTAAAAATGATTAATTAAGCCTAATTAAAGCCTAACCTTATTGGCACCATGTGGCAAACTGACGTGGCGCACTTTCCACATGACACACTAACGTGGCATGCTTTCTACATAGTGTCACGAGACTGGCTACTTAAAACTTATCCAACTCAGTGCCTACGTGGTGGCGGTGGATGCGCTTTCTCATCCTCCATCTGATCTAAGATCAGATGACTACAATTAATCCCATAGCTTAATAGAATTAAATCAAATCGATCTAGTGGATTTAATCATGATTTCCCATTTCGATCATGTAGAATGGATGGTGCTTGATCTAACATTCATGCGAGTGAGAGAGAATGGAGACCATCCACCATTGCTCACTTGATTTGAGATTACCTTAGCTCAGATCAACTCAAAATAGATCCCACACCTACACGATATCGATCAGAGGGGATCCAACAGTCAAGATCACATGAGATGCAAGTTTTCTTCAAAAATTTCCAATTGATTTATGGCTAAGGTTCAATTTTGGAAGCATACCTCACCAGAGCTCAAGGTGGATAGATCGAACAATTGAGGAAGCTTCATCTATTGGAGATAAAGCTTTGTTGAGCAGCAATTGGATCAATTCCTTGTTCTTCACTCAGAAGGCCATGAACTGATGATTTGGAGAATGGCTTTGATCAAAGTCCCACCTCTGGTGCTCGGGAAGCTTGGGAGATGCTTCGTTCTTGCTCGACGTGGCCTAGGGATGGTGCATGCAAAGTTAATTTGAGTTTGATGGAGAAATGAGAAAGTTAGGTTGAAAATGGGAGTGTTCTATTTTGGGACTGATGGGCATGGAATTTTCTGATCGAGGAATGAGCTTGGGAGCTTAGAAATGGCTCTAGCGGCTCATCTGTGTAGCTAGGGCTATGAGGAATGATTTTGTGTGTGTTTGAGTGGAAATGATGGGGTGTATACCCCTTCTTCTTGATTGGATGGGTTTGGCTTCTAGTGGCCATTCGGCCATCTCAAAGAGTCGTGGGTGGCAGGGAGGAGGTGAGTTGGCTAGTCTTGGTTGGTTGAAAGTTTATGGTGGCTACCAAGGAGGAATCATGGGTGTCCTATGGGTTTCAAATGCTCCAATGGGCAGGGTAACGTGATTTCACCTCCCATGGGTCATGGCCAACCCAACTACCCCTTGGGTCAGGTTGGGCAGTGTCTTAGGTGCTTAGGTGGACCATTGGGAGATTACCAAGTGGCCAAGGAATGGAAATGACCACTTACATGGGTGATTTGTCTCATGTGATACCCTTGACCCAAAGGTAGAATGATCATTTAGCATTAGATTTGATTTAGGGTTAAGGTTTTAAATATTTAGGGTTTAGGGTTTAGTTTTAGGGTTTAAGGTTTAAGGTTTTAATTATTTAGGGTTTAGGGTTTAGGGTATAGGGTAGTAGGTTTAAGGTTTAGAGTTTATGGTTTAGGGTTAGTTTTAGAGTTTAGGGTTAGGGTTTTTTCATTTATTTTTTTATTTTTGAAATTAAGAAGGGTTTAGGTTTATTTAGTTTAGTTTTTATTTATTTTGGTTTATTTTATTTTCTATTTTTCTTTAAGTTTATTTTTATTTTTATTTAGTTTAATTTATAAATTTTAGTTTATTCTTTTTATTTTAGTTTATTTTTTATGTTTATGTTTAGGTTTAAGTTTATTTTTTAGTTTAGTTTTATTTTTATATTATTTTTAAGTTTAGGTTTTATTTTTATTTTATGTTTAGTTTTAGGTTTTATTTTAGGTTTATTTTTAGGTTTTATTTTTAGTTTAGGATCTTTATTTTAGTTTATGATATTTTATTTAGTTTAGGTTTAGGTTTAGGTTTAGTTTATTTTAGGTTTAGGTTTAGGTTTACTTAATTTTTTATATTAGGTTTAGGTTGCTTTTTTAGTTTATGGTTTCAGTTTTATTTATTATTTATTTTTAGGTTTCATTTTTAAGTTTATTATTTAAGTTTAGGTTTTTATTTAGTTTTAAATTTATTTTAATTTAGGTTTATTTTATTTTAGGTTTATTTGATTTTTATTTTAAGTTTAGTTTTTATTTTATTTAAGTTTTTTTTAGTTTAGTTTAGGTTTTATTTATTTTATTTTTAGCTTAGTTTTTTTTATTTTTATTGTATTTTTCTTTTAGGTTTAGGTTTAGGTTTTACTTTATGATCTTATGTTATTTTATTTCTTTATTTTATTTTGGTTTAGTTTTTTTATTCATTTTATTTTTATCTTTTATTTAGTTTATGTTTGGGTTTTTAGCTTTTAGGGTTTAGGGTTTAGGGTTTAGTGTTTTTTTTTGGGTTTAGGGTTTAGGGTTTATTTTAGCTTTAGGGTTTAGGATTTATTTTAGGGTTTGGGTTTTGGGTTTAGGTTTAGAATTTTATTTTAGTTCATTTTTTATTGTTAGGTTTAGGTTTATGTTTAGGTTTTTTTTAGGTTTAGGTTTATGTTTTTTTTTTAAGTTTAGGTTTTAGGTTTTCATTTTAGGTTTATTTTTAGGATTTATTTATTAGTTTAGGTTTAGGTTTATTTTTAGTTTATTTTAGTTTAGGCTTAGGTTTATTTTATTTTGTTTATTTAATTTTTTATTTTAGGTTTAATTTTTTTCTTTTAAGTTTAGGGTTTATGTTCTATTTTTTATTTATTTTTAGGTTTTCTTTTCAAGTTTATTTTTTAAGTTTATGTTTTAATTTAATTATTAATTTATTTTATTTTATGTATATTTTATTTTTATTTTATGATTAGTTTAATTTTATTTAGGTTTTTTATTCTGAGGTTTATTTTATTTTTTATTTTACTTTAGGTTTTCATTTATTATATTTTAGTTTAATTTTATTTGTTTATTTTATTTTATTTTGGTTTAGTTTTTTTTTTTTATTTTATTTTATTTTATTTATTGTTTAGGTTTTTTTTATTTTTAGGTTTTAGTTTAGGTTTAGGTTTTCAAGTTCTGTGGTTTAGGGTTTAGGTTTAAATTATGGAGGGTTTAGGAGTGTTTAGTTTTTTTGTTTTAGGGTTTAGGTTTTAGGGATCTGTGTTTTTAGGTGTGGTAGTGGATGGTAGGTTTAGGGATAGTTTAGGGTTAATGGTTTCTTTCAGGGTTTAGGGTTTAGGGTTAGGGTTTTTTTATTTTATTTTATTTTATTATTATTTTTTTAAATTAAGTAAACTAGTATGTTTAGGTTTATTTTGTTTATTTTTTATTTAGTTTAGTTTAATTTATTTTCTATTTTGATTTAGGTTTATTTTTATTTTTATTTAGTTTAGTTTATTTATTTTAGTTTAGGTTTTTAATTTTAGTTTATTTTTTAGGTTTAGGTTTAGGTTTAGGTTTTTTAGTTTAGTTTTATTTTTATTTTATTTTTTAGGTTTAGGTTTTATTTTTTAAGTTTAAGTTTTAGTTTAGGTTTTAATTTATGTTTTTAGGTTTAGGTTTTTGGTTTTTATTTTAGATTTATTTCTAGGTTTTATTTTTTTAGTTTAGGTTTAGGTTTTTATTAATTTTTTATTTTATTATATTTTAGGTTTATCTTATTTTTATTTTAGGTTTAGTTTTTATTTTATTTTATTTAGTTTAGTTTAGGTTTTATTTATTTTTATTTTAGTTTAGTTTTTATTTTTTATTTTATTTTATTTTTTAGGTTTAGATTTGGTGTTAGTTTATGTATTTATTATATTTATCTTTTTATTTTATTTTGGTTTAAGTTTCTTTATTTATTCTATTTTTAGGTATTATTTAATTTAGGTTTAGGTTTTTAGCTTTTAGGGTTTACGATTTAGGGTTTAGGGTTTAATGTTTAGGGTTAATTTAGGGTTTAGGGTTTAGGGTTTAGTTTGGGGTTTAAGGTTTAGGGTTAAGGGTTAGGGGTTTTTTATTTTATTTTTTATGTTTTTTCTTCCGAATTAAGTAAACTGGTAAGTTTTGGTTTATTTAGTTTATCTAGTTTATTTTTTATTTATTTTATTTTACTTTATTTTTTATTTTTATTTAAATTTAAATTTATTTTTATTTAGTTTAGTTTTTTTATTTTAGTTCATTTTTTGGGTTTAGGTTTATGTTTATTTTTAGTTTAGTTTTATTTTTATTTTATATTTTAGGTTTAGGTTTTATTTTTTTTTTAGTTTATGTTTTCTTTTATTTTATTTTTATGTTTAATTATAGGTTTTATTTATTTAATGATTTAGGTTTATTTAACTTTATTTTATTTTACTTAGTTTATGGTTTAGGTATGTTTATTTTAGTTTAGGTTTAGGTTTTGTTTATTTTAGTTTAGTTTATTTTAGTATAGGTTTAGGTTTATTTTATTTTATTTATTTTAGGTTTGTGGTTTATGTTTTATTTTTTATTTATTTTTAGGTTTATTTTTTAGGTATTAGTTTTTATTTAATTTTTATTTTATTTTATCTTAACTTCATTTTATCTTTATTTTACCTTTAGTTTTTATTTTATTTAAGATTTTTATTCTTAGGTTTATTTTATTTTTTAATTACATTTAAGTTTTTATTTATTTTATTTTAGTTTAACATTTAAGATTTTATTTTATTTAAGTTTAGAGTTTAGGTTTAGGTTTATGCCTGGGTTTTATTTTATTTTATTTAAAAGTTTTAGGTTTTATTTAGTTTAGGTAAGTGAGGTTTGGATCTGGGGTTTAGATGGGGAGTTTTTTAGGGTTTAGGAGGGTGAGGGAGGTTTAGGGAGTTTAGTGGAGGGAGGATTTAAGAGAAAGGTTTAGAGTGGAGGGAGGGTTTAGGAGGAGAGGTTTAGATTTGGGAGGGAGTGGAGTTTAGGGGTGGGTGAGAGGGGTGGGTAAGTGAGTAGGGTGTGGGAGTGGGAGGGTGAAGGAGGTTGCATAGAGTTCTGATTTAGGAAGGGTTAGTTTTAGGGTTTAGGGTTTTTATTTTATTTTATTATTTTCTTTTTTTAAATTATGTGGACTCATAAGTTTAGGTGATTTTAGTTTATTATATTTATTATTTCTTTTATTTTTTTATTTTTATTTAGATTATTTTTTAAATTAGTTTAGTTTATTTATTTTAGTTTAGGTTTTTTATTTTAGTTTATTTTTTTGGTTTAGGTTTAGGTTTAGGATTATTTTTTAGTTTAGTTTTTTTTTTTAGGTTTCGGTTTTATTTTTTATTTCTAGGTTTAGGTTTAGGTTTTAATTTTAATTTTTCTAAGTTTAGGTTTTAGGTTTTTATTTTAGGTTTATTTTTAGGTTTTATTTTTAGTTTAAGTTTAGGTTTATTTTAATTTATATTATTTTAGTTTAGGTTTAGGTTTAGGTTTTATTTATTTTGGTTTAGTTTATTTTATTTAGTTTAGTTTACATTTTATTTTATTTTTATTTTAGGTTTAGGTTTTTTTTAAGTTTATGGTTTAGATTTTATCTTGAGGTTTATTTATTAGGTTTTGGTTTTTAATTATTATTTTTATTTTATTTTAGGATTATTTTATTTTATTTTAGGTCTTTTATTTTATTTAGGTTTTATTTTTAGTTTATTTTTGGTTTTTTATTTATTTTTATTTTATTTCCTTTTAGGTTTAGGTTTAAGTTTAGGTTTAGGTTTTAGTTTTAATTTTTATTTTATTTTATTTTGGTTTAGGTTTTTTATTTATTTTATTTTTAGGTTTTATTTAGTTGAGGTTTAGGTTTTAGCCCTTGTTTTAGGCTTAGGGTTTATTTAGGGTTTGGTTTTTAGGGTTTATGGTTTTGGGTTTAGGGTTTAGGTTTTAGGGTTTAGGGTTTAGGGTTTAGGCTTTTAGCATTTATGGTTTAGGGTTTAGGGTTTTTACAGTTTACAGTTTAATTTTAGGTTTAAGGTTTAGGTATTAGTTAAGGATTTAGGGTTTTTGGTTTTTTTTTAAACACAGAACAAATTCAGATTCAACATTTCTTCTTTTTGATTTCATCTACCAAATAACACACTGAGTTTTCTAAGACACAAGTGGCGACATAGTTCAAAAATTAGCATTCATAGAGCAAATCAAAAACTCTAGATAACTAGAATCATCTCTATTATAAAGACATAGTTCAATAAGTAGCAGATCGAATCAGTCGTTCTTAAGTTTCTATAGTTCCCAACAGAACCACCATGACCTCTCGAGTAGCGTGATCCACCATCATATCCGTGATCTCTCTTTCCAACACCACCACGGCTATAACCTTCATCGCTCTTCGCACCTCCATAACCACCACTACTCCGACCACCACCTCCATATCCACCAGTACCTCTAGATCCCCCACCACCACTGCGATTACTGCCGCCTCCGCCTTCACCTCCACCGCTAAATCTAGACAAAGCCTAGTTGATGGTGATGTTCCTGCCATCAAGGTGCTGCCCATTCTTAGGGATTATGTTTATTAGGTTTTAGGGTTTAGGTTAATTTTAGGTTTAGGTTTTTTTTAGTTAAGGGTTTATGTTTTATTTTTATTTACTTTAGGTTTTATTTTTAGGTCTATTTTTTAGGTGTACATTTTTATTTTACTTATTTTATGTTTAGGGTTTAGGGTTTCAGGTTTAGGGTATAGGATTTAGTGTTCAAGGTTTAAGGTTTATGGTTTTGGGTTTTTTTTTTTAAAAAACATTAGGTAAACACGTAGGTTTAGGTTTATTTGGTTTATTTAGTTTATTTTATATTTTTATTTAGGTTTATATTATATTTTTTATATAGTTTAATTTATTTATTTTATGTTTATTTATTTTAGTTTAGGTATTTTATTTTATTTTTTTAGGTTTAGGTTTAGGTTTATGTTTATTTTTTAGTTTAGTTCTATTTTTATTTTATTTTTTAAGTTTAAGTTTAAGTTCTTATTTTATTTTTTTAGGATCAGGCTTTTGATTTTTATTTTAGGTTTATTTTTAGGTTTTATTTTAGTTTAGTTTAGTTTATTTTAGTTTATTTTATTTTATTTAGTGGTATGCCAAGTTTATTTAGTTTAGGTTTAGGTTTATTTATTTTAGTTTAGGTTTAAGTTTATTTTATTTTATTTAGGTTTAGGTTTTTAGTTTAGGGTTTAGGTTTTATTTTTTATTTTTTTATTTTATTTTAGGTTTGTTTTTAGGTTTTATTTAGTTTATAATTTATTTTATTTTAAATTTATTTTATTTAGGGTTTAGGCAGTGGTTTGGGTTTAGGGTTTAGAGTTTAGTGGTTTAGGGTTTAGCTTTAGGGTTTAGGGTCAGGTTTGGGGTTGGGAGTGTTTAGGTGGATTTAGGGTTTAGGTTTAGGGTTTAGGGTTTATGGTTTAGGGTTTAGGGTTTTAGGGTCTATGGTTTAGGATTTAGGGCTATCCATTTAAAGTTTAGGATTTAAGTTTAGGGTTAGGGTTTTTTTTATTCTTTTAAATTAAGTAAAATGGTAAGTTTAGGTTTATTTAGTTTATTATTTATTTATTTTAGTTCATTTTATATTTTATTTTATTTTTAGGTTCATTTTGTTTTATTTAGTTTAGTTTATTTAATTTAGGTTTATTTATTTTGTTTAGGTTTTTATTTTGGTTTATTTTTTAGGTTTAGGTTTATGTTTTTTGGATTTGTTTTATTTTATTTTTTTATTCGGTTAGGTTTATTTTTAGGTTTAATTTATTCATTTAGGTTTAGGTTTATTTTTAGTTTATTTTATTTTATTTAGTTTAGCATTTATGTTTAGTTTATTTTAGAATTAGATTTAGGTTCTATTTATTTTATTTTAGTTTATTTTAGTATAGGTTTAGGTTTATTTTATTTTATTTTATTTTTATGTTTAGGTTTTATTAGTTTAGGGTTTGGTTTTTTTTTTTTACTTTCTAGGTTTATTTTTAGGTTTATGTTTTATTTAGCTTTTATTTTATTATATTTGATGTTTATTTTATTTTATTTTTATGTTTAGTTTTATTTATTTATTTTAGGTATATTTTATTTTTAGTTTTGTTTAAGTTTTATTTATTTTAATTTTTTTAGTTTATATTATTTTTAGGTTTTTAGGTAGGTTTAGGTTTTAGTTTAGGTTTTATTTTATTTATATTTAGGTTTTATTTATTTTAGTTTTTAGGTATTTTAGGGCCAGGTTTTAGGTTTAAGGTTTAAGATTTAGGTTTAGGGTTTAGGGTTTAGAGTTTAGGGAGGGTACATAGGTGGGTTTAGGGTTTAGGGTTTGGGTTTAGTTGTTTAGGGTTTGTTTAGGTGTAGGGTTTAGTTTGGTCAGGTAAGTTTTAGGGTTTATGGTTAGGTTTTGTTTGTTTTTTTTCATTATTTTTTATTATTTTTAAAATTTTGTAAACTAGTAGGTTTAGGTTTATTTAGTTTATTTTTTTTATTTGAGTTTATTTTTTTAATTTTATTTTTATTTAGGTTCATTTTTATTTTTATTAAGTTTAGTTTATTTATTTAAGTTTAGGATTTTTATTTTAGTTTATTTTTTTGGTTTAGCTTCAGATTTTGGTTTATTTTTTGGTTTTGTTTTATTTTTATTTTATTTTATTTTTTTTAAGCTGTTTTATTTTTTAGGTTTAGGTTTAGGATTTTTATGTTTTTATTTTTTAAGGTTTAGGTGTTAGGTTTTCATTTTAGGTTTATTTTTATGTTTTAATTTTTAGTTTAGGTTTAGGTTTATTTTTAGTTTATTTTATTATATTTAGTTCAAGTTTAGGTTTAGGTTTAGTTTATTTTAGGTTTAGGTTTATGTTTAATTTATTTTTATTTTACTTTTAGGTTTTTTTTAGTTTAGGGTTTAGGTTTTATTTTTTTGGTTTATTTATTAGGTTTAGGTTTTATTTAGTTTTATTTTATTTTAGGTTTATTTTATTTTTATTTTTGGTTTAGTTTTCATTTTAGTTAGCTTTTTTATTTTTTAGTTTACTTTAAGTTTTTATTTATTTTTTATTTTATTTTCTTTTTAGGTTTAGGTTTAGGTTTAGGTTTTGTTTTATGTTTTTATTTTATTTTATTTTATTTTTTTATTATATTTTGGTTTAGCTTTATTTATTTTTTTAATTTTAGGTTTTAGTTCATTTAGGTTTAGGTTTTAGCTTTTAGGGTGGGTTGGTAGGTTTTAGTTGTTTGGGGTGGGTAGGGTTTAGGGTTTATGGTTTAGGGTTTAGGGTTTAGAGTTTAGGATTTAGGGTTTAGGGTTTAGGGTTTAGGTTTTAGGGTTTAGGGTTTAGGGTTTATTATTTTAGGGTTTTAGGTTTAGGGTTTAGGGTTTAGGGTTTTTTGTTTAGGGTTTAGGGTTTAGTTTTTAGGTTTATGGTTTATGGTCTAATTAAGGATTTAGGATTTTTGGTTTTTTTAAATAGAGAATAAATTCAAATTCAACATTTCTTTTTTTGGATTTCATTAACTAAGTAACACACCATGTTTTCTAAGACACAATTGGCTACATAGCTCAAAATGAGCACGAATATAGTAAATCAAAACCCCTACATAACTAGAACCATCTCTATTATAAAGACACAGTTCCATAAGTGGTAGATCGAATCAGCCACTCTTAAATTTCTCCAGTTCTAATCGGAACCACCCCGTCCTCTCAGGTAGTGAGATCCTCCATCATATCCCCGATCTCTCCCTCTGCCAAAACCACGGGTGTAACCTCCGTCGCTCTTCCTGCCTCAATAACCACCACTGCTCTGACCACCACCACTACGATAACTACGCCACCACCTTAACCTCTACCATAAGATCAAGACTGAGTCTGGTTGACGGTGATGTTCTTGCTGTCATAGTTCTGCCCATTCTTAGGGCTTAGGTTTATCAAGTTTTAGGTTTATGTTTATTTTTTAATTTATTTAGTTACTTTAGGTTTAGGTTTAGGGTTTGGTGTTTAAGGTTTAGAGTTTAGGTTAAGGTTTAGGGTTTAGGATTAGGTTTTGTGATTAAGGGTTTTGGGTTTTTTAGGGTTTAGGGTTTAGGGTTTAGGGTTAGGGTTTAAGGTTTAGGGTTTAGGGTTTCTTAGGGTTGTAGGTTTAGGGATTATAGTTTAAGGTTTAGGGTTTAGAGTTTAGGATTTAGGGTTTAAGGTTTTATTTTTTTTTAAATTAAGTAAATCGGTAGTTCTAAGTTTATTTAGTATAATTAGTTCATTTTTTATTTATTTTAATTTACTTTTTTTATTTTTATTTAGGTTCATATTTTATTTTTATTTAATTTAGTTTATTTATTTTAGGTTTATTTATCTTTTAGGTTTTTATTTCAGTTTATTTTTTAGGTTCAGGTTTAGGTTTAGATTTATTTTTTAGTTGATTTTTATTTTTATTTTATTTTTAAGGTTTAGGTTTTATTTTTTATTTTTTATTTTTTTAGGTTTAGCTTTTTATTTTATTTTTTTGGTTTAGGTTATTGGTTTTTATTTTAGGTTTATTTTTATGTTTAGGTTTATTTTTTGATAATTTAATTTTTTAGTTTAAATTTAGGTGTAAGTTTAATTTATTTGAGGTTTATGTTTAAGTTTTATTTATTTTAGTTTAGGTTTAGGTTTATTTTATTTTGTTTATTTTATTTTTATTTTAGATTTTGGCTTTTTTTAGTTAAAGGTTTATGCTTTATTTTTTATTTACTTTTAAGTTTATTTTTAAGTTTAGGTGTTTATTTAGTTTTTATTTTATTTTTTTTAAAGTTTAGGGTTTAGGGTTTAGGGTTTAGGATTTAGTATTTAGGGTTTAGGGTTTACGGTTTAGGATTTTTTTTAAATTAAGTAAACCGGTAGGTTTAGGTTTATTTAGTTTATTTTATATTTTTATTTAGGTTTATACTTTATTTTTTATTTAGTTTAGTTTATTTATTTTATGTTTATTTATTTTAGTTTAGTTTTTTATTTTAATTTATTTTTTAGGTTTAGGATTAGATTTATGTTTATTTTTTTGTTTAGTTTTTTTTATTTTATTTTTTAGGTTTAGGTTTTATTTTTAATTTTCAGGTTTATGTTTAGGTTTTTATTTTATTTTTTTAGGTTTAGGTTTTAGGTTTTTTTAATTTATTTTTAGGTTATATTTTTTAGTTTAGGTTTAGGTTTATTTTTAGTTTATTTTATTTTATTTAGTTTAAGATTTAGGTTTAGTTTATTTTAGCTTTTCATGTAGGTTTTATTTATTTTAGTTTAGGTTTAAGTTTATTTTATTTTTATTTTAGGTTTAACTCTTACAGGTAAATTAATGGGAATAATAGATATTATGGTTCATAGAATAATAAATATTTTATGTGTTCAAGAAAATAAATGGGTTGGGGAGAAGGCCGAGGAGATTTATAGTTTATGTTTTAAACTTTGGTATTCAAGTAGAAGTTAAACTAGAAATGGTGTAGGTGTGATTATAGATAAAAGTTTGGAGGATAATGTTATAAATATTAATAAATGTGGAGATAGAATTATAGCTTTAAAGATTATTGTTGATACTAAGATTCTCAATGTTATAAGTGTTTATGCTCCTCAAGTGGGTTTGGATGTAAGCTCAAAAGAAAATTTTTGGAATGAATTAGAGGGATTAATACAAAAGACACCTCTTAAAGAAAAAGTATTTATTGGAGGAGATTTAATTGGACATGTTGGTGGTGTAGAAGAAAGTATTCATGGTGGTTATGGATCTAATGACATATGATTTTAGTAGTTAGCTAATACTTTATTTAAGAAAAGGGATGAACATATTATTACTTTATAAAAATGGATCTAGGAAAACACAGATTGATTATTTTTTGATAAGAAAAATAGATCATTTAGATTGTAAAGATTGTAAGGTTATTCCAAGTGAAAGTTTAAGTACCCAACATCGATTATTAGTTTTAGATTTTAGGATGAAAGATTGTAATAGGAAAAATAAATCAAATTATTATCCTAGGATTAGATGCTTAAAGAACACAAATAAAAATATTTTTAAGAGCAAGCTACAAGAGCTTAGAATTTGGGATGTTCATAAGGAAGCTAATGTTATGTGGAAAAAAGTAGCAAGTGAAATTAAGAAGTTGCTAAAAAAGTTCTTGGAGAATCAAAAGGAAAAGCTTATTTTAATAAAAATAGTTTGTGGTGGAGTCAGAGTGTGCAAGAAAAGATATGAACTAAGAAACATTGTTATAAAATTTGGTTTCGATGTAAAAACTCAGAGAATTGGGAAAGATATAAAGTGGCATGCAAAGATTCTAAGAAAGCAATATATGAAGCAAAAAATTTTTTTTTATTGATTTATACAATAGATTAGATACCAAGGAAGGTGAAAGATGTATGAATAAGTTAGCCAACCAAAGAGATAGGATAAGTAAAGACCTAGTTCAAGTGAGGTGTATTAAGGATTAAAATAATAAAGTGTTTTTCTTAGAAAAGGATATTGAAAATAGGTGGATGAGATATTTTGATAAACTTTTCAATGAAGGATCTAAAATTATGATTGATTTTAGCAACCTTAATACCCTAAACAAAAATAGAGAATTTTGTTTTTATCATCGTATTAGTAAATCTAAAGTTAGAGAAGCTTTAAAGAAAATGAAATGTGGAAAAATAGTAGGACCTGATCATATTCCAATAGAAGTGTGGAAATGTTTAGGAGATCAAGGAATTTCTTGGCTTACAAATCTTTTTAAGGTTATTTTATAGACTAAAGAGATGCCAGATGAGTGGAGGAAGAGTTTGTTGGTTCCTATATTTAAGAATAAAGGTGATGCACAAGAGTGTGCAAATTATAGAGGAATTAAGTTAATGTGTCATACATTAAAATTATGGGAGAGAGTAACTGAGCATAGGTTACGATGTGATACAAATGTTTCTCACAATCAGTTTGGTTTCATGCCAGGTAGATCTACTATGGATGCTATACATTTGTTAAGAGGTTTGATGGAGAAGTATAGAGAAAGTAAGGTGGATCTACATATGATATTTATTAATTTAGAGAAAGCGATGATAAAGTTTAAAGAGTTGTTCTTTGGAGAGTTCTAGAATAGAAAGGAGTTAATATTTGTTATATTCAAACAATTAAGGATATGTATACTAGAGCTATTACTTGTGTCCAAACACAAGAAAGATTGACAAAATATTTGCCTATTTTAGCTGAATTACATCAAGGATCAACTTTAAGCCCTTATCTTTTTTCTTTTGTTATGGATGCTCTTACTAATCATTTATAGGAAGATGTACCTTAGTGTATGCTTTTTGCTAATGACATTCTTCTTGTTGATAAGTCTAGAGAGGTAGTCTAAGAGAAGCTTGAATTATGGAGTTCAACATTAGAGTCTAAAAGTTTTCATTTAAGTAGATCTAAAATTGAATATATGGAGTGTAATTTTAGTTGTAGAAGTTCTAGTGGTAGTGTTGTGACATTAGAACAAGTCATTAATAAGAGCAATTCAGATATTTAGGCTCTATTGTTCAAAATGATGGTGACATAGATGGAGATGTTATTATTAGACTTCAAGTTGGATGGATTAAAGTGGAGGAATGCATGTGATAAAAAAAAGTTCCACTTAAACTTAAGGGAAAAATTTTATCGATGGTGGTAAGACCGCAATTACTTATGGCGTAATGTTACTAACAAAAGAGAAGCATAAGACTGTTTGCTACGTAGATGAGGATGCTCAGGTGGATGAGTGGCTTTACTCATAGAGATAAATTGCGAAATGAGTATGTTCAAGAAAAAGTTGGAGTAGCTCTAGTGGCAGATAAGATTAAAGAGAGTCGCCTTAGATGGTTTGGTCACATAAAGCTTCGGTCGTCCGATGACCTGGCTAGCAGAGTAGATGCATTAGATTTGCCTTATGTTAAGAAAGGTAGAGGTGGAGCTAAAATGACTTGGTTAAGATGTATGAAAAATGACCTTAGTACAGTGGAATTAAATGAGAATTTGACACATAATAGGACACAATGGAGACGAAGAATTCATGTAGTCGACCCCGCTTAGTGGGATAAAGGCTTGTTATTATTATTATTGTTGTTGTTGTTGTTGTTGTATTTTTATTTTAGGTATAGGTTTTTATTAGTTTAGGGTTTATGTTTTATTTTTTATTTACTTTTGGGTTTTATTTTTAGGTTTATTTTTTAGGTTTAAGTATTTATTTAGTTCTTATTTTATTTTATTTTAGCTTTAGGGTTTAGGGTTAAAGATTTAGTGTTTAGGGTTTAGGGTTTACGATTTAGCATTTTTTTTAAAGTTAAGTATACCAGGTTTTGGTTTATTTAGTTTATTTTATATTTTTATTTAGTTTAGTTTATTTATTTAATGTTTTTTTTATTTTGGATTAGGTTTTTCTATTTTAGTTTATTTTTTAGGTTTAGGTTTAGGTTTATGTTTATTTTTTAGTTTAGTTTTATTTTTTTGGTTTAGGATTTACTTTTAATTTTTATGTTTAGGTTTAGGATTTTATTTTATTTTTTTAGGTTTAGGTTTTAGGTTTATTTTTTAGGTTTATTTTTTTTAGTTTATGTTTAGGTTTATTTTTTACATTTCTATTTTAGTTTAAAGTTTAGGCTTAGTTTATTTTAGGTTTAGGTGTAGGTTTTATTTATTTTAGTTTAGTTTATTTTATTTTCATTTTAGGTTTAGTTTTTATTTAGTTTAGGGTTTAGGGTTTTTTTAATTTATTTTTATGCTATATTTTTAGTTTTATTATTTAGGTTTAAGATTTTATTTAGTTCATAATTTATATTATTTTAGGTTTAATTTATTTTAGGGTTTAGGGTTTAGGGTTAGTTTAAGGTTTAGAGTTTAGGGTTTAGGTTTTGTTTTAGAGATTAGGGTTTAGGGTTTAGGGCTTTTTTAAATTAAGTAAACCAGTAGGTTTAGGTTTATTTAGTTAATTATTAATTTATTTTAGTTTATTTTATTTATTTATTTTTATTTAGGTTTATTTTTTATTTTTATTTAATTTAGTTTATTTATTTTAGATTTATTTATTTTAGTTTAAGTTTTTTATTTTAGTTTAATTTATAGGTTTAGGTTTAGATTTATGTATATTTACTAGTTTAGTTTTAATTTAATTTATTTTTTTTATGTTTAGGATTTTTTTAGGTTTATATTTTTATTCTATGTTTTTAAGTTTAGGTATTCTTATTTTATTTTAGGTTTATTTTATTTTTATTTTTCCTTTAGGTTTTATTTTACTTAGGTTTTTTATTTATTTTGGTTTAGTTTAGGGTTTTTTTTTAGTTTAGTTTTTTATTTTTATTTATGTTTTTAGGTTTAGATTTAAGTTTTAGTTTAGGTTTTTATTTATTTATTTTTATTTTTTTTTAGGTTTAGGTTTAGGTCTATGTTTATATTTTAATTTAGCTTTATTTTTTTTTATTTTTTTATGTTTAGGTTTAATTTTTAATTTTCAGGTTTAGGTTGAGGTTTTTATTATATTTTTTTAGGTTTAGGTTTAGGGCTTATATTTTAGGATCATTTTTAGGTTTTATTTTTTAGTTTATGTTTACGTTTATTTTTAGTTTATTTTATTTTATTTAGTTAAAGGTTTAGGTTTAGTTTATTTTAGCTTTAGGTGTAGGTTTTATATATTTTAGTTTATTTTATTTATTTGTTTTCTATTTTAGGTTTATGTTTTATTTTTTATTAACTTTTAGGTTTTATTTTTAGATTTATTTTTCAGTTTAAGTTTTTATTTAGTTTTATTTTATTTTATTTTAAGTTTAGGGTTTAGGGTTTTAGATTTAGTGTTTAGGGTTTAGGGTACACGATTTAGGGTTTTTTTAAATTAAGTAAACCATTAGGTTTAGGTTTATTTAAGTTTAATTTAGATTTTTATTTAAGTTTATATTTTATTTTAATTTAGTTTAGTTTAGTTAATTTATGTTTATTTATTTTAGTTTAGGATTTTTATTATAGTTTATTTTTTAGGATTAGGTTTAGGTTTATGTTTTTTTTAGTTTAGTTTTATTTTTATTTTATTTTTTTGGTTTAGGTTTTATTTCTAATTTTTAGGTTTATCTTTAGGTTTTTATTTTATCTTTTTAGGTTTAGGTTTTAGGTTTTTATTTTACGTTTATTTTTAAGTTTTATTTTTTAGTTTATGTTTTGGTTTATTTTTAGTATAATTTAATTTATTTAGTTTATTGTTTAAGTTTAGTTTATTTTAGGTTTAGGTGTAGGTTTTACATATTTTAGTTTAGGTTTAGGTTTATTTTATTTTCATTTTAGGTTTAGGTTGTTTTTTTAGTTTAGGGTTTAGGTTTTATTTTTATATATATTTTTAGGTTTTTATTTAGGTTTAGTTTTTTATTTAGTTTATCATTTATTTTATTTTATGTTTGTTTTATTTACGGTTTAGGGTTTAGAGTTTAAGGTTTTTTAAGGCTTAGGGTTTAGGTTTTTTTTAAAAAAATTAAGTAAACCAATAGGTTTAGGTTTATTTAGTTTATTTTTTATTTATTTTAGTTTATTTTATTTTATATTTTTATTTTGTTTATTTATTTCTTTTAGGTTTATTTATTTAAATTTAGTTCTTTTGATTTTAGTTTACTTTTTAGGTTTAGGTTTAGGTTTATGTTTTTTTCTAGTATTGTTTTATTTTTATATTATTTTTGAGGTTTAAGTTTTATTTTTATTTTTAGGTTTAGGTTTTGATTTTTATTTTACTTTTTTAAGTTTATGTTTTAGGTTTATTTTTAGGTTTTAGTTTTTAGTGTAGGTATAAGTTTATTTTTTTTAGTTTATTTTATTTTAGTTTAGTATTTAGGTTTAGTTTATTTTAGGTTTAGGTTTAGGTTTTATTTATTTTAGTTTTGTTTATTTTAGTATAGGCTTAGTTTATTTTATTTTATCTATTTTAGGTTTAGGTTTTTTTTTAGTTTAGGGTTTAGGTTTTATTTTTTATTTATTTTTTGGTTTTATTTTTAGGGTTATTTTTTAGGTTTAGGTTTTTATTTAGTTATTATTTTATTTTATTTTAGGTTTAATTTATTTTTATTTTACATTTAGGTTTTATTTTATTTAGTTTTTTTTTATTTTAGGTTTCTTTTATTTTAGGTTTTTATTTATTTTATTTTAGTTTAGTTTTTATTTTTTATTTTATTTTATTTTTAGGTTTAGGTTCAGGCTTAAGTTTAAGTTTTAGTTAAGGTTTTTATTTTTATTTTATTTTATTTATTTACATTTTGGTTTATTTATTTATTTTGTTTTTATGTTTTATTTAGTTTAGGTTTAGGCTTTTAGGATTTTAGGGTGTCAAGTTTAGGGTATCGGGTTTAGGGTTTGGGGTTTAGGGTTTACGGTTTAGGGTTGTTGGAATTAGGGTTTTTTTTAGGGAACCCCATGTAAGGGAATTTTATTGCCATAAAAAAGGGGTTACAATGTCCTTAAGAGGGGATAAACTCAAGAACTACTGCTCAAAGAGCTACAATAAGCCTATGGAGTGAATCCCCTATCTAAGTACAACCATAAAAAAGAAGGAAAAATAAAAGAGAACAGAAAAATAGTAAGAGATACAAAAGTAACAAAAAGAAAAAGCCAGAGGACAGCCTTCAACAACAACTAGTGAAGATAAGAGAAGCATATGCCACCACCAGAGAAGGAACCTGCAAGGAAACAACACGAACCATAAACTAGAGAAAGGAATTAGCTGGGTAGAGAATTACAAGTGGCTAAAAAACAAATAGGAGAGTGAGAGAAATTTAGAGAAGTGTGTGAAGAAAGGCTCAGGCTCAGTCACACAAGAATGGGGCAGCCGCAAACTTGAGCATCCAAACTTCAAAGGAAGGGTTACATAACAAGTGCTACTACCAACCAAGTTATGAGAGAAATCATCCCAGCCATCATAGCCTACATACCTGGGGGAAAGCAGCTGCCACTAGGTGAAAATCATTTGATCTTTAATACCTGCATAACAGACAATAGCATAATACACTATAGAAGAAAAGGAAACACTATTCACCATGGTAAAATGATCGCCCCCAATCCCTTGAAAGATAAGCACCACCTAAGTATTCCAACATAGCATGTGAATGAACATCCAACACAAACCACTAAATAGATTAATCATCATGGCAAGGAAAACACCCCCATAGTGATGAAAGCCAATCAGGAGCAACATCCCAGGTGTTAACATCCACCTATTTATAGCTACATAATAAATTATGGTCTAATAGAGCCAGTAATCTCAGTAGATAAACCCATACAACAAAGACACAGGTAGTGAGGCTAACCGAATGGCAATCAACAAAACAAAAATGCAGGAAGAAATCCAAGAAATAATTAGCCTGCTGAACATAATAACCAGATAAACCATTCAGCCGTTAGACAAAATAGCAAACCAAATAAGGTAACCAATAATAAGGGAGAAGGTAGGCAGTATCATTATAGAAATGAGCCATGATAGGACTCAAAATATAAACAGCCAAAAAATCCATCATAAAAAGGGAAGACAGTCCAACTGATAGGCAAACAACAACAAAAAATAGGGGGAAAAGGAGACAAAAAGAAATCCCAACCGTGCAAGGAAATAGCAGTAATCACAAAATTAAGAAGAGTAAGAGAACCAGTGAACATAATAAGAAAAGTAACTGATCTATCCATGAGGGTTAAGAAAAAGAGCAGCAAATCCCAGCAGGTCCAATGAACCAGGTGACAGTCCCATGTAAGGAGGCTATCAGCGAATAAAATTAGAGCCCAACATGTTAAAGGAAAAATAGCAAGTAACCAATAGATGAGGCTAAAGAGCAAAATACCACCAGAACAGGATAACCAAAAAAATGCAGCAGATAAGTGCCGCTAAAAACTGAGAAGGGGATAGTGCAAATCAAGGAAAACATAAAGAGGAAAATACAGACAAAGCAAACAGTGAACCGAGCAAAAAATAGAATAATGTAACTTAATTTCTGAGGTAAGGTAATCTAGAGTTATCCAAATTAACCAATCCATGCAAATGTTTAAGTAGACTAAAATGATCAAGAAAGGTGAGCACATCTAATCTAGCACCTAGATTAGCAAGATAGTCAGCACAAGCATTTCCTTCATGCCAAATGTGAGTGATTTTAAAGCAAACTTGAGAGAGGATAGCTCTAGTATGATTAAGGAGATAGTATAAATCTATGTATCCCACCTCGGTGGAAGTCAACATATCAATGAGCAAAAGAGCATCCACTTCAATCCAGATATGGAACCAACCTTTTTGCAAACAAATCTCTATAGCTTTGTTAATTGCCATTAATTCAGCAAAGGTAATAGAACAAGCTTTAAAGGGGTAGGAAAAAGCACAAATGACACTACCTTTAAAGTTTCTAAAAATTCCACCACAGCTAAAAGCAATTTGAGAGACACAACCATCAGTATTAATTTTGATAGTATTGTTATGAGGCTTTCTCCAATAGATAAGCTTATCTTCTTTCCAGTTGGGGATCTCAAGCAAGCTAAAACCCAGCTTGTTGGCCACAAATTTGTACCCTTTAAAGTGGTTGCTTGTAATTAAGCTAGAAATAAATAAAGCATTAATTTTTTCTTTAGTTCTAGCAATTATCCTCTTGTGGTTCATAGGGATACCATGATGTTTGGCATCACTTCTATCCAACCATATGAACCATATAAGAGAGATGGCAATAATTACTTTAATCTGACCTTTCCCAGTTTTATGAAAATAGACATCAAGAAGTTGATATAAGGATAAAAAACCATGAAAATGGTTAATATTGAAAAGTTCATCATACCAAACCCACAATTTGGAGGCAATAACTCCATTGACAAAAACATGATTCACATTTCTAATGTAAAAATAGCAATATCATTTGGAAGGTAACTGAAAGCCTTTACCCCACATCAAAGAGTCAATAGGAATGAAATTTTTTAGAATTCTCCAAATAAGGACAGAGTAAGAGATATGGATAATGTTATTCCAAATTTTAAAAAAACACATTAGAGAAACCATGGGCTTCTCTAATATGATTCCAGACCTCTTTAAGAATAAATTCACCATTATGAGACAACTTAAAGAGGATCTGATTATGCTTGTTAGAAATGATAGGAATGTTAGTGAATTTATCTAAAAGAGAAATAGGAATATAATCAGTGAGTTTACTATTATTCCAATTATTATTTTTCCAAAAGGAGTTCACTTTAATAGTAGCAGTAGAATGAGTAGAAAGGAAATCATCAATAGAACCACTGCCAATCTAGTTATCTTGCCAAAAAAAAGATGATCCAGAGTTAACCCCCCAAGAAATAAGGGATTCAACTTCCCATTTGATGGAGCAAAGTCTTTTCCAGACTGGGGAGTCACCCACTTTGTAAGGACAAGTAAGAGGATGCTTACCCTGGCAATATTTGGAAGTCATGAAATTGGCCCAAAGACTATTATTGCTCCTGAAATTCTACCAAAGTTTATGATAGAAAGTAGTAATAGCTTCATGAATAGACTTACAGCCAAGCCCACCCTCAGCATGGGTGCCACAACTTTTATACCAAGAAGTCCAATGCATCATTTTTAATAGAATTGTTAGATCCCCAAAAAAATTTATTAAGGAGACGTTCTATTCTAATTAAGGTAGAATTAATAGGGATGATGGTTTGAATAAGATATAGAGGCATGGAATTAAGGGTACTCTTGAGCAAAGTTAGCCTACCACCAAAGGAAAGTAAGTGAAATTCCCAAATAGAAAATTTATTAACAATTTTTTGGATTAGATCATCAAAGAGATGTGATCTTTTTTGACCTTTGTATAGAGGAGCACCTAGATATTTGATAGGGAGTTGTTGTTGTTTAAAATTAGTGATTCTTAAGATTTGATTGATTTTATTGCTGGAGATTTTAGAAGAGGTAATGAAATAACTTTTGCCTTCATTGATCAAAGGACTACTTTCATTACCAAAGTTATTTAAGAAATTCTTAATGCATTTAATGTGATGGATGGAAGAATTACAAAAAATAATGAAATCATCAGTAAAACTAAGATAAGGGACAGGTATACCACCAAGAGTTCTAAAATACATGCTAGGATTATCGTTAAGAAGATCATTTAAGCTCCTAAAAAGATATTCCATAGCAATAATAAAAAGGGAAGGGGATAAGGGGCCACCTTGTCTCAACTCATGAGAAGAAGGGAAAAAACCTAAGGCCTCACCATTAAGATTAACAAAAAAGCAAGCATTGCTAATACAATTTTTAATTAGGTAGATGAAGCTTTCAGAAAAGCCAAACAAATGAAGAATGTGTAAAAGGAAATCCCAAGAGATGTTTTCAAATGCTTTAGAAATATCTAATTTAAATAGGATGTTACCACCTCTATTAGGAGCATCCAAATCATAAATCAGCTCTTGAGCAAGAAGAATATTATCAGATATAGCTCTACCTCTAATGAAACCAGTTTGGTTGAGGGAGATAATTTTTTGAGGAAGAGGACTAAGTCTATTGGTAAGAATTTTACAATCAGTTTATGAAAGAAAGTACAAAGACTAATAGGTCTAAAATCACTCCAAGATTCAGGATTATCAATTTTAGGTATAAGGATAATGGAAGTACTAAAAAATATCTAAGGAGAGGATTACCAGTAAAAAAATCAATAACAACAACAACTAGATCGTACTTAATTATAGGCCAACAATGCTAGAAAAATTATGTTGTATAACCTTTCGGACAAGCAACGGAATCAATATTCATGTTATTAAATATTTTACCAATCTCCTCTTTCGTAGGCAACCTAGTAAGCAAATGATTGTCATCACTGGTAATGATTGAGTGGATCAAATGGGAGCTAGAAATAGCATCTAAAGTGTGGCTCTTGATAAAAAAATTTCTAAAGTGATTATTAATAGATGTTTTAATCTCATTTATGTCAGTGATCCAATCTCTAGTATCACTTTTAATTTTTTTGGATAGAGTTTAAAGCTTTCTTTTTGTTGAATAAATCATAAAAATACCTTGTATTTCTGTCCCCATCAGTAATATGCTTACTAGCAGCCTTTTGCCACCAATATGTTTCTTCCATATTCTGATAGTTAACCAGCTTATCTTTGGCTTCATTCAAATCCTTTTGCTTAGAAGAGTCAGACAAAATTACATTTTAAATACTACAAACCAAAAGCTCCATATTTTTGATATTAGTAAAGAGATTTTTAAAATAATGCTTGTTTCACCAATCCAGGTTTTGTTTAAGCCTTTTAAGTTTAAACCAGAATCAGATCATGCCCTAATCAATTGTCGAGGTGTAGTGGGGAAACCCAACTGGTGGTAACAACTTTTAAAAAATTGAGGCACTGAATCCACATATTTTGAAATCTAAAAAAGGAAGAGGAGGATAATATTTTAGAGTTATTTTTAACTGAAATCAAAAGAGGAGCATGATCTGACAAAGTTCTACTCAAATGTTCAATAGAGGTAAGAGGAAATTGATTAATCCAATGAGAGTTAAAAAGGATTATATCAAGGAATTGCCAAAGTTTAGAGTTATGCCAAGTGTAATTAGAACTAGAAAAACCAATGTTAATAAGGTTGCAATCAAGAATCATATTAGAGAATTCTTCCATAGAATGAATATTAGGAGAGCAACCACCCCTTCTTTCAGAGGAAGAAAGGATAGTGTTGAAGTCACCCCAAACCAAGGTTTATTAAATGTTAAAGCAAAACTTCTTAAATTCTCCTAAAGGATGTTCCTACTAGCTCTATTATAGGAAGCATAAACAAAAGACCCTAAAGCAAAAAATTCACCACATGAGATATGGACATTAACAACTTGTTGGAGATCATCTAAAATGGAAACATTAACTAGATTGTTCCAAAACCACTAGATTTTATTACTGATATTAGAGAAAAGTTATTAAAACCAAGCATTCTAGCAACATGATTGATCTTAGAAGCATTTATGAGGTTCAATGACCACAAGTAAGGATATATTGTTAATATCAAAGACTTCTAACACGATTCGATAGTGAGGGTTCCAATCCTCAAACATTCCAAATAATAGAATTAAACATAAAGGAAATATTAAATAAGCTAAAGGAAAATAAGTAAGTAAAATCATTAGAAAGAGAGAAACCATTCCAATGTCAAAAGGACATTATTTATGAGATGAAGAACCATATATAGTAGATCTGGTCGAGTTATGTGGAAATATTTTTGCTTTAAAAGATTTTTTTTTAGAACAGTTTGGAAAGCCCTATTTTTATCCAATGTATCACCATCCGAAAGAGACTGATTAGAGGTGTTAAGAATAGGATCAGAATCATCCAAAACATTTTTAATCACAACTTCCACTTCTTCAATCTCAGGATTAAGTTGAAAAGTAGGATTAGAAAGAATGTCAATCATGGGATTAGGAGAAGGAGAGGTAGTAATACCATTAAGAGCACAAATACCAGGATCAGATTCAAATTTTGCTCCTAATTTTTAGCCGTCTTCAAATTTTCATGCAAATTACCATTAAAATCCACATGCTCATTCTCATGCTCAGCATTAATAAGAGGCAAAGAGATGTTAGCCTCTTGAACATTTGAGTTATCATGAGAAGGCAAGTTATCATGTAGAGAAGGATTGATTGACAAACCATCATATTCAACATTAATAATATCTTTGACCTCATTAAATTGAGTATTGGGAGTATCAACATTAAGCACCTCAGTGAATTCCAATGAAGAAGAAAAAGCTTTTCCATTTGGGTTAGGTTTAGCCACATAAATATGTTTATTAACTTTATCATTTGGATTAGTAGAATTAAGATCATTTGAGTTTTTCTTTTTAAGTTGTGGGCGAAGCACAAAGCACTCAGAATTATCATGCCCATGAATTTTACAGTGCGAACAAAAAACTGGAAAGTTTTCAAATTCAACTTTTGAAAATAACCAAACTTCTCTAAACCAATACAAACTTCTGTAGGATGTTTTTTAGAAATATCAAGTTCAATCAGTATATGAGCAACAGATGGATGGAATCTCATAGTAGTGGCCTGATCAATTTGAAGAGGCCAACCAAAAAGAGCTCCAATAGTAAATAGAACCTCGTGAGTAACATAGTGAATCCTCATATTCAGAAAAGTCAACCAAACAGGAATAATCGGTGATTCCTCTTTTATATAAAAAAGAGGAGACCACTTTAAAAGTCGCATTTGACAATTGAAAACAAAGTAAGAACGATGAGAGAAAACCCTTAAGTAGTCTAAATTATTTGTAAGCTGAATCAAAACATGTCTAGGATCGATCAAACCAATAAAGAAAGCACCAGAGAGTTTAAGATTATGAAAAACAAGAGCAAATATTATTAAAATTTGGATGCCACAATGCAAATTTGCCAACAAAAGTAAATTCATAAGGCTTAGTCAGCTTCTTAACATCAAGATCCGGGCACATGATCGCAGGGATTCCACAAGATGAAGTCGATATCAAATTCACCGAATCAGAATGGGAAAGGTTCTTACTAGAGAGAGCATCTTTAAAGGATTTAACAACAAGCACAATAGCAGGTGCTTTTGATTCCAAAAATCCCATAAAATTTGATGCCCTAGCTGTCACATTCGTAACAGAAATGACCGATTGCACGGCCAATGGATAAGCCACCATCAACAACGGCTACAAAACATCATACGAGCAGCCAGAGCAAAGATAATCAACAAAAAATGATTGGAGTGCCGCAAGGAGTGGTGAAAAATCACCAAACTGTAAGAAAAATAGAAGCTCCGAAGAGGGAAAAATGAAATCAGCATAAGGAGGAGGAGGAGGAGGAGGTTTAGGTTTAGGGTTTAGGGTTTGGGTTTAGGTTTAAGTTTAGGTTTAGGTTTAGTTTTTTATTTAGTTTATTTAGTTTTAGTTTTTCATAGTTTAGGTTTAGTTTTTAAGTTTAGGTTTAATTTTTTTATTTAGTTTAGTTTAGTTGAAGTTTAGTTTAGGTTTAGGTTTAGGTTTAGTTTAGTTTAGTTTAGTTTAGTTTAGGTTTTTACTTTAGTTTTTAGTTTATTTAGGTTTAGGTTTATTTTAGGTTTTGGGTTCCAGTTTAGTTTAGGTTTAGTTTTAATTTTTTAATTTAGTTTAGTTTTTTTGGTTTAGGTTTATTTAGTTTATTTAGTTTAGGTTTAGTTTTTATTTTAGTTTCTTTAGTTTTTAGGTTTAAGTTTAGTTTATTTAGTTTAGTTTATTTTCAATTTAGTTTATTTTTAGTTTATTTATTTTAGTTTAGTTTTAGTTTAGTTTAGTTTAGTTTAGGTTTAGTTTAGGTTTAGGTTTAGTTTAGGTTTTATTTTTAGGTTTCAGTTTAGGGTTTAGGTTTATTTAGTTTAGTTTAGTTTATTTTTATTTTAGTTTAGTTTAGTTTAATTTAGTTTAGTTTATTTAATTTTTAGTTTAGTTTAGTTTAGTTTAGGTTTAGGTGTTTATTTTTTAGGTTTCATTTATTTTTAGTTTATTTTTAATTCATTTAGGTTTAGTTTATTTAGTTTAGGTTTATTTTTTAGTTTTTTTAGTTTAGTTTAGGTTTAGGTTTAGTTTAGTTTATTTTAGTTTATTTTTTTTTTTAGTTTAGTTTAGTTTAATTTAGTTTTAGTTTATTTTTATGTTTTTTTTAGGCTTAGGTTTTTAGTTTAGTTTAATTTAGGTTTATTTAGTTTATTTTTATTTTTATTTTAGTTTTTATTTAGTTTATTTTCTATTTTTTAGTTTAGTTTATTTTATTTTTTTAGTTTATTTAGTTTATTTTAGTTTAAGTTTAGTTTATTTTTAGTTCCTTAGTTTAGGTTTTTTTTTTAGTTTAGTTTTTTAGTTTAGGTTTAGGTTTTAGTTTATTTAATTTAGTTTATTTTTAGTTTAGGTTTAGTTTTTAGTTTAGTTTATTTAGTTTAGTTTAGTTTAGGTTTATTTTAGTTTAGTTTAGTTTATTTTAGTTTAGTTTTAGTTTAGGTTTATTTATTTTAGTTTAGTTTATTTAGTTTAGTTTTTAATTTAGTTTAGTTTAGTTTTTT
This sequence comes from Cymbidium sinense, assembly GCA_021442155.1. Lineage (NCBI taxonomy): Eukaryota > Viridiplantae > Streptophyta > Magnoliopsida > Asparagales > Orchidaceae > Cymbidium > Cymbidium sinense. Next base: position 33,173,237 of record CM038214.1, read on the forward strand.
TATTTTTTAATTTAGTTTAGTTTTATTTTTAGTTTATTTTTGTTTAGTTTAGTTTAGTTTAGTTTATTTTTAGTTTATTTAGTTTATTTATTTTTTGTAGTTTAGTTTAGTTTATTTTAGTTTATTTTTAGGTTTAGGGTTTAGTTTATTTAGTTTAGGTTTAGGGTTAGTTTAGTTTATTTATTTAGTTTATTTATTTAATTTAGTTTATTTTTAGTTTTGGTTAAGTTTAGTTTATTTTTAGTTTAGTTTAGTTTAGTTTATTTATTTTTTAGTTTTTTTAATTTATTTTAGTTTAGTTTTTTTAGTTTATTTAGGTTTAGTTTATTTAGTTTAGGTTTTTTAGGTTTAGGTTTTTAGTTTAATTTAGTTTTTGTTTTTAGTTTATTTAATTTTTAGTTTAGTTTAGTTTAGTTTAGTATATTTTTAGTTTTATTTACTTTAGTTTAGGTTTAGTTAATTTTTAGGTTTAGGTTTAGGTTTTTAGTTTAGTTTAGGTTTAGGTTTAGTTTTTTAGTTTAGGTTTATTTTTAGTTTAGGTTTAGGTTTACTTTTTAGGTTTAGGTTTAGGTTTTTAGTTTAATTTAGTTTAGGTTTAGCTTAGTTTTTATTTAAGTTTAGGTTTTAGTTTGGTTTTTATGATTATTTTTTTTTAGTTTAGTTTTAGTTTTAGTTTAGTTTAGGTTTTTTTTAGAGTTTAGTTTAGGTTTTAGTTTAGTTTTAGGTTTAGGTTTTAGTTTAGGTTTACTTAGTTTAGTTTAGGTTTAGTTTAATTTTTTTAGTTTAGGTTTAGTTTGATTTTTTAGTTTATTTTTAGTTTAGTTTATTAGTATTTAGTTTATTTAGTTTAGTTTAGGTTTTTTAGTTTAGTTTAGTTTAGTTTAGTTTAGTTTATCTTTTAGGTTTAGTTTTTATTTTTTAGGTTTAGTTTATTTATTTAGGTTTAGGTTTAGGTTTAGGTTTAGGTTTAGTTTTAGTTTAGTTTAACTTTTTAATTTAGTTTAGTTTATTTTAGTTTATTTTATTTAGTTTATTTTTTAGTTTGTTTAGTTTTTTAGTTTAGTTTATTAGTTTTTTTTAGTTTAGTTTAGTTTTTAGTTTAGTTTATTTTAGTTTATTTTAGTTTATTTTAGTTTATTTTTTAGTTTAGTTTAGTTTAGTTTAGTTTAGTTTTTAGGTTTAGTTTAGTTTAGGTTTGGGTTTAGCTTTTTTAGGTTTATTTTTTTTAGTTTATTTAGTTTAGTTTAGTTTATTTTAGTTTAGTTTTAGTTTTGTTTTAGTTTAGTTAAGTTTTGTTTGTTTAGTTTAGGTTTAGTTTAGTTTAGTTTTAGTTTAGTTTAGTTTTAGTTTATTTAGTTTAGTTTAGTTTAGGTTTAGGTTTAGTTTATTTTATTTTTTTAGTTTAGGTTTAGATTAGTTTTGGTTTAGTTTAGTTTAGTTTAGTTTAGTTTAATTATTTTTAGGTTTAGTTTAGGTTTAGGTTTAAGTTTAGGTTTTTTATTTAGGTTTAGTTTTGTTTAGTTTAGTTTAGTTTATTTTTTAGGTTTAGTTTTTATTTTTTAGGTTTAGTTTATTTAGTTTAGTTTAGGTTTTAGTTTAGTTTAGGTTTTAATTTGTTTAGTTTATTTAGTTTAGTTTATTTAATTTAGTTTAGTTTAGTTTATTTATTTAGTTTAGTTTAGGTTTAGATTTTTAGTTTAGATTTAGTTTAGCTTTAGTTTAGGTTTAGGTTTAGTTTAGTTTAGTAGTTTAATTTAATTTATTTAGGTTTTATTTTAGTTTAGTTTATTTTTGGGTTTAGTTTAGCTTAGTTTATTTAGTTTAGGTTTATTTATTTATTTAATTTAGTTTATTTAGTTTATTTTATTTTAGGTTTAGTTTAGGTTTAGGTTTAGGTTTAGTTTAGATTTAGGTTTAGGTTTAATTTTAGGTTTAGTTTAGTTTAGGTTTTAGTTTATTTTTTAGTTAGTTTAGGTTTAGGTTTAGTTTAGGTTTATGTTTAGTTTAGATTAGTTTAGTTTAGGTTTTAGTTTAGTTATTTAGTTTAGGTTTAGTTTAGTTTTAGTTTAGTTTAGTTTAGTTTAGTTTAGGTTTTTTAGTTTATTTAGTTTAGTTTTTAGGTTTTTTAGTTTAGGTTTAGGTTTTGGTTTAGGTTTAAGTTTAGGTTTAGGTTTTGGTTTATTTAGTTTATTTATTAGTTTAGTTTAGTTTATTTTAATTTAGTTTATATTTAGTTTAGGTTTAGGTTTAGATTTATTTTAGTTTAGTTTAGGTTTTTAAGTTTAGTTTAGGTTTAGGTTTAGGTTTTAGTTTAGTTTAGGTTTAGGGTTTAGGTTTAGGTTTTTAGGTATTTTAGTTTATTTTAGTTTAATTTATTTTAGTTTTTTAGGTTTAGGGTTTAGGTTTTAGGTTTAGGTTTACTTTAGTTTAGTTTATTTTTTAGGGTTTAGGTTTAGGTTTAGGTTTAGGGTTTAGGCTTAGGTTTAGGTTTAGGGTTTAGGTTTAGTTTAGTTTAGTTTATTTTTAGTTTATTTATTTAGTTTAGGTTTAGGTTTAGGATTTAGTTTAGGTTTTTCTGATGGGTTTAGTTTAGGTTTAGGGTTTTAGGGTTTTTTGGGTTTTGGGTTTAGTTTTATTTATTTTAGTTTAGTTTATTTTAGTTTAGGTTTATGTTTATTTTATTTTGTTTATTTTAGGTTTTCATTTTTTTTTGGTTAGGGTTTAAGTTTATTTTATTTATTTTTAGATTTATTTTTTAAGTTTAGGTTTCTATTTAGTTTTAATTTTATTTTATTTTAGGTTTTTTTATATTTAGGTTTATTATATTTAGGTTTTTTATTTTTTTTAGTTTATTTTATTTTTTTAATTTAGTTTACGTTTTTATTTATTTAATTTAGTTTAGGTTTTTTTTTTATTTTTTTAATATTTAAGTTTAGCTTTAGGTTTATGTTTAAGTTTTAGTTTAGGTTTTATTTTTTTTTATTTATTTATTTTATTTAAGTTTAGGGTTTTATTTATTTCTTTTATTTTGAGGTTTTATTTTGGTTAGGTTTTTAGGTTTTTAGGTTTAGGGTTTAGGGTTTATGGTTTAGGGTTTGGGTTTTAGGGTTTAGGGTAGGGTTGTAGGTTTAGGGTTTAGGGTTTTATTTATTTATTTTTTCCTTTTTATTTAAATTAAGTAAACTAGTAGGTTTATGTTATTTAGTTTATTTATATTATTTTGTATTTATTTTAGTTTATTTTATTTTTTATTTTATTTAGGTTTATTTATTTAGTTTAATTTATTAATTTTAGGTTTACTTATTTTAGTTTAGGTTTTTTATTTTAGTTTATTTTTTTAGGTTTAGGTTTAGGTTTATTTGTAGTTTAGTTTTTTTTTTTTATGTTTTAGATTTATTTTTTATTTTAGGTTTAGGTTTATGTTTTTATTTAATTTTTTAGTTTAAGTTTTTATTTTAGATTTATTTTAGGTTTTATTTTTTAGTTTAGGTTTAAGTTTATTTTTAGTTTAATTTATTTTATTTAGTTTAGGTTTAGGTTTATGTTTAGTTTATTTTAGGTTTAGGTTTAGGTTTTATTTATTTTAGTTTAGTTTATTTTAATTTTATTTTAGATTTAGGTTTTTTTTAGTTTAGGGTTTATGTTTTATTTTTTTATATATTTTTAGGTTTATTTTTTATTTTATTTTATTTTAGTTTTATTTTGTTTTTATTTTTGGTCTAATTTTTATTTTTTTGTCTACATAAGGTTTTTATTTATTTTATTTTATTTTAGTTTTTATTTTCTTTATGTGTAGGTTTATTTTGATTTTAGTTTTATTATTTTAGGTTTATTTTATTTATTTTATTTTTTAGGTTTTATTTAGTTTATATTTTAGGTTTTAGGTTTTAAGGGTTTAGGGTTTGAGTTTAGCATTTAGGGTTTAGGTTTAGGGTTTAGGTTTAAGGTTAGTTTAGGGTTTAGTTTAGGGTTTAGTGTTTAGTGTTTCTTTAGGGTTTAGGATTTTAGAATTTAGGGTTTTAGATTTAGGGTTTAGAGGTTGTTAGTTTAGGTTTAGGTTTAAGGTTTAGGGTTTTAGGATTTAGGGTTTAGGGTTTAGGGTTTAGGGTTAGTTAGGTTAGTAAGTTAGGTTTAGTTTTAGGGTTTAGGTTTAGGGTTGTTTAGGTTTAAGTTAGGGTTTAGGAGTTAGTTAGTTTAGGGTTTAGGGTTTAGGTTTAGGTTTAAGTTTAGAGTTTAGGGTTAGTTTAAGGTTTAGGTTTAGGGTTTAAATTTTAGGTTTAGGGAGGTTTAGGTTTAGTTTAGGGCTTAGTTTAGGTTTATTTAAGTTTAGGATTTAGGGTTTAGTGTTAGTTTAGGGTTTAGTGTTTAAGGTTTTAGGGTTTAGGGTTTAGGGTTTAGGGTTTGGGTTAATGTTTAGGATTTAGGGTTTAGGGTTTAGGGTTTGGGTTACGGTTTAGGGTTTGGGGTTTAGGGTTTAGGGTTTTTTTTTTGAAAATAGTTAGAACTTTATTACCATAAAAGGAAAAGAAATAATGTCCTTAAAAGTGATAAAGCTCAAAATTCTACCACTGATAGAGCTACAAGAAACCTAAAGAATTAAACCCCCATCTAAGTACACTAGAAAAGAAAACATATGAGCAAAAACAACAAAAAAAGAGAAACAAAATGACCTGAGTAAAACAAAATAGAGCATGAAAAAAAAGGTTGAGTTAGTAACATTTGTGATTGGTTTAAGAAAGCAAGATAAGCAAGCTCCACAACAACAACAGTAGGGATGATTGAGAATCGACCTACGATAAAGTTCCAACCTATGAAAGAATTATGCAAAAAACACTACCAAGGAAAAACTCATATCTAAAAAGATAAGGATAAAGAGAGTAAAAGGAGAGAGTTGAGCAAGAAAAGGCTCATGCTCAGTTAAGATCATCTCAATGGGCAACAATACATATGAGCATCAAACTTTATAAGAAGGTTATAGTCATATGTAAAGCTACCAACCAAAAATGGGAGGTGAGTAGCATCAAAGCCATCATAGCCAGCATACCTGATACATGTAGCCATCCAAGGCAAGCAATCCATAGTGATTTAGTCCTGCACCAGAAAATAGTGAAAACAACTAGCCAGTAGCCATTCAGCAACCAACCCACCAACTAAAACCCACAATAGGCCAATCACATAAAGCCAGCTACCCAGAAGTTACAGCAAGATCATTGGTGAAGCTAATGGAACCAAGCGATAACACCCAAAACCACCACCATACGAACAAGGCAACAATCAGGCCGACACCCAAGGAAGCCAAAGGTACCACCACGAAACCAAAAATCCCAATTTAGAAGGATCAACAAAGGTTCAACACAACCAAAGGTTGTAACAAATTGGCTAAGAAGAAGAAGAAAAAAACCAACAAAGAGAAAGGAGGCCAACCAAGATTCCAAGGACAACTAAAAGTCCTCCCACCAAAGCTAAGTAAAACATCCATAAGGCGATCACCGAGAATAGCCCATCATTAGTGACCAATAAAGGAAAGATCCCCATTAAGGAAAGAAGAAAACTAGCAAAACACCACACAATAGAGAAACAACCAATCCAAGAACATAGTCTCTAGCAACCCACAGTAGAAAACCCAAGTCAATGTAAAGACCAATAGCAGCCATCAAGCCAAAATCACCCAAGACAACTATGAAAATAACAGCCACCAAAAAACCCACAACTAGCCAACCTAGAATAATAACCAAACCCAAACTTAGAGAGGAATGCTAAAATAAGAAGAGGACAAAACCAAAACCAAAAGAAATAAAATAGAATCAACAAAACTGACAACTAATCCCCAGTCAACAAGATGGAGTATGTAATAGCCAAACCAAAACCTCCACAATTCAAAAATGAAGCCAAAGCTAAATGACCAACAGTCCCCCAGATATGTCACCAACAGAAAAGGAAAAAAAATAGCTAAGACAACTAGCTAGCTAACCCAACCAACCAATGTACGACCAACAAAAAACCAATTCAACCACCATAGTAGATCCAAAACAAGTAAGTGAGGAACAATCCCCAAAATAAGGTAAAACCCATACAAGAGGAAAAGCATATAGACAAAGCCACATCCCAATAGGAGCTTATCAAAAATAGCAAAGGAAAAAATGTGGTAAAAACTAGACAAATAGTAGCTACATGGTCGAAAAAACCAAATCAACCCAGACTGCAATGATAATAACCACCAGGAAGCAAACACCAGGCCAACCCAAAAATAAAAGGTCAAAAGTAATAACCAGCTCTGACCAAAGAATGAAAATAAGCAAATAACCATAACCCAAAGAGGGTTTAATAAAGGAAAAACAAAAGTAAAGGCTCATGAGAAACTAACATAAAAGAAACTAAGCCAAGAAATTATAATCTGAGATAAGGCAATCTAGTATTATCTAGATTAATCAAGCCTCTTATTAGTTTAGGCAACATTTGGTTGTCAAATAAAGTGAACTCACTTAAGTTGGCACCTAAATTAATTAACCAAGCATTACCTTTACAAAGGATGTGAAATTTTAAAACTTGAGAAAGAAGATTTTTTGTATGATTAAGGAGATAAAATAATTCAGCATTCCCATTTCTATTGGAATTAAGCATGTGTCAAGCAAGAGAGCATCAACTTTAAACCAAATGTTGAGAAAACCTTTATTCAAACAAGTTTCAATAGCTTTATTAATAGCCATAAGTTCAGCAAAAATAACAAGCTTTGAGATGATATGCAAAATGACAATACCTTTAGAATCCATAAGGTTACCACCATAGCTATATTTATTGTAAGCTAAAACTATCAATATTCACTTTAATCAAGTTATCTTTATAGTTCATCCAATGGATAATCCCAGCACCTTTATAAGGTTCCAAGTCGTAGAATGATAATAAAATTTTAGCCACACTCTAAATTGAATGTTACAAATAAGATTGGCATTAACAGCATGAATTTGTTTTCTTTAATTCTAGTCAGGATCCTTTTATGGCTCATAGGAGTGCCTCAATATTTAGCATCATTTCTAACCATCCAGATGAACCAGAGAAGGCTAATATCAATTAATACTTTGATATGACCTTTCATAGTTTTTTTGAAACAAACTTCAAGAAGTTGATATAAAGAAAGAGAACCATCAAAATAGTTGGTATTAAATAAATCATCATACCAAAGACATAATTTAGAAATAACACCATTGACAAAAACATGATTTACATTTTCAATATAAAGCAACAATAACATTTTGATGGTAAATGAAACCCTTTAGTCCGAGCAAAGAGTCCTCGTGAATAATGTTATTCAAAATCCTCAAGCTAAAATCATCAATAGAAAATGGGAATGATATTGTTCCAAAGTTTAATAAAGACATTCAAGGGTTATGCTTAACTCTAATAAAATTCCAAACCTCTTTAAGAACAAAATCAACATTATAAGAAAACTTATAAGAATTAGATGAGGTTTGTTAGAAGAAATGGAGATATTTCTAAAATTGTTAAAAGAGAAATAGGGATATAATTCTCAAGTTTACTTTCATTCCAATTATTATTAAGCAAAAGAGTTAACTCGATAGCAGTATAGTGGGTAGATAAAGGGTGTCAATGGAGCCATTACCAATCCATTGTCTTGCAAAAGAAAGTACACGAATTCCCCAAGATATTAAGGATTACAACCCATTTAATGGAGCAAAGCCTTTTCCAAATTGGAGAGTCACCAGCTTTATAAGCACAAATAAGAGGGTATTTACCTTGGCAATATTTTTCCATCATAAAATTAGCCCAAAGGCTATAATTCTTTATAAAATTCCACTAAAGAATATGAGAGAAAGCAGTGATAGCTTCACGAATAGGTTTGCAACCTAGAGCACCTTCACCCAAAGGACCACAACATTTATGCCAAGATGTCCAATGCATTCTTTTAGTAGAGTTATTGGAGGCCCAAAAAATTTTTTTAAGCAAGCGATCAATTCTAATAATAGCATCAGTGGGGATAATAGTTAGAGGCATTGAATTGAGAGTGATTTTAAGAATAGTGAGCCTTCCACCAAAGGAAATAAAATGGAATTTCCAAAATAAATTTAATTTAAAATTTTTTTAACTCATCATCAAGAGATGGGATCACTTGAGCCTTTAAAGAGAGCATCACCCAAGTATTTTAAAGGTAAGTGTTGATGCTTAAAATTAATGATATGTAGGATTTATTATTGATTGAGAAGTGATAAAATAGCTTTTGTTATCATTGATAGAAAGGTCACTTTCTCTACCAAATCTACTTAGAAAATACTTAAGATGCTTGATATGATGAATGATGAAAGCATTTACATAGCTTAAATGGGAAATTGGAAGACCACCAAGAGTTACAGTACTAGGATTGTTAAAGAATAAATAATTGATGCACCTGGATAAGTACTCAATAGTGATAATAAATAAAGCTGGAGATAAAGGATCCCCTTGTCTTAAGGCCTGGGAAGATGGAAAGAAACCCAAGTCTTCCCCATTAAGCATTATTGAAAATCTAGCATTATTAATATAACTTTTAATAAGAAAAATAAATTTATCAGAAAACCCAAATAAATTTAGTATATAAAAAAGAAAGTCCCAAGAAATGTTATCAATGGCTTTGGTAGTATTTAATTTGAAATGAATGTTGCCACCTCTAGTTTTGGCATCAAGATCTTCAATTAATTCTTGGGCGGTAAAATATTATTAGAAATAGATCTACCTCCAATAAAACCAATTTGGTTGAGAGATAATTTTATTAATTAAAGGACTAAACATGTTGGTTAGAATTTTTGAAATCAACTTATTAAAGAATGTGCAAAGATGAATCGGTGTAAAATCACTCCAATAGTTTGGATTATCTTTCTTAGGTATGAGATTGATAGAAGTACAAGAGAAATATCTAGGAAAAGGATTACCATTAAAAAAAAAAATAAACCACAGCCTCAATCAAATCATTTTTAATGATAAACCAACATTTTTGAAACAATTGAGTAGTGAAACCCTCCGGACGAGTAATATAATCTATATTCATGCTATTAAGGACTTGCAACATTTTCATCTTCATTAGGAATGATGGTAAGCAAATCATTATCATCATTAGTAATAATTGAAGGAATCAAATGCAATTTAGAATAACTTCATAAGAGCAACTCTTACTAAGCCTATTTCTAAAGTAATTAATAATCGATTCCATAATATCATTATTCTCCATAATCCAAACACCATTATCATCTTTAAGTTTTTGAATATTATTTAAAGCTCTCATTTTATTAATTAAAGCAAGGTAATAACTACTATTCCTATCACCATCTGCAATATGCTTACTAGCAGCTTTTTGGCACAAGTAAGTCTCTTCCATATTTTGGAAGTTAACAAGTTTGTCTTTTACCTCGGTCAAGTCCTTAATCTTAGAAGGATCGGACATACGACTTCAAGATCACACACCAAATTTTCCATATCTTTAATATTATCAAAAGGTTTTAAAATTGCTTATTCCAACAACCCAAATTTTGTTTAAGTCTTTTAAGTTTAAACCAAAGTCTACTCATCCCCATAATCAATTATGAAGATGTCAAGGGCTTTCCAATTATTACAACATCAAAAAAAATCTAATATGCTGAATCTACATGTTGTGAAATCTAAAAGAGGATTTATGTAATCTATTAGAATTATCTTTAATAGAAACCAAAAGAGGAGCATGATCAAACAAGGTATGCTTAAATGATCAATAGAAGTAGTAGGCTATTGAGTAATCCAATGATTATTAAAAAGAATCAGGTCCAATCTTTGCCAAATTCTAGAGTTTTGGTAAGTATAATTAGAACCCTTAGAGCCAATATCAATCAAATTACAATCAAAGATCAGATTGGAAAAATCTTCCATGGAATAAATATTAGGAGAGCAGCCACCACATCATTCAGAATAAAATAAAATAGTGTCAAAATCACCACACACAAACCAAGGTTTGTTGACCGAGGTATTAAAATTCCTCAAATTATTCAAAAGAAGATTACTACCAGATCTATAACAAGATGCATAAATAAAAGATCCCAAAATACAATAGTCACCATAAAAGATTTGAGCATTAACAACTTGTTGAAAATCATCAATAATAGAAACCTCAACAAAATTATTCTAATAACATCAAATCTTATTACTAATATTAGAGAAAAATTTATTGAAGTTGATCATTCTAGCAACATGGTTAATTTTATTAGCCTGGATAAGAGGCACCAAAATAATAAGTAATTAAATATATTGAATGCGAAAAAGATTTCTAATACGATTATGAATAGAGCGGGTACCAATCCCTCTAACATTCCAAAAAAGAAAATTAAACATAAGTAAAATAAAAAGGGGTTAAGCAAAGGTTAATTAAGAGATGAGTTATAGACAATATCAGTATTTTTGGGTTAGGGTTTAGGGTTTTAGGGTTTAAGCTTTTAGGGTTTAGGGTTTAGTGTTTAGTGTTTAGGGTTATTTAGGGCCTAGGGTTTAGGGTTAAGGGCTTAGGGTTGTAGGTTTACGGTTTAGAGTTTAGGATTTAGGGTTTAGGGTTTAGAATTTAGTGTTAGGGTTTTGTAAATTAAGTAAACCAATAGGATTAGGTTTATTTAGTTCAATTTTTATTTTAGTTTATTTTATTTTTTATTTTTTAGGTTTATTTCATTATTTTTATTTAAGTTTATTTATTTTAAGTTTTTATTTTAGTTTATTTTTGAGTTAAGGTTTAGGTTTATGTTTATTTTTTATTTTAGTTTTATTTTATTTTATTTTTTAGGTTTAGGTTTAGGTTTTATTTTATTTTTTAGGTTTAGTTTTAGGTTTTATTTTAGGTTTATTTTATGTTTTATTTTTTTAGTTTACATTTAGGTTTATTTTTGTTTTATTTTATTTTATTTAGTTTAGGGTTTAGGTTTAGTTTATTTCAGGTTTAGGTTTTATTTATTTTATTTTAGGTTTAGGTTTATTTTTTTTATTTTAGGTTTAGATTTTTTTATTATATGGTTAAGGTTTTATTTTTTATTTTTTATTTTGGTTTAATTTTAGTTAGGTTTTTATTTTATTTTATTTTTTTATTTAATTTAGGCTTAAGTTTTTTTATTTTTATGGTTTAGGTTTTGGTTTATTTTTACTTAGTTTAGTTTATTTATTTTAGTTTAGGTTTTTTATTTTAATTTATTTTTTTGGTTTAGGTTTAGGTTTATGTTTATCTTATAGTTTAGTTTTATTTTTATTTTATTTTTTAGGTTTAAGTTTTATTTTTTATTTATTTTTATTTTTGGGTTTAGATTTTGGTTTTTATTTTATTTTTTTAAGTTTAAGTTTTATGTTTTTATTTTTGATTTATTTTTATGTTTTATTTTTTAGTTTAGGTTTAGGTTTATTTTAGTTTATTTTTTATTTAGTTTAGGTTTAGGTTTAGTTTATTTTAGGTTTAGGTTTAGGTTTTATTTATTTTAGTTTAGTTTATTTTAATGTAGGTATAGGTTTATTGTGTTTTTATTTTAGGTTTAGGTTTTTTTTTTAGTTTGGGGTCTAGGTTTTAGTTTTGGGTTTTGGGTTTTTAGTTTTTCTTTTTTCAAATAGAGAAAAAATTTAGATTCAACATTTCTTCTTTTGATTTCATCAACCAAGTAACACACCAAGTTTTTTAAGACATAAGTGATGACATAGATAAAAAATGAGCACACATAAAGAAAATCAAAAACCCTATATAATTAGTATACTATCTACTATAAAGACACAGCTACATAAACATTAGATCGGATCATTCTTATTCTCTATTTCCCATCGGGACCACCTTGACCTCTCAGTAGTAGGATCCACCTTCATATCCCGATGTCTCCCTCACCACCACTTCTGGTATCCTCCAGCTCCTCGATGACCACCACTACTCTGACCACCACCTCCATATCCACCAGCACCTCAGATCCCCCACCGCCACTATGATAACTGTCACCTCTGCCATCGCCTCCACCACCATATTTAGATTGTTTCTAGCATGAAGGTTCACCATTCTTAGGGTTTAGATTTGGGTTCTTTATTTATTTTGTGGTTTAGTTTAATCCTTAATTTATTTACACATTAGATTTAGGTTTAGAGAGATAGGGTTTAGGATTTAGGAGGGGTGATTAGTGGGTTAGGGTTTAGGCCTGGGTGGTTAGAGGGGGTAAGGTTAGTGGCATGTTTGGGGTTTAAGTGGGCCTAAGGTCAGTTAGGGTTTGGGTAGGGTTTTAGGGCCTGGTGCCTGGCCCAGGCCTAGGGTCAGTAAAACCCAGGGCCCAGGGTTTAGGGCCTGTGGCCTGGGCCCATGGTTAGGTTTATGGTAGGGCCTGTGGCCTGGCCCAGTTTAGGTCAGGGCTATGCCAGGGTTTAGGGTTTCTGAGGGCCCAGGGTAGTAGGTTTGTGGTTTAGGGTTAGTTTGGGCCCAGTTAGTTTTAGGGTTTGTGGTTCAGATTTATGGCCTAGGGTTTAGAGTTTTTTAAATGCAAACCCATAAGTTTAGGATTATTTAGTATTTTTTTTTATTTAATATTTTATTTTATTTAGTTTATTTTATTTATTTTAGATTTATTTATTTTAGTTTAAGTTTTATTTTAGTTTGGTTTAGGTTAAGTTTATGTTTATTTTTTAGGTTTATTTTATTTTATTTCATTTTTAGGTTTTGGCATAATTTTATTTTTAGGTTTAGTTTAGGTTTTATTTTATTTTTTTAGGTTTAGGTTTTAGGTTTTTATTTTAGATTTATTTTTAGGTTTTATTTTTTAGTTTACATTTATGTTTAATTTTAGTTTATTTTATTTTATTTAGTTTAGGTTTAGGTTTACATTTTGTTTATTTTAGGTTTTGGTTTTATTTATTTTAGTTTAGTTTATTTTAGTGTAGCTTTAGTTTTATTTTATTTTTATTTTTGGTTTAAGTTTTTTTTTAGTTTAGGGTTTAGGTTTTAGTTTAGGGTTTAAGGTTTTGGTTTTTTTTAAGAGAGAACAAATTTAGAATCAACATTTCTTCTTTTCGATTTCATCAACCAAGTAACACACCAAATTTTCTAAGACATAAGTGACAGCATAGATAAAAAATGAGCATGCATAGAGCAAATCAAAAACCCTAGATAACTAGAACCGTCTCTAATGTAAATACGTTCCATCAGAAATCGGATCCTTCGCTTCTAGTTCCCATTAACACCACAACTGAGTAGCGTGATCCACCATTATATCCTCGATTTCACCCTCCTCCACCACCATGGTTGTATCCTCCATCGCTTCTCTCACCACCATAACCACCTCTACTCTGATCACCACCTCCATATCCACTAGAACCTCTAGATCCCCCACCACCACCGCGATAACCACCACCTTGCCCTCCACCCACGCCAGATCTGGGACCCAGTTGGTGATGTTCCTACCATCAAGCTTCCCATTCTAGGGTTTAGGTTTAGTCATTAGGTTTTGGGTTTAGGTTTATTTTAATTTATTTAGTGAGTTTAGGTTTAGGTTTAGGTTTGGGGTTTAGGTTTAGGTTTAGGTGGTGGTGGGTTTGGGTTTTAGGGTTTATGCTTTTAAGGTATTTAGGGTAGTTTTTTTATTTTTTTTTATTTTAGGTTTAGGTTTTATTTTACTTTATTTTATTTAGGTTAAAGTTTATTTTATTTTTTTATTAGTTTTAGTTCAGTAAGTTTTAGGTTTGGCTCAGGGTGGGTGTGGCTCAGGGTTGGTTTGGGGTTTAAGGAGTTTATGGAGGGCCTAGGGTTTAGTGTTTGCAACTCCAGGGCTCAGGTCACTGGGGTGGCCAGTTGGCTCAGGCCTCAGTGGCTTGGCCTTTGTGGCCTGGGCTTGGTCATGGTTTAGTGGCCTAGTGTAGGGCCTAGGGCTCAGGGTGGCAGGGCCTGGCCTTAGCTCAGGTGAGTTTAGGGTCAGGCTCAGGGCCTAGGGCTCAGGGATCTGGGCCACATAGCCAGGTCAGGCATAGAGAAGGTTTAGCATGGTTGTGGCCCAAGGATTTAGGGATCAAGATTTATGGTTTAGGTAGTGGTTTAGGGTTTTGGGTTTTATAAATTAAGCAAACCGACAAGTTTTAATTTTATTTAGTTTATTTTTAATTATTTTAGTTTATTTTATTTTATTTTTATTTAGTATTTTCTATTTTTTATTTAACTTTATTTATTTTATTTTAGGTTTATTTCTTTTAATTTGTTTTTTTATTTTAGTTTATTTTAGGTTTAGTTTATGGTTTATGTTTATTTTATTTTATGTTTATTTTATTATTTAGGTTTACTTTTATTTTTATTTTAGATTTTGGTTTAGGTTTTATTTTATTTTTGGTTTTGGTTTTAGGTTTTATTTTAGATTTATTTTTAGGTTTTATTTTTAGTTTAGGTTTAGGTTAATTTTTAATTTATTTTATTTTATTTAGTTTGTTTAGTTTAGTTTATTTTTAGGTTTTGGTTAAGTTTATTTATTTAGTTTAGTTTATTTTAGTTTAGGTTTAGTTTATTTAATTTTGTTATTTTAGATTTAGTTTTTTAGTGGTTTAGATTTTATATTTTATTTTTAGGTTTTATTTTTAAGTTTATTTTTAGGTTTAGTTTTTTTATTTAGTTTTTTTTCTTTTATTTTATTTTATTATACATCTGGGTTTTATTTTATTTAGTTTTTTATTTTTTGGTTTATTTATTTTTTAATTTAGTTTAGTTTAGTTTAGGTTTTTATTTTATTTTATTTATTTTATTTTATGTTTATGTTATTTATTTTAGGTTATAATTAGTTTAGGTTTAGTCTTTATGTTTAGGGTTTAGGGTTGGGGTTTAGGGTTTAGGGTCATGGCCTAGGTTTGGTATGCTAGGTTTATAGGTAGGGTTAGGGTCAGTTCATGGTTTAGGGTTTAGGGTCATGGCCTAGGGTTTAGGATTTAGAGTTTAAGTTTAGGGTTTATGGTTTAAAGGTTTAGGGTAGGTGTGCAGTTTTAGGGCTCAGTTCACTTTTAGCCACACCCAGGTTAGGTGTTTTATTTTATTTTATTTTTTTTTTATAGTTTAGGATTAGGGTCTCAGATTTTTGGGTTTAATGTCAGTTGCAGTTTAAGATTTAGGGTTTAGGGTTTAGGTCATGTAGGGCTAATTTAGGTGGTTTTTTAATTAAGCAAACCTAGTTTAAGTTTATTTAGTTTATTTAGTTTATTTTTATTTATTTTAGTTTATTTTATTATTTTATTTAGTTTAGTTTATTTATTTTAGGTTAATTCATTTAAGTTTAGAATTTTTATTTTAGTTTTTTTTGTTTAGGTTTAGGCTTATATTTATTTTTTTAGTTTTATTTTAGTTTTATTTTATTTATTATGTTTTGGTTTTATTTTTTATTTTTAGGTTTAAGTTTAGGTTTTATTTATTTTTTTTTTAGGTTTAGGTTTTAGGTTTTTATTTTAGTTTTATTTTTAGGTTTTATTTTTTAGTTTACATTTAGTTTAGTTTAGTTTATTTAATTTTATTTAGTTTAGGTTTAGGTTTAGGTTTTATTTATTTTAGTTTAGTTTATTTTAGTGTAGGTTTAGTTTCATTTTATTTTTATTTTAGGTTTAGTTTTTTTTTAGTTTAGGGTTTAAGTTTTATTTTAGGGTTTAGGGTTTTGGTTTTTTTTTCTAACAGAGAACAAATTCAAATTTAACATTTCTTCATTTCGATTTCATCAACTAAGTAGCACACCAAGTTTTCTAAGACACAAGTGATGACATAGATCAAAAATGAGCATGCATAGAGTAAATCAAAAACCTGAGATAACTAGAATTTTCTCATCAGAAAGACACTTCCATAAGCAGATGGATCTATTCTATTTCTTCGCCTCCCATCAGACCACCCCCGGCCTCTCGAGCGGATCCACCATCATATCCCTGATCTCTCCCTTCGCCACCACCACGGTTGTATCATCCATCGCTCCTCCTACCACTATAACCACCTCTGGTCTGACCACCACCTCCATATCAACCAGCACCTCCATCCCTCACCACCATCAAGGAGCAACCACCGCTTTCACCTCCATCGCCAGATCTAGATCGAGCCTTGTTGACGGTGAAGTTCCCCGGCCAAGGTTCTCCCATTCTTAGGTTTAGGTTTAGGTTTAGGATTAGGTTTTAGGGTTTAGGTTTATTTTTTTAATTTATTTAGCGACTTTATGTTTAGCTTTATGGTTTGGGTTTTAGGGTTTAGGGTTTAGCATTAGGGTTTAGGGTTTATTCTTTTAAGGTTTAGGGTTTAGGGTTTAGGGTTTTTAGGCTTTAGTGTTTAGGTTCTAGGTTTAGGTTTTAAGGTTTTTTTAATTAAGTAAACATGTTCGTTTAGGTTTATTTAGGATATTTAGTTTATATTTTATTTATTTTAGTTTAATTTATTTTTTATTTTATTTAGGTTTATTTTTTAATTTAATTAGTTTAGTTTATTAATTTTAGGTTTATTTACTTTAGTTTAGGTTATTTATTTTAGTTTATTTTTTTTAGGTCCAGTTTAGGTTTAGGTTTATTTTATTAGTTGAGTTTTATATAGGTTTAGGTTTTTTTTTTCTTTAGGTTTAGGTTTTATTTTTTTTTATTTATTTTATTTATTTTAGGTTTAGGATTTTATTTAGTTTTATTTTATTTTATTTAGGTTTATTTTATTTTAATTTTATGTTAAGTTTTTATTTTATTTAGGTTTTTATTTTTTAGGTTTATTTTATTTTTTTAGTTTAGTTTAAGTTTTTCTCATCTTTTATTTTAGTTTATTTTTATTTTCATTTATTTTAGGGTTTTATTTTAGTTTAGGTATTCATTATTTTATTTAGGTTTAGGTTTTATTTTTAGGTTTATTTAGTTTAGGTTTTAGGTTTTAGGTTTAGGGTCATGGCCCAGGCCCAGGGTCAGGGTTTAGGGCCAGGATTTAGGGCCCATAAGCTTTAGGGTCACGCCTCAGGCCCAGGGTGAGTTAGTGGCCCAGGGTCAATAAGGCCTAGCCTGGGGTTTTAAGGCCTAGGGTTTTGGGTAGGGTTAGCCCAGTCCAGGGTCAGCTCAGGGCCTAGTGCTGGTAGGGCCCAGGGCCCAGGCTTTAGCCTCAGGGTTTAGGTCAGTTTAGCTCAGGGTTTAGGGTTTGTGGCCTGTGGTTTGGGAGGGTTCAGGGTAGGGTCCCAGGTTTAGGTTTAGGACTAGGACATAAGTTTAGGGTCAGGTAGGGTTTAATCTAGGGTGGTTTTGGGTCCAGGGTCAGGTAGGGTAGGATTTAGGGTTTAGGGTTTAGGGTTTTTTTATAATTAAGCAAAACCCATAAGTTTAGGTTTATTTTGTTTATTTTTAATTATTTTAGTTTTATTTTTATTTTTATTTAAGTTTATTCTTTATTTTTATTTTAGTTTAGTTTATTTATTTTATGTTTATTTACTTTTGTTTAGGTTTTTAATTTTAGTTTATTTTTTAGGTTTCAGTTTAGGTTTATGTTTATTTTTTAGTTTAGTTTTATTTTTATTTTATTTTTCAGGTTTAGGTTATATTTTTTTTAATTTGATGTTTAGGTTTAGGTTTTTATTTTATTTTTTTCGGTTTATGTTTTCAATTTTTTTTAACAATGAACAAATTCAGATTCATCATTTCTTCTTTTTGATTTCATCAACTAAGTAACAAACGAGGGAAGTGAGGTAATCAAATGACCTCCTCGGGGCTAGCTAAATCCTTGTGTTCCTGGGATGTCCAAACAATAAAACCATTACCATACAATCTTATATTAATCAACACATGAATAGAGGAAAGAGAACTCAACATTCATACACTTAAGCTATAAGCACATGTTTCTTATTTATTTATAATTAGCATCATAACACATATTATTATTCATTTATAAGCTTTTGAAAAATACATTTGAACTTAATAGAGATAATATCCACACATATATTAAATTAAATCAACACATGCAAGCTTACATAAAGGAAATCAATTTTATTTTACATGATTTTGAAAAGATGGATGCCTGAATTCAAATGACATACCAAATTTAACATGATTGGAAAGAGGACAATCAAATATAAGCATGTGATTCATTCAATCAAACTAGTTCTTAAGGATAATCAAATCAAATAAGATTATTTGAAGCAAATCAATGCTTCTTTTCTAATTAAGTTTTGGATTTGATTTGATTTAAAGAGGAAAAGAGAAATCATCACTTGTTGTTTTAAACCCTTCCCACATTAGTGATTTGATCTAATTTAAGGAAATGTAATTAAGTTGATTTTATGGGTTAATTAAGTTGAACCCTTAGTTAGATGAATTAAATATCCTTACCTATGTCAACTTAAAGTAATTAACTAAATAATTATGAGCCAACATGATATGCATGGAAAATAAACTTGCAATGATCCTAGGAAATAAAAGGGGCCTAATGTAATTGGCTCATGATTAATAGTTAATTAGATTAAGGGACTTATTTAATTAGTCTTATGGTTTTCCCACACATGTAGACAACTAAATTAATTTCATTAAACTCCTTTAGGTTATTAAACACCTAAAGATCTACCCCATGATTTAAATAATTAAGGTCTGATGTGATTATAATTTCAATTTGATTAAGTGATTTAATTAATTTGTTAAATCTTAATAAATTTCATTTTAAAAAAGGGTTAAATGAACTTAGGGAAAGGGGTCCCAATCCTATTCCTTAGTTCACTTACTGAACATTGATTAATAAATTTAATTAACCAAATTATTACTATTCATGGGTTAATAAATCATTAATTAACTTAAAATTATAAGGTTTAATTAGTCAATTTTCTTAATTAATGAGCAATAAATCCCAAGAAAATCATGGGAGGCTGAGGTCATCCCAATAAATTAACCCACAAAATTTGTGATTAATTGCTAAAGTAATTAAAAGTATTTAAGCTAATTAATTTAATAATTAAACCTTAATTAAACCTTAACTACTATTTAAAATTAGTTAAGATCATTTTTAATTATTTCCTTCTTAAATACCTTTAAAATGAGTATTTATTTGTATTTTTTTATTTCTCTATGAATTTTTATGATCAACTCCAAAAGGATCTCACTCCTTCATAGCATCGATCGGAGGGGATCAAACAGTCAAGATCACACGAGATGCAAGTTTTCTTCAAAAATCTCCAACCTAGTTTTGGCTAAGGATCAATTTTGGAAGCCTACCTCACTAGAGCTCAAGATCAGTGGCTCAAATGATTGAAGAAGCTTCATCTAGTAAAGACGAAGCCCTATTGAGCAACAATTAGATCAATTCCTTAACGTTCACTTAGAAGGCCATGAATTAATGATTTGGAGCTCAGCTTTGATCGAAGTCCAACCTTTGGTGCTCGAGAAGCTTGGGAGATGATTTTTTCTTGCTCAATGAGGCCTAGAGAAGGTGCGTGTGAAGTTAATTTGAGTTTGATGGAGAAATGAGGATGTTAAAAATGGGAGTGTCATGTTTTGGGATGGATGGGAATGGCATTTTTCAATCGAGGAATGACATGAGAGCATAAAGATTGGATTTAACAGCTTGTCTTGGGTAGCTAGGCCTCTGAGGAATGATTTTTGTGCATGTGTTTGAGTGGAAACAAGGGGGTGTATAACCCCCTTCATCTTGATCGACCGGTGGGATCGATTTTGCTTCTAATGGTTGTCCGACCATCTTAGGGAGTCATGGGTGGAAGAGAGGAGGTGAGTTGGCTCGACTTGGTTGGTTGAAGGTGTAGAGGTGGCTTCCAAGGAGGAATTATGGGTGTCCTATGGGTTTTAAATGATGCAATGGGGAGGGTGAGGTGATTTCACCTCCCATGGGTCATGGTTGACCCAACCACCCCTTGGGTAAGGTTGGGTAGTGTCCTAGGTGCCTAGGTGGACCATTGGGAGATTACCAAGTGGCTAAGGAATGGGTGATTTGTCCCATGTGATGCCCTTGACCCAAGGGCAGAATGATCATTTGGCATTAGATTTGATTTGGGAAAATTTAAAATGATCCAAAAGTGGGTTAGCCCAAATTTCAGGTTAATTGGAGTTGATTTGGTTAAATTTGGCTCAATTTGACTTATTTAGGTCAAATTGGGTTAGGTTGGGTCAAGTTAACCAATTGGTCAAATTGGGTCAAACCAAGGGTCAAGTTCATATGATCATTTGGGATGTTTTGGTACAATTGGTTTGGTTTAGTTTGGCTTAGATTAGATTTTGGCACATTTGAATTCATTTGGGTCAAATGGGTTAAGTTAACCAATTTGACCAATTTGGCCAAATTAGCTGTTGGGTGTTTGTTTGAGTTTAGTTGACCAATTGAAGATGATTGTAGGCTTTTGTTTCAATTAATTTGGATTTGGTTTTGATTTAGGCCAATTTGACCATTTAGGTCAATTTGGGCTAAGTAGGTCAATTGGGTATAATCGTGGCTTTGGTCAAGTTCAACAATCAATTTGGAATGAACTTGAGCCATTGATTGCAATCAATTTGGTTCATATTTTGATTTGACCCAATTTGGTCTTTTATGTCAATTTGGGTCAACTTGGGTCAAGAGGGCCAATTGGATTTGGTTTGACTCAATTGAAGGTCAAGTCATATTCAAATATTGATTTTAATTTGGTATGAATCATTGGTTTCAAGGGATTTGGCTTAGGCTACAATTTGTTTGGGTTCATATGGGTTAAGGGGTTGAGTTTGTCAAATGATGAAGTTGACTTGGTTTGACCCAATTTATGACAATTGATCAACCTAGGGTGATCAATTATCATGATGGGAGGTTTTGATGGGCTTGGTTCAATCCAATTTGGGTAGGCTTAGAACTTGGCTAAAATAGGTCAAATTGGCCAGTTTGGGTCAAGTGAACCAATAGGGTTTAGTTGGCTTGATTTTGGATTGATATATGAATTCAATTGCAATTGGCTTGGGTTCAAATGGGTTTTGGTTCATTTATACATTTCAAGTCAACAGGGTTAAGTTGGGTTTGACTTGGGTTGAATTTGGTTTCACTTGATGATTGTAGAATTCATATATATTTGTGAATATGATCGAAGGTATGATTGATTCATGAGAAAATCAATTGAATTTGGGTTTTGGAATGAAAGAATTTGGCTAAGTCCATCGAGTTGGGTCATGTGGCTTAGGTTTGGATTTTGATTTGGTTTGATTTAGTTTTGATGATTTAAATGTATATTTCATTTAAATTTGTGAAGATGATAGAAAATATGGTTGATTTATGAGAAAATCATTGAGTTTGACCTGATTTGGATTAGATTTGGCTAAGTCCATGGGATAGGTCATTTGGCTTAGGAAGGGTTTTGATTTAATTTGATATAGTTTGATTTAGTTTTGTTTATTTGAATGTAGATTTAATTTATATTTAGTAAGATGATTGAAGATATAAATTGATTATGAGAAAATCAATTTACTTTGGATTGATTTGGATTATGATTTAGCTAAGTCCATAGGATAGGTCATATGGCTTAGGAAGGGTTTCAAGTTTGGATTTGATCATGGGCATCAATCATTTGAATTTGGAATTTGGGTTTGGATTTGAATTTGAATTTGATGTTTGGGAATAATTAATAACATGTTCATCCAAATCTTTCACCTGTTGCTTCATGTTCTTGATATTATCAAAAAGATTTTTGAAACAATTTATATTCCACCAATTAATATGATGCTTAAGCCTTTTTAGTTTAAGCCAAAATCTCCTCATACCAAAACCAAAATCATTAGGAGCAAGAGGAGCATACCAATTAGAAGCAATAGCATCAAGAAAACTAATATCTTGTAACCACAAATTTTGAAACCGGAAATTTTTAATGACATTATTGTTATGAACAACATCCTTAATGGAAATCAAAAGTGGAGCATGATCCGATGGAGTTCTACTAAGGTGTTTAATCGAAGTCAAAGGCCAATGGTTTAACCAATGAACTAAATAAGGCATGATCTAAACATTGCCAAAGTCTATGATTATTCCAAGTAAATGAGAGCCAACAAAACCAACGTCATGCAGCTTACAATCCAAGATCATATTCAAAAAATCTTCCATAGAATGTAAATTCAGCGAAGAACCCCTTTCCTTTCATTCATAGAAAGGACTATATTTAAATCCCCACCAACAATCAAAGAATCATTAGAGAAGTAAAAGTAGATAATTGATTCCAAAGAATCCTTCTCTCAATCTTATTACAAGCAAAGATAAAAGACCAAAAGCATGATAATCACCAAAAGAAATATCCACATTTACAACTTGATGAAAATCTTTAATGACATTAATAAAAAGAGAATTATTCCAAAATAACTAAATCTTATTGCTATTATTAAAAAAATAATTGGAGCAACCAATCATTCTAGCTGCATGCATAATTTTAGAAGAAAAAAATAAGAGGTTCAAGAATAACCAAGAAACTGACATTATAAACCCTACAAAAGTTTCTAATCCTATTCCTAATAGCAAGAATACCAATGCCCCTAACATTACAAATAAGAAAATTAAACATTAATTCTTATTGGGTAAAGAAGATGAAGAAGATCGAGTTGATCTAAAAACTTTAGGAGGAAAATTCTTGAACAATTTTTTCTTCTTGACAAAAATAGTTTGAAAACCAATTTCATTTCCCAAAGATTCATCATCATCAGCAGAAATATCCACATTTTCTGCTTCTCCTTGCTTCCTCGACTGAGCATTGCTCACCTCTTATGGGGATTTTTTGATAATGTTTTGTCTCATTTCAAGGGTATGATGTTTCGTTTCATTAAGCTACTAGCTGGAAATGCTTATCTCTCTATCTGTATTAACAAAATTTTCACTTATGTCTTTTCGCTCGGTTGGGCCTATTTTCTGTTGGCCTTTTGGTTTGCGTGGGTTTATTTTTTGCTATATATTTCTGGTCACAGACCGATGGAGTTTAAGGGTGATAGGTTAAATGATTATTATTTCATTCCAAATCTTATATCTTGTTGTGTTTTTTTCATAATATATGTCAACACTATGCTTCTTGGCAAGTGTTGCTTCATGGCTTTGAACTGTAGGAATACATATGTGTTCATTGAAATTAAACATTTTTTTGTTATATTTAGTTTGTTGTTCCCTCATTTTCTGGGAGTGTTTTTCTGTTTCTAGACTGGCATGTGCTGATTCATTTTTTGTTCTACTAGAGCAAGTGGTTTTTCTGGTTTCTCCGTAATCGAATATGTTTCGGTTTCTTTGTGTTTTTTGCTCCATCAATATTTGGACATGGGCCCTTTTTTTGGCCTACGTATCCTGATCTTCTTGTGTCACTTTGATTTGTGTGCTAGTTTATTTCCATCAGCTGGCTAACTCTTGCATTTGGTTTTACTGGTTTTCTCCAATAGGTTGGGAATGTTTTTTCATTTCCTCCAGCCTGTGGGAATGTGCTATTCATTGGAATTACTGGACACTTTGTGTTTTTTGCACCCATCAAAACTTGGCTATCATGGTTCCTTCTTTTGGCCTGTTGTTTGGTCTGCTGTAGAGGTGGGCTGATTGTTGTGGTGATTTTTTTCATCAGCTTGTTTTGTCTTGTAATTTACTTTACTAGTATAATTTCGGTTATGATCATGGATAGATCAAGTGCTTGTGTTTCAGTTGATTCAAGCATTTCACGGCAGTCTGCTATTGGTTTTTCTATCATGTGTTGGTTAGGGATCATGCTATGGTGCATATAATGGCTGATGGTTATCCTATTTGGGATAATGGATTGCATTTTCATATACATTGTATTTGGATTTATTTAGATTTGCAGGTACTAAGGACCACAAATCCTTTATCCTTTGGCTACTATCGACACAGGTTTATGGGCTATGATGGCTTCACCCCTTATTGGTTTGGTAGTAACTCTTGTGTTGTATCCATTCAATGGTTTCTTGGATGAACACATTTCATTTCCCCCAATTTGGTGTGAAAATCTTGGGCCCTCTCCCTCAAAATTTCACATCAATGAGTTTCTCAATATCCAAATCAAAACATATTATAACCAGAACGCCTTTAAAAGTCATATGAACAAGATTAACCAAAAATTTAGGTGAGGTTGAAGAATCCTTACTAGATAAGGCATCTTTGAAGGATTTAGAAGAAGCAACCTTAGATTTACCCAACAGAAAATCTGCCCTAGGAGGACCAGCAGAAATCATCAATTTAGCTTTGCCAAAAGCAAGATCAGACTCCATGGCAACCATTGAAATCAAGGGAGGGGAGGATAGACGGCCAAACACCAAAGAAAGAAGGGCTTACCAGCGAAAATCCACGCAGCAGCCAGGAGAAACGATGAAGGAAAATGGGGTTCTTAAATCACCAAATTTCAAAAAGTAGGAAGGCAACTGAACAGGTTTTTTTGGTTTGTTTAGGTTACTAGGTTAGAGTTAGGGGGTTATAGGGTTTACGGTTTAGGGTTTTAGGGTTTAGGATTTAGGGTTTTAGGTTTAGGGTTTAGGGTTTAGGGTTTAGAGTTTTGGATTTAGGGTTTTAGAGTTTAGGGTTTAGGGTTTAGTGTTTATGAATTAGGGTTTAGGGTTTATGGTTTAGTGTTTAGAGTTTAGGGTTTTTAGGGTTTAGGGTTTGGGGTTTATGGTTTACATTTTAGGTTTAAGTTTTAAGTTTTAGCTTAGGGTTTAGGGTTGAAGGTTTTTTTTAATAGAAAATAAATTTATATTCAACATTTCTTCTTTTCAATTTCATCAACCAAGTAGCACCCCAAGATTTCTAAGACACAAGTGATGACATAGGTACAAAATGAGCACCCATAGAGCAAATGAAAAATACAAGATAAGTAAAACCATCTCTACTGTAAAGACAGTTCTATAAGCAGCAGATTCAGATTAGCCATTCTTCAGTTTCTCTAGTTCCCATCATAACTAACCCCGGCCTCTCGAGTAGCGGGATCTGCCATCATATCCCCGATCTCTCCTTCCTTCACCACCATGACTTTAACCTCGTCACTCCTCCCGCCTCCATAATCACCACTACTTTGACCACCACCTCCTTATCCACCAGCATCTCTAGATCCCCCACCACCACTACTATAACTATCGCCTTGCCTTCACCTCTACCAGATCTAGACTGAGCCTAGTTGATGGTGATGTTCTTACCATTAAGGTTCCACCCATTCTTAGGGTTTAAGGTTCAGAGTTTTGGGTTTAGGGTTTGGGGTTGAGGGTTCAGGGTTGCAGGTTTTAGGGTTTAGGGTTTAGGGTTTTATGGTTTATGGTTTAGGGTTTAGTGTTTTAGGGTTTAGGGTTTAGGGTTTAGAGTTTAGGGTTGTAGGTTTAGGGTTGTAGGTTTAGGGCTTAGGGTTTAGGGTTTAGGATTTAGGGTTTAGGGTTTTTTTTAAATTAAGTAAACCAGTAGGTTTAGGTTTATTTAGTTAATTTCTTTTATTTTTTTGTTTATTTGAGTTTATTTTATTTTATTATTATTTAGGTTTATTTTTTATTTTATTAAATTTAGTTTATTTATTTTTTGTTTTTATTTTAGTTTTGGTTTTTAATTATTTAAAATTTTGTAGGTTTAGGTGTATTTTTTAGTTGATTTTTATTTTAATTTTATCTTTTGTGTTTAGGTGTTATTTTTTATTTTTAGTTTTAGGTTTAGGTTTTTATTATATTTTTTTAAGTTTATATTTTAGGTTTTAATTTTAGGATTTTTTTTAGGTTTTATTTTTTAGTCTAGGTTTAAGTTTTTTTTTAGTTTTTTTAATTTTATTTTTTCTAAGTTTAGGTTTAGGTTTCCTTTATTTTAGTTTAGGTTTTGGTTTATTTTATTTTGTTTATTTTAGTCTTATTTTAGGTGTAGGTTTTCTTTAGTTTAGGGTTTATGTTTTATTTTTTATTTATTTTTAGGTTTAATTTTTAGGTTTATTTTTTAGGTTTAGGTTTTTTTTATTTTTTATTTTATTTATTTTATGTTTATTTTATTTTTATTTTTCATTTTATGTAGGTTTTTTATTTTTTTTAGTTTAGTTTAGGTGTTTATTTATTTTATTTTATTTTATTTTTATGTTTTATTTGATTTTATTTTTATTTTTATGTTTAGGTTTTAGTTCAGGTTTTTATTTCATTTTATTTTTTCTATTTTATTTAGGTTTAGCTTCTTTTATTTATTTTAATTTTTGGTTTTATTTAGTTTTAGTTTAGGTTTTAGATTTTCGGTTTATAATTTTTTTTAGGGTTAGTTTAGGGTTTTTTGTTTAGGGTTTAGAGTTTAGGGTTTAGTTTAGGTTTAAAGTTTCTTTTAATAAAGAACAAATTGATTCAACATTTCATCCTTTCAATTTCATTAGCCATGTAAGTTTTCTAAGACACTGGCGATGACATAGATAAATGAGCCCCAATAGAGCAAATTAAAAACCCATGATAAGTAGAATCATATCTACTGTAAAGAAAGTTCCATAAGCAGCAGATCAGATCGCTCGTTCTTGAGTTTCTCAACTTCCCATCAGAACCACCCCCGCCTCTTGAGTAGTAAGATTCACCATCATATCCCCGATCTCTCCCTCACACCACCAGTTTGTAACCTCCATCACTCTTCCCACCTCCAACCAACCTTTGCCCCACCTCCATGTCCACCAGCACATCTAGATCCCCCACCACCACTGCAATAACCACCGCCTCCGCTTTCACCTCCATGAAATCTAGCTGACTAGTTGTGGTGATGTTCTATCAGGTTCTACCATTCTTAGGATTTAGGGTTTAAGGATAATTTAGGGTTTAGGGTTTAGGGTTTAGGGTTTTAGGGTTTGTGTTTAAGGTTTAGGGTTTAGGGTTAGGGTTAGTGTTTAGGGTTTAGGGTTTACGGTTTATGGTTCTACGATTAGTTTAGTGTTTAAGGTTTAGGGTTTTTTAGGATTTAGAGTTTAGGGTTTAGGGTTTAGGGTATAAAGTTTAGGGTAGTTGATTTAGGGTTGTATGTTTAGGGTCTAGGGAGGGTTAGTTATATGGTTTAGGGTTTAGAGTATAGTATTTAGGTTTTAAAGTTTTTTTATAAAAAATTAAGTAAATAAGTAGGTTTAGTTTATTTAGTTAATTTTTTATTTATCTTTATTTTTATTTATTTTTATTTTTATTTTTATTTAGTTTAGTTTATTTATTTTAGTTTACTTTTTTTATTTTATTTATTTTTTGAGTTAGGTTTATTTTTTAGTTGAGTTTATTTTTTTATCTTATGGGTTTATGTGTTTTTTTATTTTTAGGTTTAGGTTTATGTTTTTTATTTTATTTATTTAAGTTGAGGTTTTAGGTTTTTATTTTAGGTTTATTTTTAGGTTTTATTTTGTAGTTTAGGTTTAGGTTTATTTTTAGTTTATTTTAGTGTTTTGGATTATGGTTTAGTTTAGGTTTTTATTTTATTTTATTTAGGTTTAGATATTTTTATTTATTTTATTTTTAGGTTTTATTTAGTTTAGGTTTAGGTTTTTAGGTTTTTAGGGTGTAGGGTTTATGGTTTAGGGTTTAGGGTTTTAGGGTTTAGGGTTTTAGGGTTTATGGTTTAGGGTTAGGGTTTAGGGTTTATGGTTTAAGGTTTAGTGTTTAGGCTTTAGGGTTTAGGGTTGTAAGGGTTTAGGGTTTATGGTTTAAGGTTTAAGGATTATGGTAAGTTTAGGGATTAGGTTTCTTAGGGTTTAGGGTTTAGGGCTTATGGTTAGTTTAGGGTTTGGGGTCTAGGGTTTTAGGGTTTAATGTTTAGGGTTTATTGTTTAGGATTTATAGTTTAAGGTTTAGGGTTTATTTAGTGTTTAGGGTTTAGGGTTTAAGGTTTTTTATGGTTTAGGGTTTATGGTTTAGGGTTTAGGGTTTAGGATTTAGGGTTTAGGGTAGTATGTTTACGATTGTAGGTTCAGGATTTAGGGTTTAGGGTTAGTTTTAGGATTTAGGCTTTAGGCTTTAGGGTTTAGGATTTAGGGTTTAGGGATTTTTTTAATTAAGTAAACTAGTAGGTTTAGGTCTATTTAGTTTATTTTTTATTTATTTGAGTTTTTTTTATTTTTTATTTTTATTTAGTTTTTTTTTATTTTTTATTTAATTTTATTTTTATTTTATTCAGTTTAGTTTATTTATTTAGGTTTTTTTATTTTAGTTTAAGTTTTTTATTTTTGTTTATTTTTTAGGTTTATGTTAATATTTTAGTTGAATTTTATTTTTAATTTATTTTTTGGGTTTAGGTTTAGGTTTAGGTTTTTATTTTATTTTTTAGGTTTAGGTTTTAGGTTTTATTTTAAGTTTATTTTTAGGTTTTATTTTTTTAGTTTTTGTTTAAGTTTATTTTTAGTTTATTTTATTTATTTAGTTTTGGTTTAGGTTTAGTTTATTTTAGTTTAGTTTTAGGTTTATTTTATATTGTTTATTTTTTTATTTTAGGTTTAGGTTTTTTTTCTTAGTTTAGGGTTTAGGTTTTATGTTTTATTAATTTTATGGTTTATTTTTTAGGTTTAGGTTTTTATTTAGTTTGTATTTTATTTTATTTTAGGTTCATTTTATTTTTAGTTTTTTTATTTAAAGTTTTTATTTTTTAGTTTAGTTTAAGTTTTTATTTATTTTGTTTTAGTTTATTTTTATTTTATTTTTTATTTTATTTTTTGGTTTAGGTTTAGGTTTTAATTTAGGTTTCTTTTATTTATTTTATCTAGGTTTAGGTTTATCTATTTATTTTATTTTTAGGTTTCATTTAGCTTAGGTTTAGGTTTTTAAGTATTTAGGGTGTAGTCTTTAGTGCTTATGGTTTAGGGTTTAGGGTTTAAGGTTTAGGGTTTTAAGGTTTAGGATTTAGGGTTTAGGGTTTTTAGGTTAGTTTATCTATTTCAAGTTTATTATTTTAGTTTAGGTTTTTTATTTTTGTTTATTTTTTTAGGGTTAGCTTAATGTTTAGACCTTAGGGTTTTAAGGTTTAGGGTTTAGGGTTTAGGATTATTTTTAGGGTTTAGGGTTTTGGGTTTAGGAATTAGGATTTTGGGTTATGGGTTTACGGTTATTTTTAGGGTTTAGGGTTTAAGGTTTAGGGTTCAGGGTTTGCGGTTTAGGGTTTTAGAAAAAATTAAGTAAAATGGTAGGTTTAGGTTTATTTAGTTTATTTTTTTATTTATTTTAGCTTATTTTGTCTTTTATTTTTATTTAGGTTTATTTTTTATTTTTATTTAGTTTGGTTTATTTATTTTAGGTTTATTTATTTTACTTTAGGTTTTTTATTTTTGTTTACTTGTTAGGTTTAGGTTTAGGTTTATATTTATTTTTTAGTTTAGTTTTATTTTTATTTTATTTATTAGGTTGAGGTTTTCTTTTTTTTAATTTTAGGTTTAGGTTTATATTTTTATTTTTATTTTTTTAGGTTTATGATTAAGGTTTTTATTTTATGTTTATTTTAGGGTTCTGTTTTTTAATATTTAGGGTTAAAGTTTAGGGTTGTAGGTTTAAGGTTAGTTTTGGGTTTAGGGATTAGGATTTAGGGTTTAGGATTTAGGATTTAGGATTTAGGGTTTAAGGTTTTTTTAAATAAAAAAAATTTAAGTAAACCAGTATATTTAGGTTTATTTAGTTTATTTAGTTAAATTTTTATTTATTTTAGATTATTTTATTTTCAATTTTTATTTAGGTTTATTTATTATTTTTATTTAGTTTGGTCTATTTATTTTAGGATTATTTATATTTGTTTAGGTTTTTTATTTTACTTTATTTTTTAGGTTTAGGTTTACATTTATGTTTATTTTTAGTTTAGTTTTATTTTTATTTTATTTTTTTAGGTTTAGGTTTTATTTTTTTTTATAGGTTTAGGTTTTTAGGTTTAGGTTTAGTGTCATGTTTAGGGTTATTAGGGTTGTGGTTAGGTTTTTCTTAATTTTATATTTTAATTTATAATTTATAATTATTTTAAATAAAATATAAGTATAGTTTAGTTTATTTTATTTATTTTAGTTTATTTTAATTTTAATTTTATTTAGTTTATTTTAGGTTTTATTTATTTTTTATTACATATATATATATATTTTATTTTTATTTTATTTATTTTATTTTAGGTATTTAGCCATAGCTTTATTTTAGTTTTTAAATTTAGTTTATTATATTTTATTTAGGTTTTAGTATATTTAGGTTTGTTTTTAGGTTGGGATTTAGGGTAAGATAGGGCCTTTTAGTCATTATTTTTTGGTTTTTTTTTTTTATTTTAGGGCTAAAGTATCAAGATAAGATTAAGGATATTTAGGCATTAGATCATGGCTTTATTTTAGCTCATTTTTTAGGGTAGGTCATTTAGACTCCAATTTTTTGAGATCTTTAAATGAGCAAACCATAGATTTTAATTTAGTTTATTTTTATATATACTTTATTTTTATTTTATCTTTTTATTTTATTTTTTATTTAATAGTTTATTTATCTGAGTCATGTTGTATTTAGTTTATTTTTAAGATTTTATCATATTTATGTTTATTTTTAGTTCATTCTTCTTTATTTTAATTTTATGAAGTTTTATTATTTTTATTTTATTTAGTTTAGTTTTAGTTTAATTGGTTTTAGGGTTTAGGATTTTGGTTAGGTTTAGGGTTTTCTAATTTTTATGGTTTAGGTTTAGTAGTGTGGTTTAGTGGGGGGTTTTTATGGTTTTGGGTTTTTGGGTTAGCTTAGGGTTTGGGGGTTAGTTTAGGTTTGGAGTTTGATTTAGGGTTTGGGGATTTAGGGTGGTAAATGATTGTCGCCTTGAGTATCGATAGTGGTTTATACTTTGGTATGAATCAAAGACTATCTTTCTTCCATTAAGCACTTAGCTTATTTCATTCTTATGTTGAGTTAGCCTACATCTTTAGGTTTGAGGACCTCACTGGTCTTTAAAACCCCGCTTTCTCCAATGGGTAAAAAATAATAAAACCTAAATAAAAAAGAAAACATTTAAAGACTTCCTTCTTATCATTTTTTAAGATAAGAAAGGTTCATTCTAAAATAATAAAGATAAAATAAATTTTTCATAAAAGTCTTACTTTTCAAAAGCACTCTTTCAAAGAAAAGATGCACATAATAAAATATTTTCCACAAAAAATTTCTTAAATCACTCTCAATTAACAATTCTCATAATTATTACATGTAGAAATTTTCAAAAGTAAAACTAACAATCTTTTCCAAAAGCACAAATGAACATCTTCCTTTATTTCATTTTGATGAAGATTTCATTTTCAAAATAAAATGAACAATCATCTTTCCAAAAAATCAAAATCAAAATCCAAAATAAAACTTTCAAAAAGCACACATGAACCTTTCCATTCAATACACTCACACTTATTGAATGAATGTTTCATTTTCAAATAAAATTAAAATTTTCAAAAGTACATGGATATCTTCATTCAATATACTCAAATTTATTGAATGAGGATTCATTCCCAAGTAAAAATAACATCATTTAGAAATCCAACTTAAACATATCCCACATATGTTTAAGTTGGAATTCCCTCTTTCAAAAAGCAATAATCACACAAAAAAATAAAATTTTCACATTTGCAAAAAATAAGATTGATTTCCATCCTTACATACCCAAATTTATTGAATGGAAACCTTCTTTTCAAAATCAAAACTTAACAACCATATTTTCAAAATTCAAACACATTTGGAACTTCATTTAGCATACTCAAATTTATTAAGAAAACTCTCCAAATCCAAAATCAAAAATTTTCAAACACATTTGGAACTTCATTTAGCATACTCAAATTTTTTAAGTGAAGTCTCCAAATTCAAAATCAAAATTTTGTTTTTCAAACACATTTGGAACTTCATTTAGCATACTTAAATTTGTTAAGTGAAGTCTCCAATTCAAAACCAAAATTTGAAACATATTTGGAACTCCATCTAGCATACTCATATTTGCTAAGTGAAGTTTCCAAATTCAAAAAAAAAAAAAAAAATTCAAACACATTTGAACTTTATTTAGCATACCAAATTTATGAAGTTCCAATTCAAAATAAAAAATTATTCAACATATCATTTGAACTTCATTTAGCATACAAATTTGCTAAGTGAAGTCTCCAAATTCAAAACCAAAAATTTCAATCATCAAAACACATTAGGATTTCTTTAGCATACCCAAATTTGCTAAGGATCCTACTCTTTCAAAATTCAAAACATCCAAAAATAAATGAAACACTTAGAATTTTCTTAGCATACCCAAATTTTATAAGAATCTTATTTTCAAAAATCAAACAAAACAAACTTGAGTTCTTCACTTAGCATACCTAAATTTGGTAAATGGGAATTCTAATTTTCAAAATCAAATAACAATTCACAAAAAGAAATAATTGTTTTCAAACACTTCATAGGACTAGGCTAATATAAGATCTTTCTCAATGTGGTCCCTCGCAAACCAACAGGGTCCATGTAAATATCAAATAAACAAAATATATCATCACTTGTAGATTAGGAATCCAAGCCCTCAGTGGCATCTTTCCCAAGCAGGCATCTTATATTTAGGGTAGTGTTAGCAAAACTCCCTATAGGAATCGCTTGACTGCTTTTGAGTTGAGATAAGTCCTCGGGTCCACACTCTCTCAGTAGTTGCCCTTAGGTTGGGTTTGACTTGTTGTGCCACCAACAGGTCACCCCAACAGTCATCCTTGCTTTGAAAGATATAAGTCTATTATGCATTCTTTCCAGAATGACCATTGTAAACTGACGGGCAGCCTTAGGTTGGGTCTAATTTGTTGTGGAAGCGACAGATCACCCAATGGTTCATTGTTTAAGAAGATGTGAGTCTACGAGCTTTCTTCCTAACTCAACCATTACAATCTGAAAGACATCCCTTAGGTTGGTTAGTTCTACCTAACGGTTGGTAGACTATCACTTTGAATTTGTAAATCTAAGATAGGTCTAGGATGATATTAGCTCATTTTTAGTAAATCCATCGCATACCAATAGGGTCCATCTAAAATTAAATTAATTCTGACTATTCTTGAGTTGATATGAGTCCACAGTGGCATTCTCTCAAACAGTCACCCGGTTAGGATTTATTTGTTGTTGCCATCGACAGATCACCCCAATGATAGATCCCTGCTTTAGAAGATGTAAATCTACTATGCTTTCTTTCTAGAACATCCATTGCACATCGAAAGGCAACCCTTAGGCTGGATAATCCTACCTTGTGGTTGGTAAACTACCCCTTTAGATATGTAAATTTGAGATAGGTCAAGGCTGACATAGCCCCTTCTCAGTAGGTCCATCGCACGCCAATAGGTTCCATAACATAACACACCAAACTAAATTAAATGAAATCAATATAAAATCAAATTAATCATCAGGAATACACCTGAGTTGAGGTAATTTCCCTAGCAGCACTCACTCAGAAGTCACTTTAGGTAGGTTCATTGTGTTGTCCATCCAATGATCACCCCAAAGATCTTTTCCCTCTTTCAGAAGATGTAAGTCTGCTACACTTTCTTTCTAGCATAGTCGTTGCACAGGCAATCCCTTAGATCGATAGTCCTACCTTATGGTAAGTAGACTACCCCTTTGTACTTATAAATATAAGATAGGCTAAGGCCCCATGGCTCCTTTTTAATGTAGTCCATCGCACACCGACAGGATCCATAATAAAATAAATTCAAAACCAATCTCCCCAAAGGAGTCAAATTAAACAAATCTGACAAAGAAAAATTCTCCCTAGTGAGGTGCAAATCAAATTAGCCTCCATAGTGAAACTTAGATCTAAATCAAACAAATTCAATCGAGTGTACATCCCCAGTGGATATGCCCTCAATCTAGAACCCTTCTCCCCAGTGGAGCCATAAAAAATTAAACCAACCTCCCAGTCTAATCAAACAAATCAAAGAAATTTAATCAAATTCTTATCCCTAGTGGATAGTCTGAACTTGCTTCCCTAGTGGAAGGTTCATATACCCAATTCGAGCACATATCCCTAGCGGATATTCCTACACAACAATTAAAATAAAACAAAGTAAAATCAATTTGATCTTGATCCCCATCGATTATAGATTCTTATCCCAAGCGAATACACACCCAAACTAATCATATTAACAATCAAACTCAAATTACTATCCCTTAGTGGATAACTTGAACCTGCTTCCTTAGTGGAAGGTTCATGTACTCAATCCCCAATGAATTCCTTCTTGCTCTCTTTTTCCCTTAGCATAAAGTGAGCTGCATCTTACTAAGATCGTGATTCTATATACCTCCCAGGTCTAGGTAAAGATTATTTCTATTAGTGTTTGTAATCTTCTGGATGCTATTGATCAATTCGGTCAATGCCAATATGTGCGATGTGCCTTGTCAGTTACACCACACCTATTGGGGGTCCTTTCGTTGACCTCACTTTTGGAGTGAGCTCTTAACCTCCTCTTCTTAGACTTAGGACTCTTCTAGACACTAAGAATCCTTAGTCATAAGACACTTCTAGTGATTAGGTGAACACTTAACCTAAGCCTAAAGACTTAGAAAGGTTAACCATAGGATTAGGCTATGCCTTAAGGCTTATGGAAATCACTTATCCTATAGCCTAAACCAATTACATATACACTTCTCAAATCGAACCTAGATTCAAATCTAATTCCAAATTTAACTCCAAATGATTGAACCCAAAATCAAGTCAAATTAAAATCCTTCCTAAGCTATGATTTATCTTATAGATTTAGCCTTAGCCAAATCCAAATCAATCCAAATTCAATTGACTTTCTCAAAGATCAATTCAACCCTTTGATAAATTTATCAAATTGAAACTCAAACTCAACTTCATTCCATGATCCACACTTAAATCCAAACTCTTAAGCCAATTTAATGGACTTAACCAAATCCTATCCAAATCAACTCAAAACCAATGGATTTTCTCTTGAATCAATCATTCATTCAATTATCTACCCAAATATAAATGAAACCTATAATCATCAAATCAAATCAAAGCCAACCCAAGTCAAACCCAACCTAGCCTTTTTGACTTGAAAATTTCAAATGAGCTAAAATCCCATATGCCAAATTGATTGCCCTTGAATTTATATTTTAATCCAAGGCTCATATATAAGTTCAACTAAACTAGAATAAAACCAAAACCAAACTAATTGACCCACTTAAGTCCACTTGACCCAAAGTGACCTAAAGGACCCATTTGAGCCAACTTCCAATCCAACCTAAATTGGATTGAACTAAGCTCACCAAAATCTTCCACCATGATTGTTGATCACCCTAGGATGATCAATTACAATCAATTAGGTCAAACTAAGTCAATCATTTGGCCAAGTCAACCCTTAGCCCAAATGAACCATAAGCCAAAACTCATCCTACATCAAATTGATTAAAACCAATGGTTTGAATCAACCCAAAATTAATATTTAAATATGACTTGACCAATTGAGCCAAACCAAGCCCAATTGGCCATTCGATCCAAGTTGACCCAAATTGGCCTAAAGGACCAAATTGGGTTAAATCATCATCTAACCAAAATTGATTGCAACCAATGGCTCAATTTCATTCCAAATTTATTATTGAACTTGACCAAAGCCTAATTTGAGCTAATTGGTCAACTTGACCCAACCTAGCCCAAATTGGCCTAAAGGGTCTATTTAGCCTAAATCCAAATTAAATCCAAATTGATTCGAACCAAAGACCACATTCAACTTCAATTAGCCAATTGAACATGAATCAACTCATAACCCAAGCCAATTTGGCCAATTTTGGTCAAATTGTTCAATTTGACCCATTTGATTCCAAATGAGCCAAAATTAGTTCTAAGCTAAATTAAATCAAATTGATCATACCAAAACTCTTTAAATCATCATTTGAACCTAACCTAAGCCTTGGTTTGACCCAATTTGACCAATTGGTCAACCTAACCTGACATGACCCAATATGACCCATATGACCCAAATTGAGCCAAATCCCTTGAAACCAAGCCATGACCCATTGGGGGCTGATCAAACCCAACCCAAACCATTTGGGATAAGCCCAAAATCAACCCAACCAAACTAAATCCCTCATGGATCCTCCTCCACATAGGATTCCACCCAACCTCATTTAATTCTCCTCATCACATGCATTCACCTCCTCCCCAATATGTTCATTCAATGGAGCTGATCATATGACAGCAAAAGATACTTTGGAGCAAAATCCAAAGTCTTCAATCAATCCATCATTCATCCCAACCACCCCAAGCAAAATGACAACACTTTAGAGCCAAAAATTCAAAAAGAGGAGGATTTTCAGCCACTATTAAAGGAGGGGGAAATGAGGCTTCATTTCTCTTCCTCCTACCACTATTCAGCCCTCAAGAGCTCTCCAAAGCAACCAGCCACCACTTCCCCACCTCTATTGAGCCAAAAACATCAAAATCGAGTAGATTCCGATGAGGAAATGGCAAGCATTGGAAAATACATTATTCTGAAGTGAAGGTGAAGGCTACACTCATTTTAAAACTTCCTCTTGCACCTTAGAGCTCGCTCGAATCTTCACCATCGCCAAAAACTATCCCCGATGAGGTAATTTAGCCAAACTTTAGCGGTCTTAGGAACTTCTATTTATGTCAGTTCTTGCATGATTTTTAGGAATTTTCTTAGAGAAGCCTTATATTTTTTATTATATTTAGTCCTAGTACGAATCGATAGATTTTTCGGTGAAAATCGCCATGAAAATGAGTTAAATTGGATGAAATTTAGTTCCAAATTATGAAAAATCCCGTCAAATGAATAGTGTTTTATCAGATTTCCCGCCATCCGTCCGATCCCACCATTCGAGATCGATCACATGATCGTCGTTCAATGACATGTGGATCCGCGATCGGTTCGGATTCGATCGTGCGCCTGATCCACGATCGCATAGTCTAGATAATGTGGATCGATCAGACTGTCTGATCCATGATAAGACGGTCTGCACTAATTCGTGCATCACGATCCCATGTCGTGCGGTTTTCTTCTGACATGGCAACGCGTGCAGCCATCACGCATGGTGACCCGTGCCACATGGGATAGTGGCGCCCAATCGCAATGCCATGTGGCACATCATTACCCCATCTGTGCCCATGCAGCGCTGACTGGGTTAAGTGGGAAAATGCTTATTTTTATTTTAAAAATTATTTAATTATCTTGAAACTTTGAAAATTCATAAAAAATAAAATACTTAACGAAAAATTACAAATAAAGGCTCATTGGACCCGTCTTTCTGAGAGGAATCCAACCAATCAAAAATCTCCAAATTCTAATGAATGGTTTGATCTTAATTTAAGTTTTAGTGAAAATCAAACTTCATTAATTACTGTAAAAATTCAAGTTTGATTGAAGTGAAATTTTCAGAGATTGAAATAAGGCTTAAAATCTACCTACCATAAACATTTCAAGAAAAAAATGATGGCTGGATCAAAATATATTGAATTTAGAAGATCAAATGATCTATTTTAATTAAACAAATCAGTAAACCTTATAAAATTTGGAAAAATCAGCTAAAACTTTGGAATTCATAACTAATCCTAAAAAAATCCAAAAAATATAAATGAGGCTCATTTTAAAGGTATTTTGGAGGGGCTTAATTTAAAATTAATTCTAAATTTTTTTGAATAGTAATTAAGGCTTAATTTAGGTTTAATTAAAAACTTAATTAGCATAATTAATACCTAATTACCAAAGTAATTAGTTTAAAACTTTTTGAAGTTGATTAATGGGATGACTTCTACCTCCTATGATTTTCTTGAGAATTATTCCTTGATTAATTAGAGATATTGTTTGTCTTAGCCTTAATTACTCTCTTAAGTAATTATGTGATTAATTAATATTCTAAATAGCAAGAAAATCATTAATTAAGCTTGCTAATCATTGTGAGGCAGTGGATGGACATGGGGAATGAGATTGGGGCCTCATTACCATTCTTTTCCCTAAGTTCAATTCACTTGAGATGAGATTAATTCATAGTTTAATTCATTAATTAAATGGCTTGATTAATCAAATTGAAATCATAATCATTCCAGAACTTGTCTAATTGAGTTTCTTGTTGATTCTTAGGTATTAAACAATCGAAGAGAATTCTAAGGAAATTATAACTAGCCTACATGTGTGGGAGGGTTATAAGAGTACTTAATTAAACCCCTTAGTTTAATTAACTAATAATCATGAGCCAAATTGCATTAGGCCCTTTTATTTTTGTAAGATCATTGCTAATTTTATTTCCAAAGCATATGCATATCATATTGGCTCATTATTAATTAGTTAATTAACTTAAGGTGATATAGGTAAGGGTTAATTAATTAATTTAATTCACACCTTAACCTAATTAAACCATAAAAATCAACTTAATAACTCTTCATTAAACCAAATTAACACACACATGGGAAATGGGGTTAGGATTAGCAAATCTCTTTCACATTCATTAAACCAAACCAAACTAAATGAAGCTAAAGTGAACTTAGTTAATTTAATATCTAAATCAATCTATTTGGAATAAGAGAGTTACTCAATCATTAAATATTTCAAATTAATAACTAAATCAAACACGTTAATGAAATTAAATAAACATAATAAATGAATCAAATTAGATAAAACTCTAATCATAAATAATCAAACTTAACTGAAATAAAATAAATAGTTAATTCACTTAATAATAATGATAATAATAAGAATAATCCTTTAATCAAATCAAACTTAAGTAAAACTCTTAACTGAATCAAATAACTCATATATGGGTAATCATTAATCTCTAATTAAACAAACCTTTAATTAATATAATGATTTAAAAATTTAGTTACCCCCAATCAAACTTAAAACATCATGAATTAATCCATCATCTTATTGAACCAAATTAACTTTATAGATCTCATTAAAATTAATTCAAATCAAACACATAATTAATCTACTAATTAATTTGATCACACCTCTTAAATAAGCTAATTAAGTTAATCAAATTAATTATATTAAACTTAAGCTTAATCAAACATAAAAATGCAATTAAATGCCAATCAAAATAAAAATAAATAAAAATAAAATAAATAAAAAATAAAGTAAATAAATCTAAACTACTAGTTTACATAATTTTTTAAAAAAATTATAAATTAAAAATAAATAAAAAACAAAACCCTAACCCTAAACCCTAAACTAATTAACCTTTAAACTTTAAACCTAAACTTTAAATTTAAACTTTAAACCTAAAACTAAACCTAAACCTAACCTAAAAAAATCAAACTAAAACCTTAAACCTGACCTAAACTTAACCCTAATAAAAACACTAAACCTAAACCTTTAAACTATAAACTTAAACCCTAAACCCAAAATCCTAAACCTTAAACCCTAAACCCTAAACTAACCCTAAGCCCTAAGTTAACCCTAAACTCTAAAAACCTTAAACCCTAAACCCTAAAGCCTAAACACTAAACCCAAAAAACTAAACCCTAAACCCTAACCCTGAACCCTAAACCCTAAAACCCTCAACCCTAAAACCCTAAACCCTAAACTCTAAACCATAAACCATAAAAAACCTAAAACCTAAACCTAAACTAAATAAAACATAAAAATAAAATAAATAAATAAACCTAAACCTAAATAAGATAAAAAAATAAAATAAAATCACAACCAAAAGAAAAACCTAAACTTAAATGTAAAAATAAAAAAATAATCTAATAAAAACAAACTAAAATAAAATAAATAAAAACCTAAACTAAACTAAAAAATTAAAATAAACCTATGAATAAAAAACCTAAATAAAATAAAAACTAAACTTAAAATAAAAAAAATAAACCTAAAATAAAATAAAATAAAAACTAAATAAAAACCTAAACATAAAAAAGAAACATAAAAATAAATCTTAAAAATAAAAAACCTAAACCATAAACTAAAAAAAAAACTTAAACCTAAAATAAAATAAACCTAAACCTAAACTAAATTAAATAAAACCAAAACCTAAACATAAAATAAACTAAACCTAAACCCTAAACTAAATAAAATAAACTAAACTAAAAATAAACCTAAACCTAAACTAAAAAATAAAACCTAAAAATAAACCTAAAATAAAAACCTCAAACCTAAACTTAAAAAAATAAAATAATAAACTAAAGCTAAACCAAAAAATAAAAAATAAAACCTAAACTTAAAAAATAAAATAAAAATAAAACTAAACTAATAAATAAATTGAAACCTTAACCTAAACCTAAGAAAATAAACGAAAATAAAAAACCTAAACTAAAATAAATAAACTTAAAATAAATAAACTAAACTAAATAAAATTAAAAAATAACATAAATAAAAATAATAAATAAAATAAACTAAAATAAATGAAAATTAAACTAAATAAACTAAATAAACTAAATAAACAAAGAAGAAATGTTGAATTTGTTCTCTATTAAAAAAGAAACCAAAAACCCTAAACCCTGAACTAAAACTTGAACCCTAAACCTAAACCCTAAACCCTAAACCCTAAATACTAAACCCTAAACCCTAAAACCTCTAAACCCTAAACCCTAAACCCTAAACCCAAAAACCCTAAACCCCAAACCGTGAATGCTAAACCATAAACCTTAAATCCTAAACCCTAAAACCCTAAACATAAACTAAATAAAACCTAAAAAATAAAATAAATAAATAAACCTAAACCTAAATAACATAAAATAAATAAAATAAAATAAAAACCTAAACTAAAACCTAAACCTAAACTAAACCTAAACCTAAAAAATTAAAATAAAAAATAAAAACTAAAATAAAATAAAATAAATAAAAACATAAACTAAACTAAAAAGTAAAATAAACCAAAAATAAAAACCTAAATAAAATAAAAAGTAAAGGTAAAATAAAAATAAACATAAACATAAAATAAAATAAAATAAAAACTAAATGAAAACCTAAACAAAAAAATAAACCTAAAAATAAATAAATAAAACCTAAACCCTAAACTGAAAAAAAAACTTATACCTAAAATAAACAAAATAAAATAAACCTAAACCTAAACTAAAAAAACTAAGAAAAATCAAATAAAACATAAACATAAACCTAAAATCAACTAAACATAAACCCTAAACTAAATAAAATAAAATAAACTAAAAATAAACCTTTACCTGAACTAAAAAATAAAACCTAAAAATAAACCAAAAATAAAAACATAAAACTTAAACATAAAAAAATAAAATAAAAACCTAAACTTAAACCTAAACCTAAAAAATAAACTAAAATAAATAAACCCAAAATAAATAAACTAAACTAAATAAAAGTAAAAAATAAACATAAATTAAAATAAAAAATAAAATAAATTGAAATAAATAAAAAATAAACTAAATAAACCTAAACCTATTGGTTTACTTAATTTAACAAAAATAACCTAGACCCTACGCTAACCCTAAACCCTAAACACTAAGCCTTAAACCCTAAAAACCCTAAACCCTAAACCCTAAATCCTAAATCCTAAACCCTAACCCTAAATCCTAAACCATAAAACCCTAAAACCTAAACCTAAACTAAATAAAACCAAAAAATAAAAAATATAAAAAACTTAAACTTAAATAAAATAAAAAATAAAATAAAATAAAACCTAAACTAAAACCTAAACCTAAACCTAAAAATAAAATAAAATAAACTAAAATAAAATAAATAAAAACCTAAACTAAATTGAAAAATTAAATAAACCTAAGAATAAAAAACCTAAATAAAATAAAGACTAAATGTAAAATGAAAATAAATGAACTTAAACTAAAATAAAATAAAACTAAATAAAAACAATAATAAAAAATAAACCTAAAAATAAATAAAAAATAAAACCTAAACCTTAAACTAAAAAAAACCTAAATCAAAAATAAAAATAAAATAAACTTAAACCTAAACTAAAATAAATAAAACCTAAACCTAAGCCTAAACTAAACTAAACCTAAACCTAAACCTAAACTAAATAAAATAAAATAAACTAAAAATAAACCAAATTCCAAACTATAAAACCAAACCTAAAAATAAACATAAAATAAAAAGTTAAAACCTAAACCTAAAAAGATAAATAAAAACTAAACCTAAACCTTAAAATAAAAAATAAAACCAAAACCTAAAAAATAAAGTAATTGTAATACTCAACTAAAAAATAAACCTAAATTTAAACCTAAAAAATAAACTAAAATAAAAGAAAAATTAAACTAAAATAAATTAACCTAAAATAAATAAACTAAACTAAAAAAATAAAAATAAATTAAACTAAAATAAATAAAAACAAACTAAATAAACTAAATAAACCTAAACCTAACGGTTTACATAATTAAGAAAAAAACCCCTAAACCCTAAGCTAACCCTAAACCCTAAACGCTAAACCATAAAAACCCTAAACCATAAACCCTAAACACTAAACCCTAAACCCTAAACCCTAAACCCTAACCATAAACCCTAAAACCCTAAACCCTAAACCCTAAAAACATAAAACCTAAACCTAAACTAAATAAAACCTAAAAATAAAAAATATAAAAAAAACCTAAACCTAAATAAAATAAAATAAAAACATAAACTTAAACTTAAACCTAAACTTAAAATATCATAAAATATACTAATAAAAATAAACTAAAATAAACTAAATAAAAACTTAAACTAAACTATAAAATAAAATATACCTAAAAATACAAAACCAAAATAAAATTAAAACTAAAGGTAAAATAAAAATAAATAAAACCTAAAATAAAATAAAATAAAAACTAAATAAAAACCTAAACTTAAAATATACACCTAAAAATAGTTAAAAATAAAACAAAACCCTAAACTAAAAAATAACCTAAACCTAAAATAAAAATAAAATAAACAAAATAAAATAAACCTAAACCTAAACTAAAAAAATGAAACTAAAATAAATTAAACCTAAACCTAAACATAAACTAAATAAATAAAATAAACTAAAAAAAAACCTAAATCTAAACTAAAAAATAAAACTAAAACTAAACCTAAAATAAAAACCTAAATCCTAAACCACAAAATTAAAATAAAATATAAACCTAAACCTAAACCTAAAAATAAAAAAAATAAAACTTAAACCTAAGAAAAAAAATAAAAATAAAACCCAATAAAAAATTAAACTAAACCTAAAAAATAAACTAAAATAAAAACCTAAACAAAAATAAATAAACCTAAAATAAATCAACTAAACTAAATAAAAATAAAAAATAAACCTAAATAATATAATAATAAAATTAACAAAATAAATTAAAAATAAACTAAATAAATCTAAGCCTAATGGTTTTCTTAATTTAAAAAAACCTAAACCCTAAGAAAACCCTAATCCCTAAACTCGACACCCTAAAAACCCTAAACCCTAATGCTTAAACACTAAATCTTAAACCCTAAACCTTAAACCCTAACCCTAAACCATAAATCCTAAAACCCTAAACCCTAAAACTCTAAACCCTAAACCCTAAACCTTAAAAACCTAAAAACCTAAGCCTAAACTAAATAAAACCTAAAAATAAAATATATAAAAAAACCTAATCCTAATTAAAAAAAAAGAATAAAATAAAATAAAAACCTAAACCTAAAAAAAATTAAAATGAACTAACAAAAATAAACTAAAATAAAAAAAATAAAAACTTATTCTAAACTAAAAAAAGAATAAACCTAAGAATAAAAAACCTAAATAAGATTAAAACTAAAGGTGAAATAAAAATAAAATAAAATTGAAATAAAATTAAATATAAACTAAATAAAAACCTAAACTTAAAAATAACTAAAAAATAAAACCATAGCCATGAACTAAAAAAAGACCTAAACCTAAATTAAAAATAAAATATACAAAATAAAATAAACCTAAACCTAAACTAAAATAAATTAAATCTAAACCTAAACCTAAAATAAAATAAACCTAAACCTAAACCTAGACTAAATAAAATAAAATAAACTAAAAATAATAATAAACCTACAACACTAAACTTACAACCTAAACCCTAAATCCTAAAAAACCCTAAACCCTGAACCGTAAAGCCAAAACCCTAAACCCTAAACCCTAAACCCTAAACCCTAAATCCTAAACCCTAACCCTAAATCCTAAACCTTAAAAGCATAAACCATAAAACCCTAAACCCTAAACCCTAAACCCTAAACCCTAAACCCTAAACCCTAACCCTAAACCCTAAACCACATCCCTAAACCTAAACCTAAACCCTAAAATTGGTGTCTCTTAGAATACATGGTGTGTTACTTGGTTGATGAAATTTATAAGAAGAAATGTTGAATCTGAATTTATTCTCTATTTAAAAAACCATAAACCCTAAACCTTGAACCTAAAATCTAAACCCTACACCCTAAACCCTAAACCATAAAACTTAAAATTAAAAATAAAAATAAATAAATAAAAAATATGCTAACCCTAACCTCAAACCCTAAACCCTAAACCTTAAACCCTAAATCTATAACCTTAAACCCAAAACCCAAAACCCTAAAACCCTAAACCTAAACCCTAAACCCTAAACCCTAAACCCTAAAACTTAAAACCTAAACCCTAATCCCTAAACTATAAAAACTTAAAAACTTAAACCTAAACTAAATAAAACTTATAAATAAAATAAATAAATAAACCTAAAACTAAATAAAAGAAAAAATAAAATAAAAACCTAAACTAAAACCAAAACCAAAACCAAAGCCTAAACCTAAACCTAAAAATAAAATAAAAAACTAAAAACTAAACTAAAATAAATTAAATTAAATTAAAACCTAAACTAAACAAAAAACATAAAAATAAAAAACCTAAATATAATTAAAACTAAATAAAAAATAAACCTAATATAAAATAATATTAAAACAAAACAAAAACTTAAATAAAAAAATTAACCTAAAAGGAAAACCTAAGACTAAATAAAAAATAAAACCTAGACATTAAACTAAAAAAAAGCTTAAACCTAAAATAAATAAAATAAAATAAACCTAAGCCTAAACTAAAA
Source organism: Cymbidium sinense (assembly GCA_021442155.1). Classification (NCBI taxonomy): domain Eukaryota; kingdom Viridiplantae; phylum Streptophyta; class Magnoliopsida; order Asparagales; family Orchidaceae; genus Cymbidium; species Cymbidium sinense. The sequence continues at coordinate 33,218,055 of CM038214.1, forward strand.
TAAACTAAACTAAAATAAATAAAGCCTAAACTAAAATAAATTAAACATAAAAACCTAAAGCTAAACATAATAAAATCTAACAATAAATTAAATAAGAAAACCTAAACCTAAATTAAATAAAATAATAAAATAAAAAAATTCTAAACTAAAACCTAAACCTAAAAAAAACTCAACAACAAAATAAACCTAAACCTACACCTAAAATATAAACTAAAATAAAAAACCTAATGTAAAACAAATAAATCTAAAATAAATAAATTAAACTAAATAAAAATAAAAAATAAACATAAAGAAAAATAAAAAATAAAATAAACTAAAATAAATAAATAAAAACTAGATAAATTAAATAAAATTTAAATAAACATATACTTATAGGGTTACTTAATTTTAAAAAGAAAAAAAAAACCTAAATCCTAAGCTAACCATAAACCCTAAACACTAAAAATCAGCTAAAAAAACCTAAACTTACTAGTTTACTTAATTTAAAAATAAACCTAAACTAAAACCTGAACCCTAAACCTAAAACCTAAACCATAAATCCAAAATTCTAAACTCTAAAAAAATTAAAAAAAATAAAAATAAATAAAAAACCATAACCTTAAACCCTAAACCCTAAAATTCTAAACCCCACACCCAAAACCCTAAACACTAAACCCTAAACCCTAAAATACTAAACCCTAAAACCTTAAACCCTAAACCCTAAACCCTAAAATTATCATAAACCTTAAACCTATAGCCCGAAACCCTAAACTCTAAACCTACAACCCTAAACCCCAAACCCTAAACCCTAAAAACCCAAAAATCTAAACATAAAGTAAATAAAACCTAAAAATAAAATAAATAAAAAACTAAAACCTAAATAAAATAAAAATATAAAATAAAATATAAACCTAAACTAAAACCTAAACTTAAACCTAAAAAAACTAAACTAAAATAAATGAAAACCTAAATTAAATTAAAAAATAAAATAAACCTAAGAATAAAAAACCTAAATAAAATAAAAACTAAATGAAAAATAAAAATAAAATAAACCTAAAATAAAAAAAAATAATAACTAAATAAAAATCTAAACTTAAAATATAATCTTAAAATTAAAACTTAAAAAAATAAAAAATAAAACCCAAATCCTAAACTACAAATAAAAACTAAATCTTAAATAAAAATAAAATAAACAAAACCAAATAAACCTAAACCTAATCTAAAATAAACTAAAATATAATAAATAAAACTTAAACCTAAACTTAAAATAAAAAAAGCTAAACCCTAAACAAAATAAAATAAAATAAACTAAAAATAAACCTAAACCTAAACTAAAAAATAAAACCTAAAAATAAACTTAAAATAAAAACCTAAAGCTTAAACCCTAAACCTTAAACCCTAAAAAGCTAAAAACGTAAACCAAAACTAAATAAAACCTAAACATAAAATAAATAAATAAACTTAAACTAAAATAAATTGAAAAAATTAAATAAAATAAAAACATTAACTAAAACCTAAAACTGAACCTAAACCTAAAATGAAATTAAAATAAAAAATAAAATGAAACTAAAATAAAATAAATAAAAACCTAAAAAAATTAAAAAAAATAAAAACCAAATTAAAAAAACTCATCTTAAAATAAAATTAAAATAAACCTAAAATTAAATATAATTAAAACTAAATAAAAAACCTAAACCTAAAAAATAAACCTAAAAATAAAACATAAGCATAAATAAAAAATAAAACTTAAACCCTAAACTAAAAAAAACCTAAACCTAAAATAGAAATAAAATTAACCTAAACTAAGATAAACTAAACTAAAATAAATAAAACCTAAACTAAATAAAATAAAATAAAGTAAAAATAAACCAAAACAAAAACTAAAAAATAGTACCTAAAAATAAACCTATAATAAAAACTTAACACCTAAACTTAAAAAAATAAAATAAGAACCTAAACCTAAACCTAAAAATAAAAAATAAAACCTAAATCTAAAAATAAAAATAAAAATAAAAATAAACCTAAATAAAATATAAAATAAAATAAACTAAAATAAATAAAAAGTAAACTAAATAAACAAAATAAACCTAAACCTACTAGTTTACGTAATTTAAAAAAAATAAAACAAATAAAAAATAAATAATTAAACATTAAACCCTAAAAACTAGCTAAAAACTAAACTAATAACTAACTAATTAAAAACTAAAACTAACTAATAACTAACTAAGCTAAACAAGTCCCAACTATTGAGCTCTCAACTTGTCCGCCATCGCTGTGGCTCACAAAAATCCCTGAATTAGATCATAAAGGCTCTTCTTTCATTTCTTGGACATGGGAAAAACACGTGGTATGGGAGCTGGTCAAAAACTGAAGACCCATAGAAAAAATCAGAGGTGGGCAGACAAATCATACAAGAAAAGTCACCTTGGAAATGAATGGATGAAGCCATTCATATGATCTTTTCATGCAAAGGGCATTGTGCTCGAAAAGATTGGCATTGAGGCAAAGCAACCCAACTCTGCTATCAGAAAATGTGCTAGAGCTCAATTGATCAAGATTGGGAAAAAAAATTGCAGCCTTTGCTCCAAATGATGGTTGTTTGAACTTCATCGAGGACAATGATGAGGTATTGATTGGTGGATTTGGCTGCAACGAGCATGCTGTAGGAGATATTCCCGGAGTTAGGTTTAAGGTTGTGAAGGTTTCTGGCATGTCCCTCGTGGCTCTTTTTAAGGAGAAGATGGAAAAGGCCAAGTCTTAGTCTACTACGTCCTCACTATTTTGAGCACTTAGCGTCTTTGTGTTTATGCACCTATGGTTTTAACCTTTTTCTCTTAAGATCCATCTTCTATTAAAGCAAACAAGTTTAGATTTTTTTTCTTTTTTGGAACTCCTTTTAGCTTTTATGTTTAATTTATTTCTTGAAGCTTCGTAAACAAAAAAACCCTAAATGCTAAACCCTAAAACACTAAACCCTAAACCCTAGACCATAAACCCTAAAACCTAAACCCTAAACCCTAAACCCAAAACCCTAAAATCTACAACCCTAAACCCTAAACCCCAAAACCCTAAACCCTAAACTCTAAACCCTAAAAACCTAAAAACCTAAACCAAAATAAAATAAATTAATAACATAAACTAAAACTTAAAACTAAACTTAAAAAGAAAATAAAATAAAAAATAAAAACTAAACTAAAATAAAATAAATAAAAACCTAAACTAAACTAAAAAATAAAAAAGCTAAATAAAATTAAAACTAAACCTAAAATAAAAATAAAATAAACCTAAAATAAAATAAAATAAAAATGAAATAAAACCTAAACCTAAACAAAAAACCTAAATATAAAAACTAAAAATAAATAAAAAATAAAACCTAAACCCTAAACTAAAAAAAAACATAAACCTAAATAAAAAATAAAATAAATTTAAACCTAAACTAAAATAAACTAACCTAAAATAAACAAAACTTAAACCTAAACCTAAAGTAAATAAAAAATAAAATAGACTAAAATAAACCTAAAACCTAAATTAAAAAATAAAACCTAAATATAAACCTAAAATAAAAACCTAAAACCTAAAACCTAAACCTAAACCAAAAAAGAAAAAATAAAATTGAAACGTAAAAAATAAAATGTAAATATAACTAAAATAAAAAATAATCTTAAACCTAAACCTAGACCTAAAAAATAAACTAAAATAAAAAACCTAAAATAAATAAACTAAACTAAATAAATATAAAAATAAACCGAAATAAAAATTAAAAATAAAATATACTAAAATAAATAAAAGATAAACTAAATAAACCTAAACCTACTAGTTTACTTAATTCAAAAAATAATAATAAAATAATTTCAAAAAAAAATCCTAACCCTAAACCCTAAACCTAAAATTAACCCTAAACCTAAAATTAACCCTAAACTCTAAACTCCAAACCTTAAACCTACAAACCTAAACCCTAAACCTAAACCCTAAAACCCTAAACCCTAAACCCTAAATCTATACCCTAAACCCTAAACCCTAAACCCTAAATCTACAACCTTAAACCCTAAACCCCAAACCATAAACCCTAAATCCTAAACTCTAAATCCTAAAAACTAAAAAACCTAAACCAAAATAAAATAACAAAATAAAATAAATTAAAAACATAAACTAAAACCTAAAACTAAACCTAAAAGAAAATAAAATAAAAAATAAAAACTAAACTAAAATAAAATAAAATAAATAAAAACCCAAACTAAACTAAAACATAAAAAACCTAAATAAAATTAAAACTAAATCTAAAATAAAAATAAAATAAACCTAAAATAAAATAAAATAAAAAATAAAACTTAAACCTAAATAAAAATCCTAAATATAAAAACTAAAAATAAATAAAAAATAAAACCTAAACCCTAAACTAAAAAACATAAACCTAAAATAAAAATAAAATAAATTTAAACCTAAACTAAAAGAAACTAAACTAAAATAAATAAAACCTACACCTAAACTTAAAATAAACTTAACTTAAACCTAAACCTAAAGTAAATAAAATAAAATAAACTAAAAAAAAACCTAAACCTAAACTAAAAAATAAAACCTAAAAATAAACCTAAAATAAAGACCTAAAACCTAAACCTAAAAAAATTAAATAAAAACCTAAACCTAAACCAAAAAATTAAAAATCAAATTAAAACATGAAAAACAAAATGAAATAAAACTAAAATAAAAAAATAATCTTAAACCTAAACCTAAACCTAAAAATTAAACTAAAATAAAAAACCTAAAATAAATAAACTAAACTAAATAAATATAAAAATAAACCATCTTCGAAAGTAAGGAACAATCACTAGGGTGACCTGTTGAATGCACAACAAATCAAACCTGACCTAGGAGGACTATTGAGTGAATGCCGCTGGGGACTTATGTCAACTCAAAAGTAGTCAGGATTATTTTTTTCATAATTTCTTGTGATTTGATATGGTTTGTTTGGTTTAGTTTGATTTTGAATTGAGGACGTATCCACTAGGGATGTGAGCTCAGTCAAATTTAATAGATTTAATTTATGGAACATGTTAGTGTGTGATGGATCCACTAAGAAGGGGCTATATCGCAGTTGTCCTATCTCAGATTTGCAAATCTAAAGGGATAGTCTACTGGCCATGGGATAGAGCTAGCCAACCTAAGGGGTTATCTTTGTACAATGACGCACGGGCACTTACAACTTCTAAAGTAGGGAATAACTGCTGGGGTGACCTTTTGGTAGCACAACAAATGAAACTTGACTTAGAGGAGACTACTGAGTGAATTTCGTTAGGAACTTATATCAACTCAAGAGTAGTCAACCGATTCCGATAAGGAGTTTTGCTAACACTGACCTAAAGATAGGATACCTGCTTTAGAAATGGTATTGCTAGGGGCGTCCTCTTAATCCACAAGTAAATATATATTTTGTTTATATGTTTGCATGGACACTATTAGTGTGTGAGGGACCACATTGAGAAGGGGCTATGTCATCCTTGACCTATCTTAGATTTACTGGACTAAGGGAAAATCTGCACATCCATAAGATAGATTCCCCAACCACAGGGATGGTTACTAGGAAAGGGGTACTGTCTAATTCGTTAGTAACCTAGGTAGTGTCTAAATGGGGTCACTGAGGATGTGATCCAAATATAGTGCCCATAGGGGAGGTGATTCTAAGGGCATTATCCGAAAGAAAAAAGTAAGCCATAGGTGTACGGTGGACAACTCAAGGAGAAAGCATAGTAGACTTACATATGCCATGAGTGGTGTCTTCTAAGGTGGGAGAACCAATGAACCTAACGTCTATCTGTCAACATAAGTATCCATCAACATAGTGAGAACCAACCAACCTAAGGTGCCCATCGATATGCAACGATCAACCTAAAAAGAAAGCATGTAGGCTTACAACTTTCCAAGTGGAACTGATCATCGAGATAATCTATCATCGATGGGACAGATGTTATCTAACCTTGAGAGACTACTAAGCATGAAGCCTCGAAGAAGTGTTGGACCCAGACTTGAAGCAGTCAGGAGGGAAGGAGCTATTAGGGGTGTTATCTTAAATCTCAAATATACTCAACCCAGTCGAAAGGCTAATCCAAGAAGAAAGCTTACGAAGTAAGGCCTACAAAACTAACATGATCTCATGTCTAATGGCCAAGGAAGGAAAGCATAGCAAACTTACATTATCCAAAGCAAGAAGACCACTAGGTTGACACATTAGCTGGGTATCATGTTAGCCCGACCTAAAATAACTACTAAGTGAGTGCCACTAGGGGCGTTATCTCAACTCAGAGTAACCCAAGACAAAAGATATGCATTTGTTTTATATTTTTGTGTGTAGTTTGTGTTTGTGTTGTGTCGATAAAGGATAGGTCATCTCTCGGGTTCCTTACACCTACACTAAACACATCATGGCAGATTGACAAACAAGAATACTTTCAACATGAAAGAGATTGAATTCAAAATGGAAATTTCATTGATGATACTTATTTTTAAACATGATTTAAAATATTTCTTTAAGTAAAGCCCATTGATTGGAAGAATTGGGTGCTCACCCTTATGATTAATAAGCTGATAAGATCCTCCTTGGTAGGCCTTCTTTATGGGAAAAGGGCCCTCCAAAGTGGGTTCAAACTTGCCTCCCATATTATGACAGGAAACAATCAGTCTCCTTAGAACTAAAATAAGCTCTCATACTTGAAAAGCTCTAAGACAGACCAACTTTTTGTGGGCTTGAATTAGTTTAGCTTTGTACAACTTGAGGTTTTGGCATGCCTGCAGGCGTCTCTCCTCCAAACCTTCAAGCTCTTCTAACCGTAACTTGCTGTTCTCCTTTGTTGTGATCTTGCTACCCACAACTATCCTTAGTAATGGGAGTTATATTTCTAATGGTAGAATGATTTCAGACACATACACTAAGGAGAAAAGAGTAGACTAAGTTGGAGTTATATTGGTGGTGTGGTAGGCCCATAAGGCTTCAACTAACTGCTAAGCCCTTTACTCTCGGGTAGTTGATTGTAGAATATCTCCAATCTATGTTGTATCTCTGTGGTGAAAATTTTCTATATGAGGGGAATCACCTTCAAATCTGTGGGGATAAATGAAAGAAGAAAGCATATAAAAATTCATCTTTTTAGGATGCCACGCAGATTCATAGATGTACTTATTCAGGTGATCAAGTATGTCATCAAGGAAATAGTGTAATATCTCGAGAGATAGAAGTCACTACCCTTTAATGGACCAAATCACCTCAATAAAGACTCCTAAAGATGATGGGTCTGCATATGTACCAGAGATTCTTCCCCTACTTTACATGGAAAAGTAAAGCAGAGTTTATTTTAAACTAGGTTCATTAAGTTCTATAGGGAAAGCCCCATAGTTAATTACATCCTAAGGAATGGTGATTCCTTAGGAAAACTCTCAATTAAGGTAAATGATCATTGTCTTCAAAGATTTTAATAGCAAAGGACTATCAATCGATTGGTTCATTTTTTAAGATCAAATTGGATTGATTAAAGAGAGGGAGTTATTATTGAAGCCAAAAATGGAAGGTAAGTTGGAGATGCCCACGATGCTAGGAAACCTAGTGAACAATATCAAACTATCCTATAGTTGGGCTTTACATTTTTGAAATTGATTTAATTTGTTTGAGTTCAATTTTTAATTAGAAATCTAGGACTTATAATTCCTTAACACAGGATTAAGAAAATGCCTAAAAGGTGAGTAATTATGCTTTTGGCCACAAAGGTGAGAAGCAACCTTAGAACCTAAATCTAGGGAGCTTTAAAGAGGGCCAAAAGCATAACCTAAATCTAAGGCAAAAATGGGTAATTTGTTTTCCTCCATAAGAGAGGACAAACTACCCGACAGCTTGGACTTACAACCACCTAGGGGTGGCTGCCAACTAACTCCTCCTATGATTTTAAATACATGTAGGAAAGTCATTATGCTTATGCAAGATAGTTAGGCTATTATTTATTTAGAAAGAGACTAAGGCCTTAAACTCACTCCCTAAAGAGACTAGGTCATGTAAAGAGCATACTTCAAATGACCTAAATCTAATGAAATTCAAATTTCATTTTATTTTCATTTTGGATGATTATTTTGACTTAGGATAATAGGATTCATATGTCTAATGGGAAATAAAGTTATTGGCCAAAATCATTGAGAAGGGAGGAGGTCAGTTTCCACCATGGCTCTCAAAGGTCAAGCCAAGTTTCTCTGGAAAAGGTGGAAGCCCTCTAATCAAGAGTGAAATAAGATGTTGTGCATGATATTGTAAAATAAATACTCATCCAAAGGGGTTGCTAATTATTTTATCTTGATTTTAAACCTAAGCATAAGGTGAGGTTATGAGTTCTTTATTTTTAATTTGAGTTGTTAAGTTTGGTAAAAGATTTATTTTTCCCTAAAGAGCCTAATCCACATCCAGTCCATACATAAAGCAAGGAATAAACTAGGAAAAGCATGCCACTTAATGCACAAGCTAAACAAATCATCAATTAATTTATAAAACTAATTACAAAAAGAATAAAAGGCCGTTGTGGTCGGCCACCACCACACAAACCCAAAAATATCAAATTGGGAAGCTGAGCTCTACGCTTATAAAACCCTGATTATAAATTAATTAAGTTATAATTAAGCAAGGAATCCATTATTATGGGGGTCTTCAAGCTTCATTCTTCTTTCTTCTTCTTCTTCTTCTTTTTCTTTTCTTTCTTTGATTCCTTTTTTTGATGGTTGGAAGGTAGATGCTCCAAG